>CM053270.1:58434950-58797450 GCA_028583415.1 Protea cynaroides
GGAGAAGATGTAGGTGGCAGCATGGGTAGGAGGAGGTGGCGGTGAGGTTGGGCGGCTCTATGGCAGCATAGGGGTGAGGTGGCGGTGAAGTGGTGCTGTTCGGGCATGGGCGATGGAGTGGTTTGGCTCCAAGAAGGAGGAGGTGGCGGTGAGGTTGGGCGGCTCTATGGCAGCATAGGGGTGAGGTGGCGGTGAAGTGATGCTGTTCGGGCATGGGCGATGGAGTGGTTTGGCTCCAAGGAGGAGGTGGCAGCGTGGTTCTGCACCTCCTTCTCCTGTTCTGCTGTTTTTTTTGTTTTTTTTTTGTTTTTTTTTTATTTTTTGCTTGTGTCTCTTTCTCTCTTTCTCTCTCTCTCTCTCTCTCTCTCTCTCTCTTTCTCTTCCTCTCTCTCTCTCCCTCTCTCTCTCTCTTTGACCGAACATATATATAATATATATGTTCGGTTTTCTCCTCCTTCCCTCTTCCCATTCTCTCTCTCTTCCTCTCTCTCTTTGACCGAACATATATAATATATGTTCGGTTTTCTCCTTCCTCTCTTTTCCCATTCTCTCTCTCTTTCCACTCTCTCTCTCTCTCTTGGTTATTGATTCAAATCCCACCCAATTCATATATAAAATAATATAATATATATAAGCATATATTATAATATATATAAGAGATATATATTATATAATATAAAATCATATATATATATATATATATATATATAATGCACATGGATTGACTTGACTCGGTCCAGACCGGTCTAGGCTGGGTAAGGCTGGACTGGTTGAGTTCGACGGGGTTGGACTAAATTGGGCTTGAGCTGGGTTGGGCAGAGTAAGTATGGACTGGGTTGATCTCTCTCTATTATGAGTCTTCTCAGCTTGCAATTCCGCATGAAAATTTCGATGGCCTCTCTCAGATTTTCCACGTCCAATTTGAAGAGGACGGACAAAGGAGCACACTGGTGCTTGAATCGTCTGATTCGGACGTCAGACGAACAAAATATGAAGAATTGAAGCTTTGACGATAATCCAATCGACAACTTTGCATGGGACCCGCTGACGGCTTCCGCCAAAAATTCTTCACGTCCACTTTGAAGAGGACAGGCAATGGAGCATAGTGGCACTTGAATCGCCTGATTCGGACTTCGGATGATCATGATATGAAGAATTGGAGTTTTGACGATAATCCGATCGACAACTTTGCATGGGATCCGCTGGCGGCTTCCGTCCAAAATTTTTCACGTCCACTTTGAAGAGGACAGGCAAGGGAGCACAGTGGCGCTTGAATCGTCGGATTTGGATGTCGAACGATCAAGATATGGTCGAATGAAGTCCGATCGATTTAAATCACGATAATTTGCCCAATAAATCCTTAATTCATGATAATTTATAGAAAAGCCCTTGGATTTAATAAGCCAATTTCAATCCGACTAAAATCGCGACATCTTCTTCGTTTGATATCGAAATTGAATGATTCTGGTATCATTTCGAAGGTATTTCCATGACCTTGCTGTAGGGCCCGCCAAAATCAGCTTTGAAATCACCACTTATCGTCCAAACCTTGAATTGACCCGCAACCCTTCTGAATATGCCCATCAAGACTCTTGTTCATGGCTGGGGATGGCAAAAATGGGGTGCTTACAGAGGGTAGAGAAATGGGCAATGTCTAGCATCAAACGTGTGGAAATATATGCATGCCAATAACTAAAGATGCTTCCAGATGGGTTACAGTGTATGACCATGCTCAAGGAATTGGAACTAGGCTGGATGCCTGATGCTTTTAAAGCTAGGATTCTCCCAGAAAACGTGAGAGAGGATTGGTACAAGATCAAACATATACCATCGATTGTCATAAAATAACTCCCATTGAGCCGGTGACATGATTTTAAAAGAGGAAGAGCAATGCAATGAAGTGCAGTGGATAAGTTTTCATTTGTAAGTTTCCAAGTGAAGACTTACTCTTTGTCATGTTTAATTTTTCTTTTGTTTCTTTAATTTTATATTTATATGTACCCCCTTCGCCATGGTTCCAACAAAGTTACTTTCACTCTTCTGTATAGCATGTCGTGATTCACAGTCAGCTGCTAATTCTGATAATGCTGTTTGTTTTTGAAGGATTTAGTTCTACAAGGGTTTTGTTATTTAATTTCAATAATCTTGATCATCATCATGTCGTACGTGATTTGTATTACCCTAGCTGGCTAGCATTCTGAGGTAATGGAATTCACTCTCTCTCTTGATCATGTCCTACTTTGAACTCATTCCTCTTAGATATTATGTTTTACAGATGAAGAGCAAGAGCCACTATTTTGATCGGATGAATATTTGTGGTTGTGACTGGATAAACCCAACCCTTGAATGACCTGGT
The DNA here is from genome assembly GCA_028583415.1 of Protea cynaroides. Taxonomy (NCBI): domain Eukaryota; kingdom Viridiplantae; phylum Streptophyta; class Magnoliopsida; order Proteales; family Proteaceae; genus Protea; species Protea cynaroides. The sequence goes on from CM053270.1 coordinate 58,437,307, forward strand.
CCATGCGATTGTGGGGTCAGTATGGGCCCGCGGGATTAGTTAGGCCAAAGGTCTGAAAACCTGCCGTTAGCAAAAAAATAAAATAAAAAGAAAAACGGTGTCATAGAGATTAACCCATATGAAATTGTTTTGGTGTTCTCTCCAATCAATACTATATATCATAGTCCACAATATAAAACTGAAACCATAAATTAAGCACAATCAACGAAATAAGATTGAAGTCAAGAGATATCCTCCAAGGAACCAAAAAATTAAATTTAAAACATCCAGGCGATAACGCCCATGACCGATTTAGAGAGATTGGAGTGTAGGAATGCCCTTCAAATTTCCAAACTATAAATTGGGATTAGCTAATCTGTTTGAAGATAAAGAGGATGTATAAGACGATGTTTGGGTTAGCCAGATCCTTTCAAATCTGGTACTAAATCCAGTCAGACCAAGTTGGTCCATTTTTGGGACGACCGAAAAGAGGTCTCCCATAAAACCCTAGGATCTCTTTGGTTTGATTTCATTTATTATTTCGAAGGATTTCTGCACTCAGATTTCACTCGAAATTTTGAAATAACTAAGGCTGTTCACAATTTCACCATGAAATTCTTTCATCCAATTTCACACTAGCATTTAATAAGCACATGTTGAAAATGACTCAAAACTCGGGGTAAAAGCATAATTTTAATTTTGGAAAAGAGATTTAAGGTTTTATTTTTATTTTTTAAAATAATAAGTAGGCCAAGCACAGATTTAAAGTTTTTTTTTTTCTTGAAATTTTTTCTTCCAATTGTGTTTTTTTTTTTTAACTCAACAACTTTGGATTTTTCTTTTACATACAAATTTAGGGTCACACGGCCGGATCAAACTTGAAATCTCCTATCGTCTTTGACTTAATGGTAAGTTTTAGAGATTTTTTATAGGGTAAATTACACAGACACCCCTTCTACTGTAGTGAAACTACATAGAACTACCCTGCTTTTACAAAAGTTACATAGAATACCCCTCTGACAATGCTATCATATAATCTCACCCACACCGTTACTTTCAACTTAACGGCAGAGGCTCAAATTTTTTTAAGACGAAAATACTCTTATTCTAGTTTTTTTTTCTTTTACCGTTCTTCTGCTTTAACTTCTACTTCTGTTCTACTTCGTATCCTTTTCTTTTCTCTTTCACTCACTCTCTCTCTCTCTCTCTCTCTCTCTCTCTCTCTCTCTCTTCTGAAACTCATCAATCATGGGAAGAACAACAAACATTTCGATGTTAATTTGTAGATTCAGATTACGATTTCGAATAGCTTCAAAGGGATTCAAATGGGAAGTTCCAATTTGGAGTAGTAATTACAGGAGTTATTCTTGAGACCGGACCACAGGTAATCAGCGGTGAGTCGCATGGATCGATTTGTCGGGATAAAGTCGGAGATGATAGCTCCACCACACATGTTGATAAAGAGGTAGTTCGATTAAAATTCCAAGTTAAATTTGACAGCAAGAAACGGATCAGATACGATTGACAGAGAAAAACGAAACGGTAAATCACTTTTCCTTTTGGCTTTTTTCTTTTTGTTTCTGAAATGTGACGCAAGAAGGAAGAATCAGAAGTGGTTTTTACACACATCTATAAGCATAACATCATCGATAAATTCCGAAACCAAAATCGTGGCTAAACTCAAAGAACCTGTCAGGGGGAGCCTGGCAGCTAAAATGGGCAAGTGGGCAAGTCTCTTTGCATCCAACGAGGGTCTGGATGAGCGAGGAGCGGTAGATGTTAAAAGGGGTAATGAGCAAGAAGAAAGACCACTTGGAGTGTGGGTGGATGGGTGGCTATGATTATTAATCAAAGAGAAGAATGAGTAGGGGAATGGATCTGACATGGAGAATTATTAAATCCCCATTCCTCATATCTCTCTCTTTTCTTGATTTATTGATTTGAAAAATTCTTTGAAAAAATAGGGCGACGGAGCTCTCGATGTACAACGTCCTCCCTGCGAAACTGTCGTTTGGAGTCGGCCCACCAATACCACAAACAGGACCAGCGCCGCTTGTGCAGGCTCAACCTAGGTTTTAACTCTGTTTGCTTAAACAAGCAAGATCAAGGAAAGCGAGGCAGGAATCTCTCCAGTGATCTTGTTAAACCCAAGATTAAGAACACGCAATCTTCTCAAGCCACCCATTTGAGAAGGCAAAGTTCCAGAGAGTGAATTCCCCTCAAGATCAAACACTTCTAACTTGTAAAGACCCTAGATTTCAACAGGAATTTCACCACTAAAGTCATTGAATGGCAACGACAAGATACGAGCAGAAGTTGAAGCAGAAGAATGGTAAAAAAAAATAAAAATAAAAATTAAAAATTAAAAAAAATTATAAAAAAAAAAACCAGAATAAAGGTACTTTTGTCTTAAAAAAAATTGACCCTCTGCCGTTAAGTTGAAACTAACGGTGTGGGTGAGATTGTATGATAGCATTTTTTTTTTTTGGTAAATTGTATGATAGCATTGTTAGAGGGATATTCTGTGTAACTTTTATAAAAGCAGAGTAGTTCTGTGTAGTTTTACTACAATAGAGAGGGTGTCTATATAAACCAGGCCAACCCATTTTTCAGCCAGGCTAAGTTGGGCTTGGGTTAGTGATTGATGTAAAGGGTTATATCAGATATGGTTCAGTTCCAGATAATCAGTTTGGTTTCGATTTGATTCGGTGCATGTGGTAGGTGGAAACCAGAATCGAACTATTATTCGGTTCCAAAACACAAAAATTAAATCAATTTATAATTGGTTACAATTTGATGGTTTTTACACCGTTCCCGTTAAACGGTCTTTATCGGATTCGGTAAATCAGTTCAATTTAACCGCTCTTGGTTAGACTCACCAGTTCTAAGGCCTAGGCCCAATTGGGAAGGACTTGTTTTAAACCCACTAAAAGCACATTACACATCTAACATCTACACCAAAAATGCAATCATCAACCTCTCAAAGCAATCAAAAGCTTCAAGCCTAAGTTCATAATCGATTCATATTTAGTTTGCATCTATTCCGTTTAACCGATTTGAAACTATCAGTTTAATGGTTCAAAATCTAATCAAACCATTTAATATTCAGTTTCACTTAGGCACCGTTTGTTTTGATGTAAAATTTTACTGTAAAATGTTACGTGTAATATTTTTAAGTTAAAATAAATTTCAATGTTTATTTTTAGTAGGTAAAAAAAATATAAAGTTTCTTTTTCCTCTCTCTTAGAGATCATTGTATTTTACCTTTTGAAAACAAACATTGAAAATAAAATGTTACAAAAATTTTACATCAAAACAAACAAAGCCTTATTAATTGTTTTAGCGAATCCGGTTTAAACGGTTTGATTTGGCATTGACACCCTTTACCTACAAACACTGGATTCTTTTCCCACTGTTGAAAACCCTCCACGGTACCTTCACACAGCTACACTCATCCTTTCCAAATCAGTAGCTATTAAAAGGTGCAATTCAAAAATAAATTAAAAATGCCTTTGTGAGGTTGGGTGATAAAGTTTATGCAGGTTGTAAATGGCCTCCAAGTTTAAAAATTTGAGATCAGCTAAAAGCCTAAAAAATTTGAGATGGATACTCATAAGGATATCATGAACTAAAACCATGATCGGGGAGAAGATGCAAAGATTTCCAATTTTAAAAACTAAAGCTTTAACATAAAATGTGTAATTAAAAAAGGAGAGTAAATGATAAGCCTAATTATATATATAGATTGATCATCACCTAGATGCTATCCAAATCTTCAAACAGCAGTACTTAGAACTTGAAACAACAATAGTAAAGCTTCTCCCACTACCCAAAAGACAAAATATATACTATTGTTACGGTTGGAAATCGGTCGTCGATCCACGCTCTGAATGACCTGCAATCACAGAGATGAGACAAAGGAGTTGGGCGCCTAAGCCCCGGGTACACTCCGATGCCTAAGTCAGATTCCCAAAGTAAACAGTCAAGAGATAGTAAAATGCTATCTCCAGTTTAAAGAGTGTGGGACGATGAAAGAGTTTGAGCATGCGAGAATGAGAGAGATATTGTGAACTAGCAATTTGTGCGTAAGCCCTTACCTTGAGGGGTTGCCCTCTACTTATAGATTGGGAAGAAACATGGAGGTACCAGGACTCAGGGAAGTAGATCGCTAATAGGATTGCCACGTGTCGCTCTGAGGGACACCTGTGTGGTAGACTCTGAATAGGAGTAGGAGACCTTAGCCAAGGAAGCTAGGTCGGTCAGCTCTGGGACTAACACATGTCAATGTGTGAGTAATCACAGACCGTGATAGTCGGCGTCGTATCAGACTGGGAGAAGGACTCCTCGGATGTAGCATAATCACATTAGGACTCTGACCACCGACTGAAAAACGTAGCCGAGTAGGACTATGACTCCGAACGCTACCGTAGATAATGGTAACCAGACGGCGTAAGGCGTATGCGGCATGCCGGGCGCATGAGAGGCCGATGGCAAGGTACCGAATGCCTCATAAGCCGAGCGTAAGACACTCCGAGCGATCGGCTCAGAAGGTGAAGCTTGACACGTGTAAGATTTTAAATGGATGAGATTTTTCCCACATAACAGATGCCCCTTGCGCTGTCAGATTCAACGAATTCGATAGTGCAACAAGATTAAACAGTGTCCAGAACTTGCGTCGTATGAGACCAACTGCAAAATTGATGGCCGTATAAGCTGCTTCCGAGTGACTCCTCTTATGATCGGAATTCATGTATGAGTGGGAGACGGTTGTCACCAACCGTCTGCACGATTGATGGAGGCATGGGGCTCGAGGCGTTAAACTTGAGTTCCACAACTGTGCTCGATCGTTGATCTTCAAAGTGACACGGATTGATGCCTTGATCCGATGGCCACTAGGAGGCGGTGCGCCTCGAGAAGGAGCGGTATCAATAGCCGCTCGTCTTCGAACGGTCGAATGCATTGGACGGCTGTAATCAGTTTGATCATCTCGAGAAGGAGCGCCATCATTGCGCGTGACGTCAGACTGTCACGTCGCGTCCGGCGCGGCAGACGAGAACCAATGGCGTTGAGCCACTTGGTCGGAACCCGAAGAAACGGTTTTCAGTCGCAACTCCTATAAATACTCCTTCGATTCATTCATTCGACCATTTGGTTGAGTCACAATCGGAGTTTCCTTAGAGCAGTCGGATCTTCCTATTCATCGAATCTTCAAGCTTCTTTCGTGCACTCGGAGTCCCATTTCCTTCAATCAGTAAGTCTTCTCTTCCTTCCTTTTTACTGCCATTTCATGCTTAGTAGTTTCCACTCCTCTAATAGTTTTACACCCTCCGATAGAGTGAAAGTAAGTGAGAGAATGGCCCAATCCCAGACCTCTTCCTCCGAAAGGTCATCATCCTTTTCAATGGAGGGATTCTCCGCTGCCCCCGAACCTTCGGGATGGATTTGAGATTTCGTTAGCCGGGAGTTCGAGTCTCAGACCATAGAGTCTGCAGGAAACGGAGCAGGGGCCATCGCCCAAAAATCTCCAGAGGTTGTCCTTGTGGCTTCCGATCCGGCTCTAGAGGAAGAACTCGAGGAGAGTTCCTCTAAGGCCGACGAGCGTGGTCGTCCTGCTGGCACCTCAGCTCGTCGGGCTTCTCGCCAGAGAGGCGGCCGACCATCTGTCCCTTTTATCGACGTACTCCCTGCATGGAGGGAGCCGAGTAAGATTAGGACCGAACCCGCTTTGTCATTGATTTGCTGGGCATACCAGCTCGTAGAGTCGATGACGGACGTCCGGGTTTGGCTCCCATCCCCCGACGAACGGGCTTGTACAGTGAATAAGTCAGAGATTTGCGTGTACGAGCACGCCTTAAAGTCTAGGCCCCGATTTCCCCTTCACCCTCTAGTAGTAGAAATTCTCCAAGTCTACCGCATCACCCCCTCCCAACTAGCTCCGAATGGGTGACGATGCATATATGCCTTCATCCTGTTTGTCCGCCGACTAGGGGAGACTCCGACCGTGAACTTGTTTCGGTCACTTCCAGTTGGCCAGTTTGACCGAGTCCCGCTCTATGACCGGGTGGTACTTTTTTAGTCAGAAGAGCACAAAGAAGCTCCCGGCCATCTCCCAAAATCCTTCTTCCATCCACGGATGGAATGATAAATTTTTCTTCGTGGGCCCTCCCGAGGGCGGCCCGGCTCTCCCTCTGTCGAACGTTTGGCTGGTGGTCGATACCATGGGGTTCAACAAAGTCCCCTTTCTGACGATGGAGGAGAGACAGGCGCAGCACAAAATGAAGACCGGGAAGACGGTGGGCTATGCCGACCTCGTGGATCCCGTGCAGTTGGCCGAGCACGGCCTCCTTGGTGAGTTTATCAATTGTAGGACATCGTACACTGCTGTTATTTCAATTTTGTTACTAACCATCGTCCCTTGTCTCATTACAGTGAACTTTGGCGACGATCGTATTGTTGCTCGAATCCTGCGTAAGCGGATGGCCGATGTTGAAAAGGGGATCAGCCAACGGGCGCGCCTCCTCGCAAGGTGCAGAGGGCGACGACCAAGGCAAAGGGCAAGGGGCCCATGCCAGAGGCTCTGCCCAAGAAGAAAATAAGGTCGGCCGTGGAACTTTCGGCCGACATCTACAAGACGAGGCCGGCACCTAGGCTGGGCCGTCAAGACGAAATAAGGGCGGAGGCTGCGACGAAGGAAGTCCAGCCTCGCCAAGGGGCTGTGAAGGAAGTCCAGCCCCTCGAGGCGGCCATGGCTAAAATGGTTCCGGCCGGCATGGTGCGGCGGCGCCATCGGCGAAGAAGACTGCTCAAGGTCCGAAGGTGGTCGATCTGACCGAGGCTATCGGCGCCTCTAAGGGGGAGGCCGAGCCCGCTAACAAACAGAGGAGCGACAAGCTGAAGACGGCCTTCTCTCCTACGCTCAGACTGAAGTCGACGGACTTGGTCTTCAAGAGCGCGAGGGCGGAGATGATCATCGTCACTGAGGGACGCCTCCCGGAGGACGTGGCCTTCACGTCAGGCTTGGCGAACGAAGAGGCCTTCAGGCGAGCATTCGTCCCGTGCTCTCAGGTAATGTTTGGGATTCCCTACTCTTCTGTTTTTATTTATGTTTGTCGTTTTGACACTGTGTTCCCTTTTGTGCAGACGAGCAATCTTCTAGGCGAGGTCAGCGAGCGAGCTGCCCGGGCCTTTATCGATCTGGACGAGAAGGAGGTCTTGGAGATCTCTCTGCATGAGGCTCTGAAGGCCACCGAGGAGAACCTAACCAATAAATCCTCGGAGGTTAAGGGCTTTGTTGCAGAGAAGGTCGCCCTCCGAGCCTCGCTGGACAAAGCCGAGGCCGCTCTCGACGAGGAGCATAAGAGAGTGCATTCGTCCGAGGAAAAACTTCAATCGTCCGATGACAAGCGGCGAAAAACCGAGGAAGATCTGCAGGCTGCGGAGAAGGTGAAGCTGGTCCTGGAGGAGAAGCTCCGGAAGTCTGAGGACGAAGCCAAGTCTGCCAAGGAGGCTCTGGCCAAGGCCGAAGAGGCACACCGGGAGGCCCTAGATCGAGTCGTGGTAGAGTACCGATCGTCTCCTCAGTATGGGGAGGATGTGGAGGAGGCTGCCTGTGGGTTTTTCCTGAGGGGTGTAAAATACTTGAAGGAACAGCTTGTGGAGAAGGGTGCCGATTTCAACTGGTCGGAGATCCCGATCATGGCTGAGGTGCTTGGTGAGGAGCCAGCGATGATTAAGACCCCGGTCGTGGCTGAGGATGATCGGGTGGAGCCGACGGCCCCAACGGAAGCTGACCGAATGCAGGAGGATGACCTTCCTCCGTACGAGGTGCCCAAATGCCGATCATGGAGCTCTCGGACCTTCCGCTGCCTACCGAGGGTCCCGTAAACCCGACCGAAGAGGAGAATCGACCTTGAGGACCTCCGAGCGATTCTTGTACATATGTACACTTTTTTTTATATTGTAACTGTACGACTGCCCTTCTTGGGCCTTTGTTAATAAAACATACTTATTCTTTTCATCCTTTTCTGCTTTCTTTCTTTCTTCTCAGATTTTGTTACCCATTCGGCAGTTACCCCGGAAGTGTTGTCGGCTCGGCTCTCTGGTAAGCCGAGAACACTTAAGTAATAAATATTCACTTAAAGTAATAAAATGGCCAAGGCATTGCTGACTGCCCTACCCCGGAAGTGTTATCGGCTCGGCACTCTGGTAGGTCGAGGACAATGTTGTGTGCGGTTCAGTCCGAGCGCTGGTTCTGTTTCGAGAAATGGCCAAGGTGCCCCTAGCCCGGAAGTGTTGTTGGCTCAACTGCTGGTCAGGTCGAGAACACTTGATTCTTCTGCAAAATGATTGTCATTAGGATGGTCTGTCACGGTTGGGTTACCTAGGTCTGCTTGTGAACCGCGATAGGCAGATACATGTATGATCTTCTTGCTAGGTACGATTATGGTATGCATGCTACCGTGGCCTGCTTGTAGACCGCGGTAGGCAGATACAAGTATGGTCTTCATGCTACCGAGGACTGCTTGTGGACCGTGGTAGGAAGATATGCGTATGGTCTGCGTGCTACCGAGGCATGCTTGTGGACCGCGGTAGGCAGATACGAGCATGGTCTTCATGCTACAATGGTCTGCTTGTGGACCGTGATAGGAAGATATGCATATGGTCTGCGTGCTACCGAGGCCTGCTTGTGGACCGTGGTAGGCAGATACGAGTATGGTCTTCATGCTACCTTGGTCTGCTTTTGAACCGTGGTAAGAAGATATGCGTATGGTCTGCGTGCTACCGAGGCCTGCTTGTGGACCGCGGTAGGCAGATATGAGTATGATCTTCATGCTACCTTGGTCTGCTTGTGGACTGTGGTAGGAAGATATGCGTATGGACTGCGTGCTATAGAGGCCTGCTTGTGGACCGCGGCAGGCAGATACGAGTATGGTCTTCATGCTACCTTGGTCTGCTTGTGGATCGTGGTAGGAAGATATGCGTATGGTTTGCGTGCTACCGAGGCCTACTTGTGGACCGCGGTAGACGGATACGAGTATGGTCTTCATGCTACCTTGGTCTGCTTGTGGACCGTGTTAGGAAGATACGAGTATGGTCTGCGACCGCGGTAGGTAGATATGCCGATGTCGATGTTTAACCTATGCCTGGTTGAGATCGGTTGGGCCGAAAGAACAGCTATGAAAGACAATTGCTGGGAGTTGACTGAACCATATTTGCACTGCTTTGTATTAAAAGAAACTAAGCGGATGCCCCTCAAGGGGTCTAGTGTACAACTGAAACTACTAACAAAAATTAGAAAATACATACTTCGGCCGAGAATGAGTGGCCGACTATAAAGACGAACGCTGCTTTTTACTGATAATATTTTCGGAGGTTGGTGGATGCCAAGTCCTTGGAATTTCTTCACCGCCCAGGGTGGTCAGCTTGTACGAGCCCGGTCGTTCGATCCGGAGCACTCGGTATGGCCCTTCCCAATTTTTTGCCATCTTCCCTTGATTCGTGGGGTCGGAAACCGCTGTTTTTCTAAGGACAAGATCTCCGACCTTAAATTGTTTTGGTCGAACCGTTTTGTCGTAGTGACGTACAGTCGTCTGTTGGTAACTGGCTATTCGGAATGCTGCTGACTCCCGTACATCTTTGAGGTTGTCTAAGTTTATCCGGAGATCTTCGGAGTTGGTGTGCTCGTTGAAGTTCAGCATCTAGAAGGTGGGATGAAATACTTCGACGGGGACTACCGCCTCCGTGCCAAAGGCAAGCATGAAGGGCGTCTCCCCCGTGGGTGTTCGGCTGGTCGTCCTATACAACCAAACGATACTTGGTAGCATATCCACCCACTTTTCTTTCTGGTCGGCTACCATCTTCTTCAGACCATACAATATTGTTTTATTGGTGGCCTCGGTCTGACCGCTTGTCTGTGGGTGACCGACTGACCCAAACCTATGGTCTATTCAGAATTCTTCACAAAAATTTGCTAAGGATGCGCTAGTGAACTGAGTGCCGTTGTCTGTCACAAGAACCCTCGGCACGCCAAACCTGTACACAACCGAGTGTCTGAAGAACTGTTCCACCTTGGACGTGTCGATCTTGGCCACGGCTTCGACCTCGATCCATTTAGTGAAGTAGTCGATGGCCACGATGACGTACTTCCGTTGATAAGTGGCTTAGGGGAAGGGCCCCATGATATCCATACCCCATATGGCAAAGGGGAGAGGACTTGTGATCGGCTGGAGAGGAGCGGTCGGAGCATGTGGCACAGGTGCATAAAACTGGCACTTGTCACACCTTCGGACCAGCTCGATGCAGTCGTAATGCATTCTCGGCCAATGGTAGCCCTAGCGGAGGATCTTTTGGAAAAGCGATTGTCCACCCTAGTGTCGGCCGCAGATGCCTTCATGTACTTCCTTCATAACCTGCTCGGTTTCATCCGATCGCAGGCACCTAAGCAGTGGTAAGGTATAAGATCTCCTGCATAGTACATCGTTGTGTATGGTGTACTGTCGTGACTTGGCTTGGATGCGGCGAGCATCTTCCTGTCATTCGGGAGTGCGCTCGTCCGGAGGTATTGGTATATGTCGTCATACCAACTGGATACAACTCCAACGGGGGCAACGACTCCAACAGAGCTACTGGCGTGGTCCAAGAACTCCACGTATACGGCAGAATCCATCGCATGGATGTCTTCCAGGGATAGTCTCGATAGCTCGTCTGCTTCGGTGTTCTCTTGGCGACCGACTTATTGCAGTTCGACGCTTTTGAAAACCATGATGGCCGAGTTCACCCTTTCGAGGTACTTTTGCATCTCGGGTTGTCTGGCTTCGTAGTCGCCCTGTACTTGTCGGATGACCAAATGAGAGTCGCCATGTATCAATAGCCGACGGACGGATAGGCTTTTGGCCAGTCAGAGTCCGGCCAGTAGGGCTTTGTACTCGGCCTCATTGTTCGTTGCACTGAATCCGAACCTTATAGCCGACCGTATTTTGAACCCTTCCGGACTTGTCAAAATTACTCCTGCCCCTGCGTGGCCGTCCACGTTCAGGGTCCATGCGGCCTCGTCTGGTTCTGGAGCCTGTACGGCCTGAGGTTCAGCAAAGTCTTCATCTAGTAAGGTGCTTTCGACGATAAAGTCCGCCAAGGCTTGTGCTTTGATGGCCGTCCTGGGGATGTACTTTATGTCGAACTCACCGAGCTCTACCGACCAATTGATGAGTCGACCAGATACATTGGGCTTCGACAGCACCTTCTTCAGTGGCGCGTTGGTCAGCACCGAGATGGGATATTCCTGAAAGTATGGTCGGAGCTTCCGCGCGGCCGTTACCAAGGCTAGCGCCAGTTTCTCAATCGGCTTGTACTTGGTCTCAGCGTCAAGCAATACTTTGCTGACGTAGTAGATTGGCCGTTGGACCTTGTCTTCGTCCTTCAGCAGAACAGCGCTGACGGCCCGATCGGAGACTCCGAGGTATAGCTGTAACTCGTCTCCGGGGTTTGGCTTCATCAGCAGGGGAGGTGATGACAAGTATGCCTTGAGGTCTTCGAAAGCCCTCTAGCACTCTCCAGTCCATTCGAACTTCCTGGCTCCCTTCAGTGTTTTGAAGAATGGGAGGCAACGTTCGGCAGACTTAGACATGAAACGGCCGAGTGCTGCTATTCGACCGTTCAGCTCCTGTACCTGTTTGCCTCTCGTCGGCGCAGCCATGTCCATGATGGCCATGATCTTTGAAGGGTTGGCTTCAATGCCCCTCTGTGAGACCATGAATCCTAAGAATTTTCCCGATCCGACACCGAAGGCACACTTTGTTGGGTTGAGCTTCATGCTGTGTCTTCGGAGGACCTGGAATGCTTCGCCGAGGTCGGCCATATGATGGTCGGCTCGCTGGCTCTTAACTAGGAAGTCATCGACATATACTTCCATATTTCTGCCAATCTGATGTCTGAAGACCTTGTTCACTAGTCTCTGGTAGGTGGCTCCTGCGTTTTTGAGGCTAAAAGGCATGACCGTGTAGCAGAAGAGCCCTTGATTGGTGACGAAGGAGGTGCATTCCTCGTCGGCCCTTCGCATCTTTATTTGATTGTAGCCGGAGTATGCGTCGAGGAAGTTGAGTAACTCGTGCCCGGCTGTAGCATCTATCAGCTCGTCGATGCGTGTCAGCGGATAGCTGTCCTTTGGACAAGCTTTGTTGAGGTCGGTGAAGTCTATGCAAATCCGTCACTTACCGTTAGACTTTGGCACCATAACAACATTGGCTAGCTAGTCAGGGTAATCGACCTCGCGTATGAAGCCGGCTGTCAGTAGTTTCTGTACCTCCTCGTCTATGATAGACTGCCGGGCAGATGCAAAACTTCTCTTCGTTTGCCGCACAGGCCGATGCTGAGGGTCGACCGCGAGGTTGTGCTCGATCACGTCTCGGGGAATCCCTGGCATCTCCGAGGCCGACCATGCAAAAACGTCGAGGTTCTGCCTCAAAAATTCGATCAATTTTTCCCTTTGTTCCTCGAGCAGCAGGGAGCCGACCTGGATTGTTTTCTCGGGTTGATCGTCCGCGATCGGAATTTGTAGAAGTTCCTCCGCGGCCTCTCCTCTACTCGGAGAGGCGTTCTTTCGAACATCTACCATGTTCACTTATGCGGTTTTCAAAGCTCGCTGACTGTTCTTGAGCTCGGTGGCGTACCATCTTCGCGACGTGTCCTGGTCCTTTCGGCATCCTCCGACTCCGTCCTCGGTCGGGAATTTTATCACCAGATAGTAGGTGGACATGCACGCCTTCAACTTGTTAAGCGAAGGGCGACTGAGGGTGACGTTGTGCGTGGATGACCGATCGACCACCATGAATTCGACCATCACCTTCCGCTGTTTGGGCTTCTGGCCGAGGATGACAGGCAATTGGATGCCTCCCTTTACCGTGACCGGGTCTCCGGAGAAGCTGATGAGGTCGAAAGTGATGGGCTGGAGCTGGTAGTCCGTCAGCTGCATCCTTTGGTAGGCATGATAGAATATGATGTCTACCGAGCTCCCAGTGTCTACCAAGCACTTTTCGACGTCGCAGTGTCCGATCCCGGCCATGAAGACGATGGCATCCTCATGAGGGACCACGACGTTGACAAAATCTTCGTCGCTGAAGGTGATGACCCCTCCGGTTCGAGCTCTTTTTGATGGCCACTCTGTCTTGGCTATCAGACGCGAGTAGGCCTTGGCCGACCTGTTGGAGGTGTTCCCGGCCGCTGGTCCTCCTATGATGGTGAGGACTAACTTGCCCTCGGCTTGGGGTCCCTTGGTGATGGTATAGATCCCATCATCACTAGGGATGCGCAAGCCCATTGCCGTGCGCGGTCGGTCCTTTGCCTGCGGAATGCCCACGAACCTCCGCTTGGCCTTTCTTCTCTTTGAAGCCAGATGAGACTTCCTTTTTCTTCTTCCTCGGCTTTCTGGTTCTGACCAGGACGGGATGGACCCAAACTGGATGTGCTGTTGGCCTCCAAGTCTTTCTTTTACCGATACTCTTTCTTTTCCAGCTCCAGATGAGTTTCTATCGACCCAAACTGAATGGCGCTGATCCATTGTCTGGGGGGAGCCGGCCCTCCATCAGGGTCTCTATCGTCCCTCCGAGCGGCATTTTGATTATCTCCAACATCCGCTCGACAGTTGTTGGGTTGAGGGTTCCTCAGAGGTGGAGGTGGTAATCCCCGGTCCCTCTGAGCGGGAGCAGGTCCTCGATCTACGTTCTAAACGAAGTTGCCATAGTATCCTCGTCGGATGAGGTCCTCAATTTCTCCTTTGAGGTACTTGCACTCCTTTGTTTCGTGGCCATAGTCGCAATGGAAGCGACAGTATCGGGAGCAATCTTTATTCCTCCCATCGCCGAGTGGTTTTGGAGGTGGTCGAAGGTTCCGATCGTTCTTGATCACTTCGAGAATCTCCGTCATCGAAGTGTTGAGCGGAGTATAATACTCGAACGTCTTGTATGGATGCCGGTAGGTCTGATCCCTACCGAACTTCTGCTTCTTGGGGTCGACAGAGCTCGACGCCTGGTCGGCCGTCTCAGACCTCTTCTTGTCTGCAGGCTTGGCATCGGCCTTCAGATTGTATACTGTGTTATTTTTCTGGGCCCTCGTCGTCTCGTCTGCAGAGGCGTACATCTCGCACCTGGCGAGTAGGTCGTCCAGGTTTTTCGATGGCTTTTTGGCAAGGGACCAATAAAGCTCACAGTCAGTTACCCCGGCCTGCAGGCTGGACATGTGCACCGCGGGCTCGACGTCCTTGATCTCGAGCACCTCGGTATTGAAGCGCTTGATGAAGTCCCGCAGGGACTCGTCCTTTTGCTGCTTGACCGTCGACAGATGGTATGAAGTCTTCTTGCGCACTCGGCTGGCTTGGAAGTACATCAAGAATTTGTTCGACAGCTGTTCGAACGATGTAATACTCTTTGGGGGGAGGTTGTTGAACCAAGTACGAGTGGCGCCCCTAAGCGTTGAAGGAAACGCCCTACAGATGAGGCTGTCGCTCAGAGGGTAGAATAGCGTCGTAGATACGAACGTTTCCAGATGTTGCTCGGGGTCGGTACTCCCATGGTACGAGTCCAGGACCGGCATCTTGAAGTTATCAGGAGGGGGTACCCTCATGATCTCATCCGAGAGCACCGTGATTGCAGTATAGGCCGTCCTTGGCGGAGCTACCCAGTTCTGCTCCACCTGCTGAAGCCGAGTGGTTAGCTCCAATAAAGGCAGCTCGACCTCGGACTGAGGCATATCCGGAGGTGGCGCAACCGTTCCAAGTGTCTCTACATTAACCCTCTCTTGGCGGAGGGCGTCGTGGAAGGACCTTACGCCTCTCGCCGGAGGTGGCGCTGCTGGCGCCTGGTGTTGATTTGTCGGGGGATGCCGAGTGGCTGACCCGGCCACACTCCGTCCAGGCGCTTGATCTCCCATGGGGGGATTATTTGGCAAGGTGCTGGTAGAAGCCGTCCTCGCCGACCACGGATGGGCCGCTGGCGGAACTTCAGGGGGTGGATTCGGTGACGGATGGGGATTTTCTCCTCCTGCTGCCGAACCGCTTGCTCGGGTGCCCCTCAAGACTCTCGCTAGCTGTTCGATTTGTTACCTCAGCTCATCGAACTGCTGACGAGTAACATACTGAGGGGGGGTGGTGGCGTCGCCGTTGGCGTATGACTTGGAGCCGGCACTGGTACCGGTGGTGGTATTAGTGCTGGTGCAGGCGTTGGCTCGCGATTTGTCCTCGTCGAACTTACGCTGCTGCCTACCTGAACATGCACAGACGGCTCCGAAGGGGCATGAGATGTCTGTGCTCGAGTTCTTTTGTGAGCCATTGAAATGAGAGTGCTCGCGCGCTAATTTTCAAACTCAGTCAAAAGAGGCCCCACGGTGGGCGTCAAACTGTTACGGTTGGAAATCACCCGTCGATCCGCGCTCTGAATGACCTGCAATCACAGAGATGAGACAAAGGAGTTGGGCGCCTAAGCCCCGGCTAGACTCCGATGCCTAAGTCAGATTCCCAAAGTAAACAGTCAAGAGATAGCAGAATGCTATCTCCACTTTAAAGAGTGTGGGACGATGAAAGAGTTTGAGCGTGTGAGAATGAGAGAGATATTGTGAACTAGCAATTTGTGCGTAAGCCCTTACCTTGAGGGGTTACCCTCTACTTATAGATTGGGAAGAAGCATGGAGGTACCAGGACTCAGGGAAGTAGATCGCCAATAGGATTGCCACGTGTCGCTCTAAGGGACACCTGTGTGGTAAACTCCGAGTAGGAGTAGGAGACCTTAGCCAAGGAAGCTAGGTCGGTCAGCTCTGGGACTGACACATGTCAATGTGTGAGTAATCACGGACCGTGATAGTCGGCGTCGTATCAGACTGGGAGAAGGACTCCTCGGATGTAGCATAATCACATTAGGACTCTGACCACCGACTGGGAAACGTAGCTGGGTAGGACTATGACTCCAAGCGCTACCGTAGATAATGGTAACCAGACGGCGTAGGGCGTATGCGGCATGCCGGACGCATGAGAGGCCGATGGCAAGGTACCGAATGCCTCATAAGCCGAGCGTAAGACACTCCGAGCGGTCGGCTCCGAAGGTGAAGCTTGACACGTGTAAGATTTTAAATGGATGAGATTTTTCCCACATAACAACTATCATACCATAGTACCAAACCAAACAAGATCTTGCATCACCTATAACCATTTATAGTAGACCACCCTGGAAGAGAAAGATCAGAATTCATAAACCCAAATTAATATAGCCATTGGGTGTATCAATCCTATCCATGATCTTCCCCACAACCTCCTTGGATTCCCTAAGTTTCTTAGTACTCTGATTGAGCCGCTCACGTTTGGTAGCAACTGAAGGAGATTCTTCTAACAACCGTTCAATCCCACCACCATTAGGTCTCATCAACTCAATCACTATCTTCTTCTCCATCTCTCCATTGACCAGCTTCTGCACACTGAACACAAGATGAAGAGCCAAGCTATATATCTACCAATCTCTGCAACACAGTTTCCCAATAAGTAGTGATTCTCATTCTCATGCCGAATGCCTTCTCCAACATGTAGACACCATGCCTCACAACAACAAATTGGTCAGGCCTCTCATGTATACACACTCATCCTACAATCACATGCATTTGAATACGGTGCAAAATAAATAGCACAAGTAGCGACACAAGGTTTATGCGGTCTACCTCTACAATGTTAATATTAGTCCACAAGCAATACTCAAAATATACTATACCTAAAATATGCAAAATAGGGATATACAAAAATTAATTACCTCCTTCAGGATAATACCACAACTGACAGCTTTCTTGAAGCATCATCGGCTAGCCATACGGTGTAACTTGATATACACAACCTTGGTACACCACCCGATCCCAAGGGGGCTCAGATGCTCTTAAAAATGAATTTGGTGACGAGTCACCTTTGTTGGACTTTGTGTTGTCATTATTGGCAACTTGGCAGATGTGGAGAGTGGATGAGTATACGGACAGAGAAATGAGGAGAGAGGGCATCAGTGTAGGAGAGAGAGTGTCAGTATAGTGATAAAGCATGGTAGTGGTGTTGTGCAGTGGCAAAGATGAAGTAGCCTTGGGTACGTGTTCTACAATGTTCTACAATCTCCACAGAGTGTTTGAGAAGATATGCAGTGAGTTGGTCGGGTTTCTAAATTGAGTTGACTGGGCAGGAGTAGTTTCGATAGTGAATAGCTTTGTACATGTGTTCAGTGATGTCCTAAGCAGAACCAAGGTGACGAACTAAGTGTGGGAGTCCATGTGAGCATGCACACAAAGTTTTGGGTCTGAATTCCAAGGTTTCATAGAGTTTTGACTTTGAAGATATTTTTTGTGGGTCCTACCGCATTATCATGGCAATCAGACATTAGAAAAACGTAAAGCATCAAGTTAGCTTCACAATGCAAGTTGAATCACTTGATTCCGATATAAGACGAGGGAAATATTGCAATTCCTGTCGGATCGCGCAAAGAAGGTCAAAAATCCCTGTTTTCGATGAGTATATATGATATAGGGAAAATAATAATATTATATAAAAGTTAAAGGGCCTCTTTGTAATTATCTAAAGTTAAAGGATGGCGCGATAATTATCGTTAATTGGTAAAGAAACCTTTTGGATGGCTCAGAGGGAACCACGTCGCCCAGATCTGCATCTGAGGGCCCAGGAAAATTTAGTATCTAATGTATATCGGCGGTTGCGTCCTGATTTTTCCACGTGCCTTCTCGTTGGCTGGGACAACTTAAAGTATGAGTCACGTCGCATGAAGGGTGCTCTTTGATTTGATGTGGCTCATGTACAGTGAGGAGTCGGCTTAGATCCTGATCCATCGAATAATATCAACTCCGATCAAATCTAAAGCGATTGATGCAGATCCAGCGGCTCATGTCAAATCCTGCCTTTTTAAGGATATCTAACGGTCCTCAATGCAGGTTATGTCTCTGCCAATGAGATCTCAACAACAACACTGACAAGTCAGAGGTGCGGTGGCTCCAATGTAGCGCGGGAGCACTGTATCACTCAAGAAGATTCCATTCAGACTAATTTTACTGGCTGAACTTCAAACCTCTGGTCATCCGAGCTCCAAATCGAACCGTTCAACTTGCACTTTTCTTATTTTTCAAAGGTCTTTCCATTAAGATGCATTAGGAGATATGAAAACGAAGAAAGAAAAGTAAAATAGCCTAAAAACTATAAATAGGGGGTGTTCTTTATAATTTTTGGCTGTGGGAATCACAGTCAGTCTCTCTATTGCTCAGTATTGGAGTCTAGAGTGCCCATTAAAGGTTGATAGAGCTGTTATTGTATATCAATAGTGATTCTGATGTTGTGAGAAGGAGAATAGATCCTTACAAACAAGATATGCCTTGTGAATCAAGTTCTGTCATCATTGAAGACTATTGAAGGTTCCTGAGAGCAATGTGAAGCTTCAGAAATATTGTCTGCCATTTGAAAGCATTGTTTGTGAGGTTTTCTCAATTCCCTATTTGTTTATGCTTTCAATATATTGTATGCTAGCGTAGGTGAAAGTTGTTGAATGCCTAGCTAGTGGGAAAATTGTAAGGCATTGTTATAAGCCTAAAACTACTTTTGTTTACTTCCCGTGGGTGTGGGTTAAGTGTGGTGTGTGCAGCATGTGCTGAACACTGGTACATTGATACCTGAATACTAGCATTGTCATGCCCTCTCGATTTTATGCTGAAAAAATACAGAGTTTACATCCATGTCTTGCAAAAGACAAAAAATAGAGTGTTGAGTATATACGGAGCCATTGGGCATTACTTTGTGGACTAGCCATCACACACTGTGTCGGTGAACCACGTATATCCTGTGTTATGAACTGTCTTTATTTTCATATATATTGTGAAATGCGTAGAACGATTTGCAAGATGGGTGTACAAATCTGATAGACCTGACCACTAAGTGATAGCGAGGTAAATTTGCATATGATTGTGTGTGTGTGACAGTTTGATTCTCCATCAGTTTTGGATAGCAGTGAAAAAATTAAGAAAATTTTTTATACATCGATTCAACCCCCCTCCCTCTCAGTGTCAACTCAAGTTCATCCACCTTGTCATGATATGTCAGTTAAGAGTAGAGCTGTCAGTTTTGATTTAAAAAACATGGGACAAATTTGGGATTATCCCACTCATGAGTAACGTGATAACGATTTGTGGAGAGAACACAATTCAATGAATTGGTATCTTTTGTCGGTGGACCTGTGCCCGGGAAGCATTGCATCGAGTAGCCATACTGTGTAACTTGATATATGGGGCCCGATCCCAAGGGAATTGCTTAAATGCCCTTAAAAATGAATCTGGTGACGAATCACCTTGTCATGATATGTCAGTTGAGACTAAAGCTGTCAGATTTGAATTTAAAAAAGCGGGTCAAATTTGGATCCTTAGATGATCCTGATCACGAGTAATGCGATAATGATTTGCAGAGAGAACAGGATTCAATGAATTGGTATCTTTTGTCGATAAACTTGTGTATGCGAAACACTATATCCCATAGCCATACGGTGTAACTCAATCTACACCCATAATACTAAGTTTTGGGACGACAAACATTTGGGTATAGATACATACATGTATTAAACACAATCAAACTTCAATATGGGAATTGAAAATCCGGTTAAAAAAAACACAGATGGCATTAATTTTTACGTGTTTAATATGTATTTAATATGACACATTTTTTTTTACTGGACATATATCTATTTGGTGGTGGTGGTGGTGGTGGCGGCGGTGGTACTGGTGGGTGGCGGCGGCGGCAGTGCTGGTGGGTGGTGGTGGCAGTGGTGGTGGTGGGTGGTGGCAGTGGCAACAGTGGTGGTAGGTGGTGGGTGGGTGGTGGTGGCGACGGTGGTGGTGGTGGTGGTGATGGTGGAAGGTGGTGGGTGGTAGTGGTGGCGATGGTGGAAGGTAGTGGGTGGTGGAGGCGGCAGTGCTGGTAAGTGGTGGTGGTGGTGGTGGTGGCGGTGGCGGTGGCAGTGGTGGTAGGTGGTGGGTGGGTGGTGGTGGTGATGGTGGTGGTGGTGGTGGTGGTGGCAGTGATGGTGGAAGGTGGTGGGTGGTAGTGGCGGCGATGGTGGAAGGTGGTGGGTGGTGGTGGCGGCAATGGTGGAAGGTGGTGGGTGGTGGTGGCGACAGTGCTGGTAAGTGGTGGTGTGGTGGCAACGGCGGCAGCGGTGGTGGTGGTGGCGGTGGTGGTGGTGGTGGCGGCTGTGGGTGGTGGTGGGGATGGTGGCGGTGGAGGGGTGGTGGTGATGATGGCAATGCTAGTGGAGGTGGTGATGGCAGTCAGTAGTAGTAATAGCTCCGGAGCAAGAGAAGTAAGTTTTTTTAACTCCAATTTTTTAGCTCCCAAAGACATTTTTGGAGCGGTTCACTCCATGGGAGTCAAAACTTGAACCGTGTTTATCAATCGCCATTCTACTCCGGATTAACTCCGAAGCTAAGAAGTAAGGAGCTGGAGTATTATCAAACGGGGCCTAAGTAGTGGGGTTTCAGGTTCAGGAAAAAATTAAAATATTTGGAAGGAAAAATTTGATATACACTCGAACAAGGATTGCTAACATCACCTCCAACCACAAGATTGCAAAAACATCAACCGCACCCACTTAACTAACGAAAATCACTAAAATTGTTGATATACAATTTTACTCCTCATATTATAAATTGAAAATTTTTAAAATTAAATAGAATTTCTAGTTTGATCTTGTAATGAAACTTACATTTACTTTTTCTCTCTTTCCTTTTCTCTTCTCACCCAGATGATTGATGCTTATTGTTGCAGACAGGGTTTTGTTAAGGTTTTTGTATGGATTCTGATCAATTTTGAGGATCAGATAGAACAATGACTAGTTACAATAGTATTTGAGAAATAGAGATCAAAAGCTGAACTTTACCTAAAAAAATATATATATTCCGATCAAAAGCTTTAGACAAAGGAACGAAAGAAAATGAAATAAATATCGAAGATAACATAATGAATCTCAAAGATAACACACCAGTTACCCTAGTCTCACGGACAAGATGGTGTTGGGTTCCTCCTCACCCCAATTGGGTGGAGGGATCCACCACCAATACCTTTCTCTAAAGGAAAGGTTTTCCTCTCCAGGCAGGTTTCCAAACCGCCTTACTATCTCACCTTTTACATCGTACCTCTTTTATCTCTGCTTCTATTTAAACCCTTTTCCTTACCAAAAAAAAATAAAAAAAATTTGTAGAAGGGCAATTATATATATATTGTTACGGTTGGAAATCGTCCGTCGATCTGCGCTCTGAATGACCTGTAATCATAGAGATGAGACAAAGGAGTTGGGCGCCTAAGCCCCGGGTACACTCCGATACCTAAGTTAGATTCCTAAGGTAAACAGTCAAGAGATAGCAGAAAACTATCTCCAATTTAAAGAGTGGGATGATGAGAGAGTTTGAGCGTGTGAGAGGGATGAATAATAATAGCTTGTAACTTAGGGTTTACCTTGAGGGATGACCTCTATTTATAGGTTGTGAAGAAGCATGGAGGCACCAGGACTCAGGGGAGTAGACTGCCAATAGGATTGCCACGTGTCGCTCTGTGGGACACTCATGTGGTAGACTCCGAGTAGGAGTCAGAGACTTTAGCCAAGGAAGCTAGGTCGGTCAGCTCTGGGACTGACACGTGTCAACGTGTGAGTAATGGCCTACCGGAATGGTCGGTGTCGTATCAGACCGAGAGAATGACTCATCGGAGGTATCATAATCACAATGGGACTCTGGCTTCCGACTGAGAACCGTAGCCGAGTAGGACTATAACTCCGAACGCTACCCGAGAGGCCGTACACATGACAAGCCGAATACATGACGCCGAGTGCGAGACACTCCAAACAACCAAGCTCCGAAGGCGCAGCTTAACACGTGTAAGATTTTAAATGGAGGGGATTTTTCCCTCCTAACATATATATATGTGAGATTTCTTAAGTCTCAAGAAATCCCGAGTACTAGTGCCGGAAGAACAAAAGAAATTCTTTCTTCAGTTTTCTCTTTCTTTTTTTTCCATCCCTAGTGGTGTTTGGAAAAGAGATAGAGAGAGAAAGCAAGAAGCTCTTATTAGTTGTACGTGGAGTGTGATAGCATTCTCCCTTTGAATTTCGAAACCATAAATAGGAATTAGCTAATCTGTTTGAAGATAAAGATGACAAATAAGACGATGTTTGGGTTAGCTAGATCCATTCAAATCTGGTACTAAATCAAGGTCAGACCAAGTCGGTCCATTTTTTCAGCCGGGCTAAGTTGGGATTGGGTTAGTGGTTGATGTAAAGGGTTATATCAGATATGGTTCAGTTCAAGATAATCAGTTTGGTTTCAATTTGATTCGGTGCATGTGGTAGGTGGGAATCAGAATCGGACCATTATTCGGTTCCAAAACACGAAAATTGAAATCAATTTATAATCGGTTACAATTGGATGGTTTTTGAACCGTTCCAGTTAAACGGTCTTTATCGGATTTGGTAAATCAGTTCAATTTAACAGCTCTTGGTTAGACTCACCAGTTCTAAGGCCTGGACCCAATTGGGAATGACTTATCTTAAACCTACTAAAACCACATTAAACATCTAGGACAAAATTAAATCATCTCAGAGAATAAATGCATCAACCTCTCAAAGCAATCAAAAGCTTCAAGCATAATTTCATTATCGATTCATATTTAGTTTGCATATATTCTGTTTTACTGATTTGAAACTATCGGTTTAATTGTTCAAAATTTAATCTAACCATTTAATATTCAGTTTCACTTAGGCACTGTTTGTTTTGACGTAAAATCTTACCGTAAAATGTTTCGTGTAATATTTTTTAAGTTCAAATAAATTTCAATTTTTATTTTGAGTCAGTAAAAAAAAATATAAAGTTTATTTTTTCCTCCTCTTTAGAGATCATTGTATTTTACCTCTTAAAAATAAACATTGAAAAATAAAATTACATATAAAATGTTACAAATATTTTACATCAAAACAAACAAAACCTTATTAATTGTTTTAACGAATCCGGTTTAAATGGTTCGATTTGGCTTCGACATCCTTTACCTATAAACACTGGATACTTTTCCCACTGTTCAAAAACATCCACAGTACCTACACACAGCTACACTCATCCTTTCCAAATCCCTAGCTATTAAAAGGTGCAATTCAAAAATAAATTAAAAATGCCTCTGTGAGGTTGGGTGATAAAGTTTCTGCAGGTTGTCAATGGCCTCCAAGTTTAAAAATTTGAGATCAGCTAAAAGCCTAAAAAATTTGAGACGGATACTGATAAGGATATCATGAGCTAAAACCATGATCAGGAAGAAGATGCAGAGATTTCCAATTTTAAAAACTAAAGCTCTTAACATAAAATGTGTAATTAAAAAAGGAGAGTAAATGATAAACCTAATTATATATATAAATTGATCATCACCTGGTTGCTATCCAAACCTTCAAACAACACTAACACTACTTAGAAATTCAAACAACAATAGTAAAGCTTCTCCCACTACCCAAAAGACAAAATATACACTAACATACCATAGTACCAAACCAGAGAAGATCATGCATCACCTATAACCATATATAGTAGATCACCTTGGAAGAGAAAGATCAGAATTCATAAACCCAAATTAACATAGCCATTGGGAGTATCAATCCTATCCATGATCTTCCCCACAACCTCCTTGGATTCCCTGAGTTTCTTAATACTCTGATTGAGCCGCTCACGTTTGGAAGCAACTGAAGGAGATTCCTCTAACAACCGTTCAATCCCACCACCATTGGGTCCCATCAACTCAATCACTATCTCCTTCTCCATCTCTCCATTAACCAGTTTCTGCACACTGAACACCAGATGAAGAGCCAAGCTATCTACCAATCTCTGCAACACAGTTTCCCAATAAGCAGTGATTCTCATTCTCATGTCGAATGCCTTCTCCAACATGGCTGTATTGTACTCCCTTAGATGCCCAACTTCAACTTCTCCCACGCCTTCTATCTCCAACTTATCATTGTACCTCAAGTTCTGCTTGAAGCTTGGTTGTTGTGCCATGAGTTTGCTCCATCTTGACATGTATTCTGGGTTACATGTATAATCTGTAAGCTTCTCCATCTCCACCATCTCCATCACTCGATCAACAGAATGGTCCTTCATCTTTGATATAAGATTCTGAGCCGCCCGTTTCGTACAAGATTGAAGCTGTAGGTAGCCATCAGAGTTGAACATCAAAACAAAAACAACCACAGCTCCGATGTAAGACCAGAGCTTCTCGACATATTCGACAGGAGTATTTGAAATTTCCTTCACTCTTCTCTGTAATATGCTGAGAAATGCAGTGCGAGGAAGAAAATTAGGAAGTTCAATCCCTTTGGCTTCCTCTAAGACCTTAATTTCCTCCATTAAGAACTTCCCCGCAGTGTCGGTGCTCCTCTGGTGGAGTTCTTTTGAATAATTATTGAGCAAATCCGCCATTCGAGCTGTGCCATGCATCTCTTTGTCCTCTGGGTACTCATCAAATTCACCTCTGATGAGAATTTTCTTCAGAGACTCTCTTGTTGATCCAAGAATCCGCATGAAAGCAGTCATTGCATCTGCCACATTGGCTAGATGTTTGGGTAATTTGTTAAGCTCAGAAACATTGACACTGAGCTTGTCATTGACCTTCTTCACTATGCCTGGCAAGCATTTAGCCAGACTAGTTGCCTGGATCTGAACCAGCTTCTGAGCCAAAACAGGGATACCGACAATTGATTTGTTAATCCTAGAAAGCAAGTGATGAGATTCAAACAATCTTGCCTCCTCCTTTCTAGCTTGCTCATATGATTCTTCCCCAATTCGATTTCTTACACAGACATAACCAAGCCCAATGTTAACATCATCCGCAGTTACCTTTTCAAGCAGACCTTCAGGAGCTTGGTCAGCCTTGGTGACCACAGCCAAGGTCCTTTCGCCGGACTTGTCGACGCGTTGCGACATTCTGATCGATTCGCAGGTCGGGAAATCCACAGTCGCCGATAAGACATTGAGAATAATGCTCTCCTTGGGAGTTATGTACTCCATGATAATCTCTGAAACCTGCTCGTAGATGTCTTCAGGCTGCCCACGAACAGGAACCCTAGTGATACCAGGTAAATCAACCATTGTCAAATCAGGAACCCCCCTTTTCTTCACAACCAGAGTGAGAGGAGTATTGGAGATTCCCTTAGAGTCACCAGCAATTTCAATAGTGGCATCTTCAATATCTTGGGTTACATGGACTTCATCCGTATGAACAATTTGATTGTTATACTCCAAGTGAAGCTCCGGCTCTGGGGAGGAATGTTGTTGAAGCCGCATAATGAGTGGAACACGAGTGCAGATTCCGTTTCCGCGAGGGAGACTGATCCCAGCGAGGGACTCAAGAACACTGGATTTTCCAGATGATTGATCGCCGACGACGACGATGGTGGGAAGCTCAATACCTTCTTCCATGACCTTAAGTTCACGTAATTTGTCGACAGTGTCGAGCAGAGGCCGAATTCGATCATTATAAGTGACGTAAAGTGGCACGGATGTGGCCTTTGTGAACTCTGCAACTTCACCATTATGGTTTCCCAAACCCATACTCAGCATTTTGCTTTGAAGTTCAGGAGCAGCAGTAACACTTGGTGGAGAGACTGACATAGAGTACATGGAGATCACAGTGGGAAACAGAGATGAGAGCTTGAAGAATGGATCACAACAACAGATTATATCTGTTCCGATGGGGGAGAAGGAAGCAGCTAAGAAACCCTTGAGAGTCCTTTACTAACTTTTCCCATCTTCAAAAACGCTTTCCACGTTTCAAGTAGTTATTGGGTAATGGTCAGGATCTTCTTCTCAGTTATTTCTTCTCCATCACCGTCTATGTCCATGGATCGATCATCGATCGCATACTCGAAATGTGGGTTCCATTGGAGAAGGTACCCAGAAGGAGAAGGAGAAGGAGAGAGGAACTGTGAGCCAGTGAGATTCCTCAGAGAAGAAAAGCAAGCTTTATGAGAAGACTTGACCTGCGTCCAGGAAGACCTGAAGAGCAGACTCATCGATTCGATTCCTTACAGACGAAGAAAATCGTCTCTCATCTTTAGTTTTTCTTCTTTCGGATGGACAGCTCAGTGATAGAGAGAGAGAGAGAGAGAGAGAGAGAGCGCTCAATGCTCGTACGATGTTTCTGTTCCAATATCTCAATAATGGAGGGCCGACTGCACTGATTGTACGATCTTCCTTTTTATTTGTAATAAAATTAAAATAAAAATAAAAAGCGCCGAAAGCTGCCCACTTTTGTCTTTCTCAATGAACCCAAGTGAGAGCAGACATGTTTTGGGTTATCTTGTTTTAGTACTTTTCGATCTCGGTCTGGTCTGGACCAGGTTAGCCAGAAATCGAACAATTAGGGCATCTGCCTAAACCCGAATTTCATCTTCGAATAAATTAAATTGAAAGTCAAGGATTTAGACATATGGTGGTCAATCCTGTCAACACCAAAGTAAAATGACATCTTTTATTGAGCTAGTAAATGGACATCTTAAGGTTGCAACATTTCAAATAAATATCAGATACTGTAACGACGTAAGCCCATACATCCCACATGTTTTACAAAGACATTAGGTGGGAGCCCTTTAGTAAAAGGGTCAGCTATCATCTCTGAAATACCAATATGTTCTATAGAAACACGATGATCCCGAACATCCTCTTTGACAACAAAATACTTAATCTCAATGTGTCTACATCGACTTACAGAGCATGTGTTGTTAGAGAACTTAACTGTCGATGTGTTGTCACAGTAAATCCGTATTGGTCTTTCAATAGACGGAATAACTTGGAGGTCTGTAATAAAATGACGTAACCACGACGCGTGAGAGACTGCCTCATAGCATTCCACTACTTCTGCCTCCATCGTAGAGGATCCAGTCTTTGATTGTTTCACACTTTTTCAGGATACTGCTCCTCCAGCTAGCATAAAGATGTATCCTGAAGTGGATTTCCTTATATCATCACATCCAGCATAGTCCGAATCTGAATATCCGACTAAGTCCAAATTTTCAACATGTCGATATGTCAACATATAATCTTTGGTACCCTGGAGGTATCTGAATACCTTCTTTGCCGCGGTCCAATGCAACACACCAGGATCTTGCTGAAATCTTCCTAAAACTCCCACTGCGAAAGCGATGTCTGGCCTTGTGCAAACTTGTGCATACATCAAACTGCCAACTGCTGACGCATATGGGATACTATGCATTTGTTGTTGTTCTAGAACTATCTTAGGACATTGATCCAAGCTTAGTCTGTCACCTTTGATCACTGGTGCTACACTAGGTTTACAGTTCTTTATGCGAAAGCGTTCCAATATTTTCTCGATATATCATTTCTAGGACAATCCTAAGATCTTATTAGATCGATCCCGTGAATTTCTATGCCTAAAACATAAAAGTTTCACCGATATCCTTCATATCGAAATTAGACGCCAAGAACTGTTTTGTCTGGTGCAATAGACTATGATCACTAGAAGCCAAGAGTATGTCATCCACATACATCATACTCTTGGCTTCTAGTGATCATAGTCTATTGCACCAGAAAAAACAGTTCTTGGAGTTTAATTTCGATATGAATGATATGGGTGAAGCCTTTTATGTTTTAGGCATAGAAATTCACCGGGACCGATCTAATAAGATCTTAGGATTGTCCCAGAAAAGATATATCGAGAAAATATTGGAACGCTTCCTCATGAAGAACTGTAAACCTAGTGTAGCACCAGTGATCAAAGGTGACAGACTAAGCTTAGATCAATATCCTAAGACACTTCTAGAACAACAACAAATGCATAGTAATGTCTCTGATCTGGTGTGCTTTCATCAGTGAGATCTTCAGGTTTTTCCTCATTGATAGTCAAATCAAGGTTCATACAGCTTAGGGTTAGTTCGAGCAACTTGAGCCATTCAGCATAGTTTTCCCCATTCAATATAGGGAGTCTCATTTGATTGTCCAGTACAACTGCAATCAAAACAATAACTTAATAAGTGACATGCTCACTAACTCAATAATGAAAAAACCAATGCTTAATCATAAACAAAATGTGACTTGCTACAACTTACCTTTGGACAAAAGTTATAACTTATCACAAGTTGTTACTTAGATGTTGATATCAAGTCATAATGATAACGTCAGCAGCAAACCAAAACTCCTCACAGTCTACCTTTGGGCAAAAACTGTGATTTGCGAGGTCTACTTCTTAATTAATAAGACTGAAACACATTACAATCAAGCCAAAAGGAATCTCGTACCTTTGGGCCATAAGAATTTCTTCTGTTTGAATGCTTTGCATTCCATCTTATTCCAACTCATACATGAAGATTGACTACTTCCCTTTGAGGACAAGTGCCAAAATCCATGCACAAGTTGCATTACAAATGATGCCAAAGAAATTTATTCAATAAACTACCTCTTATACTGAGCATAATAAACTTTTCAAAATTGTGGCAACAATTTAGTCCCTCAGTGGCAAGTTTTGCAAATAAATTTGCATTACATACCCATATCCTTAGTGTGTCACATGAAACTTTAGTGTGATACATGGGTTTCATAGTTTTATAACATTGAAATGCAATAATAGATAATAATATAATCAAAACAACAATTAGAATTAACCAAATAGCGTTGAATACATTCTGTTATAGATACAGTGACGTTCTATCTATAAATGTCACTAACAAAAATTAGATCTTTAGCGACGTTCAGAACATACTGTCACAATAGAAACAGTCACTATTCAAGACCTTTTGCGACGTTTAAAGCAGACTGTCACAATATATACAGTCACTGTTCATGACCTTTAACATCGTCCTGAACAGACTATCACAAAAATTTCAGTCACTTGAAAAGTGACATCCGATCTATAACTAAGCAATGGTGATAGATAATAAAAAAACAGTATAAAAATGCTAAATAACACCATAAGTAGAATATTAAACTTTGCAAAACGGGTTTGGGTCAAGCCGGGACGAATCAAAAGAAACCAAGTCCAACCGGTTCAACACAGACCGGTTCAAGAGGGTTCCGGATAAAAAATGACACGGGTTAGAGTTTATAATTATTTTTTTAATTCTTTAAAAAAGGTCTAAAAGAACCAAAAAGCCCACAAGTATATATTCTATTTTCAAAAGATTACCATCCTTCTAACCGAATGCATTTCTAAAAGATACGGCGGTCCCAACGGCTCTGAATCGTGCCGAATCTTTCGGCACTCCCCTTGGAAAAACGGAGAGCACCACGGCCCCGCCGCAACCAACCAAACCGGTGATCCCAGCGCAAGCCATCTGCAGCAACTGTTGCTGGCAGCGCATCGCAAGGTTGCGGCAGGCTACCCCTTGCGGGCTGGCCTGCTACGGCTAGCGTTGTTAGCGGCAGTGCTGCTGGCCTGCCGCTGCAGGTGGTACAGTGACTGCGGGCCTGTGGGCTTGTGGGCCGGCAGCCATGCGGGTGCACACCCAGGCAGCCCTCACACGATTGCCCGAAAGCATTCTAGAATTTTTTATTTTTTATTTTTAAAATACACCGACATCTTGATCCGAGGAACAATGAAAAAAAAAAATGATCGGCGAGGCATGCGATCCTCGTTCTGATACCATATGTAAGCCATTAACAGGAGATTAACATACCTCCTGGTCCTGATCCGACGAATATCGAATCAGCCACTGCAGAAGTATTCGATGCCATTGCCGTCAAGTTTCTTGTAATGCCTTCGTCAATGTGTTCAGGGACTAACTTCTGGTTTCTCAGTCTCTCTTTAGGTTTTACGAATGGATGGATTAACGTAAATCATATCTTGAAACTATAGTCCCTCTCTTATATACCTCCTTGTAACTATCTTCGATCAAAACAGTTACAGATGATGATGGATCCCACTTTGCACACGTGTCAAACTGACATGGCAATAGGGCCACATCAGTCCAACACGTCTATGTCCATGGATCGATCATCGATCACATACTTGAAATGTGGGTTCCATTGGAGAAGGTACCGAGAAGGAGAAGGAGAGAGGAACTGTGAGTCAGTGAGATTCCTCAGCGAAGAAAAGCAAGCTTTATGACAAAACTTGACCTGCGTCTTACGAAGACCTGAAGAGCAGACTCATCGATTCCTTACAGACGAAGAAAATCGTCTTTCATCTTTAGCTTTTTGTCTTTTGGATGGACAACTCACTGATAAAGAGAGCTCAATGCTCGTACGATGTTTCTGCTCCAATATCTCAATAATGGAGGGCTGAATGATTGTACGATCTTCCTTTTTATTTGTAATAAAAAAAAGAAAAAAAGATTTGCGCCAAAAGCTGCCCTCTTTTGTCTTTATCCCATGACTGAATTGTTTTAATACTTTTCGATCCCAATCCGGTCTGAATTACGTTAGCCTGAAACCAATCAGTTAAGGCATCTGGTTAAGTCTGAACCCAAACTTCATCCTCACCAAAGTTGAACCGAAAGTCAGGGATTTGGATATATAGTGATCAACCCTGTTATTACTAAAGTAAAATGACATTTTTTATTGGGCTAGTAAATGGTCCCAATAAAAAATTCAAACCCTAGACCTTGATTGATTGCAGGAAACCCAAGTCCAGAAAGGATTGTGTTTTAGGAGACGATTTGAAGGATTTCTGGAGGAACCATAAATGGAGAAGTTAGAAGCCTTGGCAATTTCATTATATAAGGTGAGGGCGTTAAAAATGAACCCAAATCGAACCGAAACGTTTAAATCGATATTAAACCAGTTAATTCCGGTTTAATGAAACTGTTTACACCAATTGTTTGGAGCCCTTAAAATCGATTATCCAAGGTTTATTCATAAAAATAAATTTTATTTTGATACTTTTCACATATTTTATTTCTAAATTTTAATCTCACAATGAATAAAATTATGGAAAAATTACTCAAACCTCTTCTTGACATTTCATGTACTACATGGATCTCCGTTGGTACTTATTGATTTACACGAACCTCCCTCATAAAGTGAAACTTATAACATTGCAGGCCACTCCATTGTGAAATGGATGATAATTATTGATGTAAACATATCTGTTTTTTTTTTTTTTTTTTTTAATACCAAAATACTCTGATCTTGTTGAATTATCCTTTTACCCCTAGTAGTGTTTTAGACAACTCAAGGTGTTTTTTTTGAAGGACATTCTTTTCTGCACCAACATCATCGTCTTCTTTTAAAAGAAAAACAAGAACTTTGATTTCTGTATCTTCTTCACTTCGCTAAATAGAAGTTATTTTAGTCATTAAAAAATGTCATTTAAAACTATTAGTTCTAGAGGAGGTACATGTAAATCAATAGGTGTCAGGGAGGTCTGAGTAATTTTATTGATTTTTCTCTTCTTTGTGTCTAACTCTCTCCCTCTCCTTCAAACCGAATAACTAAAAATTCAATTTTAATATGTATTTTAAAACTATTTAATAAATAACTTGATTTTGATTTATCTTTAATATATTAAACCGGAATCAAACCACACTGTTAAACCAAAATCATTCTTTTAAAAGGCAACTCCCAACGACCAAACCAAAACCATTCTTGAACCCCCATAAAGGCAACTCCCAACGCCCAACCATATCCACACATGATCAGGCGCCAGGCTACCACGTAGCATGGGTGTTGGCCACACTTTTTGTATGTTGTTTGTCATCTATCCACGTGAATCCCAATTTAATGTGTGTTTTTTTGCTCTTTTTTTTTTTCATTTAGCTAAAAGGAGATTTTTTTTTTCCTTTTCCCTTTGCGGCTCATCTGGGCCGTTGAATTGCATTGGCTGCATTTGTAGATATGTTCTCAATGGCTCAGATGTGGCAGCAGAAACTGCACGACTGCAGGGGACCTAAGCCTGAAAAAGATTCCCACAACACCATGGTACATAATGAGTTGTGGGGTTTATATTAATACTCTCTCTCTTCAAAAGATATGAAATTTTTTGTCTCCCATCTTCTTATTGCTTTGATTTCCCATTTTGACGGTGTAAAATAATTAAGGGAGGTGAATTTGTACGTTGGTATGATATATTGGAATCTAATATATTAATAGGAAAATGGAAATAGAAGAAGAATTATTATTATTTTTTTTCTTATTGGTAAAATACAACCGGAACTATTAGCTTGTTAGCCGATCACTTGGCGGGGAGAAAAGGACGAAAGAAAAAAAAGATTCAGATTTCAAGAAAAAGAGAGATACAATCAGAAGTACATGCTCACAACATGTACTTTCCTTTTCCAAATAATTAAATAAAAAAATAGATATTTTATGTGGAAAAAATTCCCACCTTTTTACATGGGAACAAATCACAACTTTACAATTTACCTAAAAAAAATTGTATTTAAGTTTATGTTTAGATGTCAAGAAAATAAAACAAAAAAGGTCTATCTGTAAACATGGTTGTTAAAAGAGGTTCTTGTAACAATCCAATGACTATGAAAATGAATCATTATGGTAACCTCAATATATAAGGACATTTCTGATATTTTATTAGAAAATTGATGTGAAAAAGACATTTGTCAACGCTTAGGATTAAAATCCTCTCTTCCCGGGCAGGGGGGCCCTTGACATGAAAGAATCATTATGGTAACCTCAATATATAAGGACATTTCTGATATTTTATTAGAAAATTGATGTGAAAAAGACATTTGTCAACGCTTAGGATTAAAATCCTCTCTTCCCTGGGGTTCAGGAGGAGGGTGACTCTTTTTAGTCGATGCCTGATACGTGGGTGTAAGGGTGTCAAAAATGGGTCCGGCCCGATAACATGGACCGAGCCGGCCCGATATAACCCGAACCCAACCCAGATCGAACCTTAATGGACAGGTTTTGGTCTCGGCTTGTAGAGCCCGACACCGTTTCAGTCCAAACCAAAATCAGACCGGACCGATCCGTTAAGAAGCTCGAACTAGCCCGAATAAAAAAATACCCAACCCGAACACCGTAAGGTCCATCTGGACCCAATTTCTTAATTTTAATGGTTTTAAATTTTGATAGATTATATTACACTATTATAGTTCACTTCTTGACTCGAAAGATTATGTGAATCTATAGTTGAAAAGAATATGTTAATTGTTACAATTTACTGAATTACATACATATAGAAGGAATGATACTAATTTTATAGATAGAAATAATAAAATATGCTATATATCTTACATATAAAATAGGCCCGATAAGCTTGATAAGCCCGGTCTGGACCGAACCAACCCGAAATCACCTCAATAAGCTCAGCCCGATAACAAACCGACACCGGACCAACCCGTTAGTTATTGTGTCCAGCGCAGCCCAATCCAGTCCGAACTCTTAATGGACATGTTTTGGGTTGAACTTATAAAACCCGACATCGATTCAGTTCGGACCAAAACCGGCCCGGACCGGCCCATTGACACCCTTACGTGGGTGTTGGCTAGATATGAGCCATCCATTCGAATCGAATGCATAAGCCGACTCCCCACGTGTCAGACATCGACTGGAGGGAGTCACCCTCCTCCCGAACCCTAGGGAGGAGAGGATGTGGATCCCAAGGCTTATTACAACTAAAATATTCCAAACAAAAAAACAATTATAAGAATAAGGTAGTGATGAGACAATATAAATTTATATATATGTTTGTTTGTCTTTTCTATTTCAAAAAATTTATTTTATTTCTTGATATCCAAACATAGCTTACAGTAAAAATATAGAAGAAATTACAAGATATTTAAGAAAGAAGGGTCTACTAAAGATATGTTATATGGAACCTAAGAACTTTGTTGCTATGCGACCATAGTTATTAAGTTCGCGTATAATACACATACAACATATGTGCTCATATATATCATTCAAAAATATGTTATTCAGCATTTATTTAAAAGATACGGAAAAATTTGTGTCTATTATATAGATTTGCATTAAACACATATAATACACATAATCAATGTTTTTTGATGGAAAAGCGTGAATGCGATATCACCCTAAAACATTTATAGCAGTAAACCTTTGACCCATTCCTCTTCATTCTTCTAGTAGAACAGAGAACCTGCACCATCATCTCTAGCTAAAATTTTCCACTACCGTTCTAGCTTTAGTCAAACTCCACGTTGCTGATTTTGATCTCTCTCTTAGATTTCAAGCGCAACCTTTGCATCTTATTCAAATCAAAGGCTTTTGTGTCACACATATCTCGAATTACAAAGAAACAAAATTCTCAATTTCGATTTTGGGGTTGGTCAAAAGTGAAACGAAGCAAATTTTGGCCGAAATTTGGGATTTTTATTGGTTGAACAAGGCCCAGAAGTTGGTTTTTTGCCTTGATTATGTTTATGTAACCTATTCCCTCAATTAGTATAAGAAAAAACCATTGAAAATGATATTATGTGGTGTGAACCAAAGTTTGTTAGTGTACGTTGGAACTTTGAATTATATTTAGTGTTAAATAGGCAACACTTATTTACTTAAGATATTACTCATAAATAAACAAACATTCCATTTAAATCCTATAAAATAATCTAAAATTCAAATTCCAAAATGAAAAAAAAAAGAACCAAACTTTCCAATTCAAGGACAAAATTTGGATTTTCGACAATGGGACAACTTTCAACTTCAAATGCTAACTTTTTTTTTTCAGTCTAAAAATTCCATAAATCTTATTATACTAAATCACTACAAACTAAGAATCCATCAAAATAATATTTTATTTTAATGATCAAAAAATTATTTTTATTTAGTCAATTTTAAACAACATTCGTATATTCTTAACAAGGTTTGACCGAAGCATAATTCCTTTAATATAACTCAAATTCAAATAATGTCACATTTGTACGAAATTGAACCATTGAAGCTGTTTTATTAACAAACTAAGATGTCAGATACTTGATCTCTTGACCGGAGGATCTTTTTTCATTTATGAAAAATGATCATCTAAAAAGAATATATATTATTTTATTATTTTATTTATTTATTTTTTTGTCATACCCAAACTTTCTGTGTGAATAATGTGAGCTACACCGACACTAACTAACACGGTTGGGGCCTGGGGCAGTGGGGCTATGCTTCGGTTTCGAGGCAGTTGCAGCCCAGTCGGGCTATCAATTTCAACTGGCATCATCAAAGTTCTCCATTAGCTGAGACCAGTAAACCCCACTTCTAAAGTTGATGCAATCATGTTGGCTTTTGTCCAGTATTGAATCATAAGGCATAAGTGGAAGAGCTTCGTTTGGGATAAATAACACACAACTAACCACCACTGTGTAAATATCATCTTATAACATAACAGACATGGGAAGTGACTAAAACTTCAAAACTACTTTGATCATTGAGAGAGAGAGAGAGAGAGAGAGAGAGAGAGAGAGAGAGAGAGAGAGAGAGAGAGAGAGGTGCAACAAAATAATTGTAATGACAAATAAAGTATGAAGAAGAAAATAAGTAAAACACTGGCTAAGGACCTAACATCTCTTTATTTCATTCTTTCCCTGATTTATAAACATTAAATTACATCTTCATGACTTCACAAAAGGAATGTATTGAAACCAAAAATGGGGGTGGGGAGGTGAAAAGCACTTAAAAAGCACTTTGCTCTGGTCCTTTCTTTGCTCTGGTCCTTTCTTTTTTCCTCTGTTGGAAAAATATCCTTACTGTCTATAGAAGTAGGGTACCCTCTCCACAAGCCATCAGCAAATCCATTATCCACCATTTCCCATCCTGGTAGCATCCTGCCATTATTTCAGCTGGAAAATTCTTATGAACCATTTGCAAGCTTGGAAAACTTAGATCATGACATACACCGGAAATTGAGCAATAGTTTCTATTAATAATACATCACCATATAGAAGGCCACGTACAATCGGGATTTCAGCAGCAGACCATGTCAGAGAAATATATTTGATTGAATCCTTGTATCTGTCCATTTGCACTAATTAAAGAAAGAAATGGATTGCTAGAATCGTATCAAGATATGGAGAGTGTTTTAAAGTATTACAGTTTTCACCTTGTGTGTTATCACAACAATGTTTCAATGTATAAATTGGTCATCTCTACTCCACTGAATCACAAGATGAAGGATCTGTTTCAGGTGGCCATCTCTACTGCACTGAATCACAAGATGAACGATCTGTTTCAGGTGGCCATCTCTCCTGCACTGAATCACAAGATGTAGGATCTGTTTCAGGTGCTATCATGGAGTCCCAAGGTAACACTTCGACATCGGCGTTTCTTTGAGCTAACCTGAAAATAATAACATCTTTAATCAGAGACCAATTTAGGGCCATTTTAAAGAAAAGACTCAGGTCAGCAGCCATCACACCATCATGACAAGCAAAGACCTCTAAAAAATCATGTAGGCAGGAAGTAGACTGCAAGATCACATGCAGAGTTCCATTGTCAATGCGTTGACCCATGTGTTCATATAGTCTACGACAGTTGCAAACAAAATACTAGCAATATGTGTGCAATAATAAATACAAACCCATAAACTACATTAAAAATAATTATTCTATAAAAAATAAAGGTGTCCTAGAATGCGATTAAATAAGTATTCCACGAATCAACCACAGATTTAGGTGAAGATAGATCTTGTGAAGAATACAGAGAAACATGATGCTTTGCACGAATCAACCACAGATTTAGGTGAAGATAGATCTTGTGAAGAATACAGAGAAACATGATGCTTTGCCCACAGTTGAAAGGCTGAATATGGACTGAATGCCTGAATGATTTAGTAGGGACCATTCAACCTTTATTTATAAATAAAAAAGAATTACACAAAGAATGATATGGCCCCCATGACCGACTCTACTAATAGAGTCGGTTTCCATGAGGCTGGACTAAAATAACCCTTTCAGGCTACATATTTCAACACTCCCCCCCTCAAGTTGGTACAAAGATGTCACACATGCCCAACTTGGCCAAATTAAAGGAAAATTTTTTTTCCACCCAAACCCTCAATTAATGCATCAGCTAACTGATCTTTTGACTTCACGAAGGCCATACAAATCAGTCAATTCTTGTGTTTCTTCTTGATGAAGGGACAGTCGATCTCTACTTGCTTAGTACCATCATAATGCACTAGGTCATGGACAATCCTAATTGCAACTTTGTTATCACAGTACACCATCACTGAAAGACGAACATGAACACCAAGGCCTTCTAGTAAAATTCTGAGCCAAAGTAACTCACAGATCCCTCGAGCCATAGAACGAAATTCTGCTCTAGCACTAGATTTTGCCACAACATTTTACTTCTTACAACACCACGTGACAAGATTATCACTAACAAAAGTACCATAGCCAGAAACAAACTTCCTATCTGGGGATCCACCCTAATCAGCATCTGTGTATGCCTCAATTAGCAAATGATCATGAGGAAATAAAAGAATCGTTTTTCCAAGAGCTAACTTCAAGTAACGAAGAATACTAAGAACCTCCACATGAGAAGAGTAAGGGTCATGCATAAAGTGACTTACCAAACTCAAAGAAAAGGTAGTGTATGGCTATGTATGTGAGAGGTAGATCAACTTTCCCATGAGCCGCTGGTAACAACCCTTATCAACTGGTTCATCATCTTTATCCTTTAGTTGAGTATTAGCTTCCAAAAGAGTGTCATAAGGATGACAACCTACCAAACAAGTCTCCAATAAAAGATCAAGAACATACTTTCTTTGAGTGAGGAAGATGCCCTTTGATGATCGATCAACTTCAATTCCATGAAATTACCTTAGTTTTCCTAGACCCTTTATTTAAAACTCACGACTAAAGAAGGTCTTGAGGCGAGAGATCTGGTCACTATCATTTCCAGTGACTATTATATCATCAACATAGACTATGAGAAGAGCGACTTTATCACCAAATCACTTGATGAACAGCGTAAGGTCAGCATTGCTCTGCTTATACCCCGTTGAAATTATAGCCTTGTGAAACCTACCAAACCATACTCGAGAAGACTGCTTCAACCAAGAGTGCACGTTTCAATTTACAGAATTTTCCACGAGTTTTATCATAAGAAAAACCTGGAGAAATATCCATATATACTTCTTCATCAAGTTCCCATTCTTGACATCAAGTTGTTGGAGATCCCATCCAAGATTAATAGCACATGATAGTAAAACTCGAACAATATTTAATTTGACAACTGGAGCAAATGTCTCCTGGTAATTAATCCCATATGTCTGGATAAAGCCCTTAACCACAAGCCTTGCTTCATATCTGTCCATCGTCCCATCAATTATATGTTTCACCACAAATACCATTTGTAGCCAACAAATCACTTTTTGGAGGAAAAACCACAAGATCTCATGTATCATTCATTTTTAGAGTATTCATCTCTTCCATCATAGCTGTTTTCCACTTCGGATCTACACAAGCTTCCTACCACTTTTGTGGAATACTAACAGAAGAAAACAAACATACGAAAGCCCAATAAACAACATGAAATATGGGGTGATGAGTACAAGCCCTAGTACCTATAGGTAACTGAAGAGAAGAGGTCTTACTGGATGGGGTAAGAGCCTCTGACTCGAAGGATGATGACACGATGATAGAAGGTGTAGTGGTGGTAGTGGTCTCAACTTGTTTTTTTTCCTTTCGAGTCCTCTAATTGACTTAAAAGAGTTGACTTATCCAGGTTCTCCTACTGTTCGTCCTAGACCGGAACCAGTGTCTGTAGCTTTGTCAGAACCAGAGATGGTATCTGCGGCTCAGGCTTCTCCTGAACCAAAACTGGTGGTACTGGTGACTCTTGCTCCCCCTGAGCTGGAATTAGCTGGTTATCTTTAGGTAGAATTGGTATAAAAAGAATCTCAAGAATAGACATATCTTCATCATTCACAGGCTCCCCTTAAAGAGGTGGTGGTGGATATTACGAAATGGATTTCATGGAAGAGAATGTCCATGGGCACTAAGGTACGACGCGTGGAAGGATGGTTGGGGCAAAGAGGGTTAAGACATCGCAAATTAACAATCCCTCTTTGCTACAGGATCTCTATTCAGTGCAAATACAAAATCTGCAGTAAAAAGTAACAAAGAAAACCACTATCTGGAAATCTGACTGTCAAAACTTGATGAAACTTGGTGTGCATGTTCTTTGTAACAATTGTGAACACACTTCCAAAATGGAAAAAGATCCGAGAAGATTTGGAGTAGCTATGATCCTCCAAAGTCTGCTGAACCTGGTACCACCCAGCTTGGTGTGGTTTTTCAATTGTTGTGTTATGTCTTGAGCCAAATCAGCAAGAAAATAACTGAATATCTATTAAAGCAGTGTTGCCAACTAGGGTAGGGTATTTGGGAATCAAAACAACAATCAGAACTTCGAAGAATAAGGGAACATAAGTGGTCGAGTCTCACAACCTTTGAGAGACTCAACCAGAAAAAAAGTCGTAAACTTTTTTCTGGAAACTTCTCTACCCTTGCCGCCAGCCTCTCCTTTTTATTTATAGAGTTGAAACGTTACAAATAAAATAGGAAAGAACTAAATTGAGAAAAACTAAACATCTTTTATAAATTAGGAAGCTTCTAAACATTGAAAAAAAAAAGTTTCATATGACTAGAATTAGGAAACTATATTTTTTAAGCAAGTCTTAGTCTCCAAGTAAGTAAGATTTACAAACTAACTAGCCTATACTTTAGGAAACTAAATAAAGGAAATAGAATCACTAATCAATTAGGAAACAAAAATAATATCCTAACTATGCTAATAGGGTTGGCGGTAAAGAGAGATCTCTAAGGGGGTGTTTGGTAACACTCCAGAAGTTGGATTCTGATTTCTGGAGCATAAATGGAGTAGAAGCCTGTTTGGTAACCCGGTTCGGACTTCTGGAGAATCCATGAGTGAACCGGCTCCAAATGAGCTCTAGAATCTAATTTTTTGGAGCATCAAATAGATGTTTTTCGACTTCAGAGCACAATTTTGGAGTAAAAATCACCCCACACCACTACTACCACCAACTACCACTACCACCACCACAACCCACCAGCCACCAACTACCACCCACCACCGCCACCACCCTCCACCACCCACTGCCGCCACCACCACCACACTGCCACCACCACACTGCCACCACCCACCGCCACCACTACCCACACCACCACCACCACCATCCTCAATCACCACCACCAGTCACCTACCATCGCCACCACCACCAGCCACCGATCACCAACCATCGCCACCTACCATCGCCACCACCACCAGCCACCAACCACCGCCACCACCACCTACCACCACCACCAACTATCACCTACCACCACCGCCACCACCACCACCCCCCGTCGCCATCACCACCAACCACCCACCACCGCCACCACCATCCACTACCACCCACTACCACCTACTATCGCCACCACTACCACCACCCACCACCACCACCACCCACCACCACCACCAACTATCACCCACCACCACCACCCCCATCGCCACCACCACCAACCACCCACCATTACCACTACCATCCACCACCAACCACCGCCACCTACCATCGCCACCACCACCAGCCACCAACCACCGCCACCACCACCCACCACCTCCACCAACTATCACCAACCACCACCGCCACCACCATCCATTACCACCCACACACACACCACCACCACCACCACCACCACCACCCTCCACCACCACCACCCACACACCACCAACCTTCACCACCACCACCCACCCACCACCACCGTCACCAACCATCACCATTCACCACTAGTGCCACCACCCACCAACACCATTTTGGAGTTCATGACTAAATTAGGTTAACAAACATGTTTCTACTCCCATATACTCCTGAATCCTTTTGAAGTTGGAGTAGAAATTTGAACCAGAAGTAAGAATCCCAGAGTTGAAGTTTTAACAAACAGCCCCTAAAGAGATTCAACTATGCCCATGCTCGAAACATGATCCTTGAAGATTCCCACTAGTAGAGCTTTCGTCAATGGATCAACAACCATATCTACCGTCGATATCTTTTCTACAATGATGTGATTATCATCAACTTTTTCCTTTACTAACAAATACTTGATATCAATGTGCTTTGAAGCACCAGTCCTCTGATTATTTTTAGAGAAAGATATAGCTGACTGATTATCACAATACACTAATAATGGTCTGGAGATGATTTCCACAGTCTTCAGACCAGAAATGAAAATTCCTCAGCCAGATTGCTTGCTTCGTGGCTTCGAACAATGCCACGACCTCTGCCTCCATAGTAGAAGATGCTAAAATTGTTTGCTTCATACTCTTCCAGGAAATAGCTCCTCCAGTCATCATAAAGATGTATCCTGAAGTAGATTTCCTGTCATCAGGGCATCCGCTGTAATCTGCATCAGAATAACCTACAATCTCAAGGGTATCATTACTACCATAGGTAAGCATATAATCTTTTGTCCTCTGTAAATATCGCAAGACTTTCTTCACAACTGTCCAGTGAGACAAACCTGCATTTGACTGAAAACATCTCAAGACACTCACTGCAAAAGCGATATCAGGACGAGTGCAAACTTGTGCATACATAAGGCTCCCTACAGCAGATGCATAGGGCTTATCAGTCATAGACCTTCTTTCAATCTCATTCCTAAGGCACTGGGTCTTGTTTAACTTGTCTCCCTTGCTGATGGGTGCCTCACCAGCTGAACAGTTTGACATATTGAATCTCTTGAGTATACAATCAATATATGCCCTTTGAGATAATCCCAATAGTCTACGTCTTCTGTCACGACTGATTTCAATACCCAGGACAAAAGAACCCTCACCCATATCTTTCATTTCAAAGTTCTCTGACAGAAAATGTTTGGCCTTTGCAAGCAAACCCAAATCACTACTGGCAAGAAAAATGTCATCTACATACAATACTAGAAAAATGAACTTGCTCCCACTGATTTTGTGATAAATGCATTGATTAATATCACTCTCAACAAAACCAAAAGAGGATATAATCTGGTGGAACTTTAGATACCTTTGTCTAGAAGCTTGTTTGAGACCATAAATGGATTTGTTGAGCTTACAAAGCATTCCTTCCTTGCCTTGTACCTCAAAACCTTCTGGTTGGCGCATGTA
Organism: Protea cynaroides; assembly: GCA_028583415.1. NCBI lineage: Eukaryota > Viridiplantae > Streptophyta > Magnoliopsida > Proteales > Proteaceae > Protea > Protea cynaroides. The sequence goes on from CM053270.1 coordinate 58,479,361, forward strand.
AACTTCCTCAATCAAGTCTCCATTCAAAAAGGCTGTTTTGACATCCATCTGATGTAATTTTAGATCATGATGAGTCATAAGCGCCATAATAACTCTGAAGGAATCCTTCGAGGAGACTGGAGAAAATGTCTCCTTGAAGTCAACTCCCTCCCTCTGTGTGAATCCCTTAGCTACTAGCCTGGCTTTGTAGCGCTCAATTCTTCCCCTGGAGTCACACTTAGTCTTGAAAATCCATTTGGAGCCTATGGGTTTACAAGAAGTAGGTAAATCTATAAGCGTCCAAACACCGTTGTTAGCCATGGATGACAATTCATCTTTCATAGCTTCCAACCATTTTGGTGCATTAGAGCTATTCATGGCATCCTCAAAAGTTGAGGGATCTATTGCTTGACCAATGTCAAATTCTCCTTCAGTCAAGTACAGAATGTAATCAGAAGAAATAGCACTCTTGCGTTATCTAGTAGATCTCCTGACCATCTCTTCAGGTTATGCAATCAACACTGGTGTCGTAGGTAGATCAGGTACCTCAGTCCCCGTAAATTACTCCGCCATTGGTGGGCCAAGGGATGCATAACTGTAGGTACAATAGTGCTAGGAATTACTGAATTATGAAATACAAGGACTTCATCAAATTCCAAGCTTCTTGGTTCTACTAATTCACAGGAGTTTTCAATGAACTTGGCATGAGCAGTTTCAACTATCCGATTGGTAGAACAGGGAAAGTAAAATCTAAATCCATTGGATCTAGTAGGATAGCCAAAAAAATGGCAACTGATTGTCCTTGGATCTATAACTTTTTCATGAGGATTATATAATCTGGCTTCTGCTCTGCATCCCCAAACATGTAGATGATTCAAGCTCGGTTTTCTACCAGTCCATAGCTCAAAAGGTGTTTTGGGAACAAATTTACTTGGCACCCTATTGAGTATGTAAGTGGCAGTTTTCAGAGCTTCCCCCCACAGAAAATCTGAAAGATTGGTGTTACTTATCATACTTCTAATCATATCTTTTAGAGTCCTATTCCTTCTTTCGGCATTTTGTTGAGGGGTTCCTCGCATGGAATATTGAGCAATAATGCCATGCTCTTGTAAGAACTTGGCAAAAGGACCAAGGTATTGAGTAGAATCACCTGGCTTACCATAATATTCACCTCCTCGATCTGATCTAACAACTTTTATCCTTTTTGACAAAAAAATTTCCACTTTTGTTTTGTAAATCTTAAAGAAATCCAGTGAACTAGATTTGTCAGCCAACAGGTAGACATAACCATATCTTGAATAATCATCAATAAAGGTAATAAAATATCGATGACCTCCAATGGAAGGAGAGGGAAAAGGACCACTGATGTCAGTATGAATCAGTTCCAACAAGTCATTGTTGCGAACCGACTTCTTCTTCCTGTTTCTAGTCATTTTTCCCTTGATATAGTCCACACAGACAGGCATATCATCAAACTGTAAAGGTTTTAGAATTCCATCAATAATAAGTCTTTTCATACGCTCCACTGAAATATGTCCTAAGCGCCTGTGCCAAAGAGTAGAGGATGACTCGTCCAGCATAGGACGTTTAGAAAACACGGTCAAAACCATAGAAGGTGCTAAATTCAATTGATATAAACCATCACTACCATTCTATTTCCAACTATAGAAGAATTCAGACATAAATCAAAACCATTCTTATTAAAACTCAAACTGTATCCATTATTTACCAGTCTCGACACAGAAATCAATTTTTACTTCATTGAGGGAACATATACAGTGTCTTCCAAATCTATAAAAAATTTTAAAGTCAGAAGCAGTCTAGCTACTCCAATGGCCCCCACTGCAACTCTCACACCGTTTGTAAGAACTGCGCTCTGAAAACCTGGTTTAACCCATGGTATTACATTGTGACAGGTCTCCCAATCATAACCGGATCGGGAGGCGAGGCCGAGTGACGAACCACGAGATCCAAGTATGAGAAACGATGTGTAAAAATATAAATTTTACATACCAGTCTCAGTACCGGTCTCACTCAGTAAGACCGGTATGTGCGAGTGGTATGTGCAATAACGGCTAGAGATGGATTCCAGTGGGTCCCACACTCTAAATCAAAAATTTGAAAAGTTTCTAATCATGGGAAACCTTCCTAGAACGGTCTCCCACTATATATATATATGCCTCCCAACCCTCCTTAGATCCTTCCAAACCTTATCAAACCCTAGTCGTCTGGAAGAGATCTGAGAAGGAGCAAGGAGGAAGGAGACCGCTCCAGAAGAGGGATTTTCCGTTGGAGGAGTACGCCACCATCCGACAAACACCGGTAAGTGCTCGACCTTCTTAGTAATGTTAGGATTTTGGATCGGAGCCGAGAAACGGCGCAACGATCCAAAATCCTAGAACTTCCAAAACTCTAGTTCTCATTAAGATCCAATCTGGGATTGATGCGATGAAATAGTCGAAACCTAGGAGGCTTTCGAGTATTTGGACCTTAGAATGGTTTAGGAAAAACCCTAGAAACCAAGCCGACGATCGACAGGGAGGGAGATCTGAGATCGGGCTCTCGGACCCATACCACCGGACCTAACGGCTGGACAATAAGTCCTGCGGTATAAGTCTTGCGGTATATACCGCCGGACATACCGGCTAGACCTAAGTCCAGTGGTATGGCCCTGCGGTATATACTGCAGGACATACCGGCTAGACATAATGCCCCGCGGTATGGGCCTGCGGTATATACCACAGGCGCATACCGGTCTCGCTCAGAGTGAGACCGGTATACACCATAGGACATACTGGTCTCACTCTACTGAGATCGATACTGCGACTGGTATGCTTACCGAGGCCTGTTTGCTTGGCCAAACTTGGTTCTGACCAACGATAACCCTAATAATTTAATTTTAACCTATGAGTATGATCATGTAGGACCTGTAGACAGCGTGAGTAAACCCTGTGACGCAGAGCGGACTTACAATCACGCGTCAGGTAAGGGACAAGACCCCAAACCCTAATTAACTAAATAACAGTAAACTGTTGTGATAAATTTGTATCTGTGTTTATTGTCTGATGTTTGTGCATTTCATATGCCATTTTAGTTGTTTAAATTATTATTATATGTTCATGCATATTCGTATGCTAGGATGTTGCTTGTTAGGCATGTGTATGTTTTTAGTTAGTGTGTAGAATGTGAAGGGGAGTGGAGCCCTGGATATATCCTCACACTAACACATTTTCGTATCGCCGTCTACCTTAGTGGGCTTGGTGCGAATAGGGTATCAGGGGGAGGACGTGGGACTGTGGTTCAGCCTGCCCACTAGACTCGAGCCCTATCTCTATGTCGTAGGGAGCGGTGCTGGGGTAGGGTCATAGATATTGTATTGACATATAGGACTGGTTACAAACAGAACCCACTTGCAAGCCCTTTCCAATAGGGGTTTAGGTGTTGGTGCGATGTAGGGTATCAGGGGGAGGACGCGGTAGTGTGGATTGTAGCCTGACCGCCAGACTCTAGCTCTATCTCTATACCGGAGTGAGTGATGTGAGGCAACAACAGTAGTGTAGATTGTTTCCTGACTGTTGGGTGTGCTCACACTCTCGTGCATGGAGGTGCGGTGGCCGCCAAACCTTACCATAGCATTTTGCAAGTTATACCTGGCCCAATTGTAATGTTATCTCATGCATTTTGTATGTTGCATTGCTCTTTTACCTTACTGAGCTAAGTTGTGAGCTCACCCGTATATATATTCTATTTTTTAGATTTTGATGCAGGGTATAACGTTGATGACTTCATGGCTGCCCCAGCGTACGGTACAGTCGCTGCCATTGGCACACAGGCACTAGAGGACAAGCATGACGCCTCATGCGAGTGCTCATTCTGTGTGTTCCTTTAGAGATGGTTTATTTTATAACAATGCATTGTAATAATTTATTATTTAAGTTTGTGAATGATGGCATAATTTGATAATTATTTTATTTACCAATTAGAGCTCAGTTCATTTATCTATTTATTTCCACTGCTATTTATTACTCTATGATTATGTTAGATTTCTTGGAATGGTTTGTTGACATGGTCTATTGAGATCCTAGTGTGAGCTATCGTTTGGAGATGGTTCACTCACACTTCTGGTTCAGTCAGAATTGGGGTGTGACAACTTGGTATCAGAGCTCCTAGGCTTTGTCCAGCTAATCATTATGCATTTAACTGTGTCCAATGAACTGAGATAGGGAATAAAAATTTTTAATAAAAATACACCATAAGCTTGTTTGATGCCTGAGACTTAAGAAAAGATGCATAATATAATATTAATGAAAGAGCAATTTGAAGCACTGAAGTTTTTGAAGAAAACCAAATAAATAAACAATTAATACAAAGTGTACGACAGAGTACAGTCCACAAGTTGGACAGTTATTCTGTTAACAAAATAAACCACATATAAATAAAAAATGAAACTAGATCAGGCTATGGTGGAGTTGCGGGCCTGGGTGGTATCGGATCTGTGATATCATAATCCCTCTCGTATGCCTCTCTAAGCCAATGAACCTGGTCCTGTGTGACCCGTAGGCTACGAGCTAGATGCCCCAAGTCCTGACTCATCTCTCGCTGAGCATCTTGAATCTCCATGAACATGCTCATCACTGTATCTGGAGGAGGCTGAGATGGTCCTGCTACTGGAGAAGGCTGGGGTGTAGGTGCAAGGATGTCCTCCATGTGTGCATCCCCACCCCCTCCTACCTCAGCTGCTGCTGCTGCTGCTGCTGCGGCTGCCACCTGACTCTTAGGTGGGAGAGGACGAGCCTGTAGCTCCTCATCACTAAGCTCAAGACTATCCATCTACATCTTGTAGATAGCCTCTGCATCTATGTCCGAACTCATAGTGACCTCAACAACTGGCTCTCCACGCCTGTCCACACCTAAGTGGTGCAACAACTATGTAATCAACCTACCATATGGAAGATCGTCTGTTACATTGGGCCTCGCAGCATGAATTATGGTACGGATGATCAAGTAAGGCAGGTAGACTCGGTGCCTGGTAGAAACATAGTAGGTAAGATACTGGGTCAACTGGGACACTTACCCCTAACCAGGATCAGGGTGGATATCAGGGTGTGCATATCATGGTGGATATTAGGGAGTGAATCAGAGTGGTTACTCATATCAGCCACAATGGTATGGTCAGGCAATGTATGGACAAGCACCATATGGGCAGAGTAGTCTTTCTAGAGTGGTGGATGGATTTCTAAAGTTAAAACCACCAACTTACAGGAAAGCCAGGGAAACCACTGTGGCCAGCACAGTGGATAGCCGAGATGGAAAAGAACTTCCATTTACTGGAGTGTTCTGATGAGGAGAAAGTGTTATATGCCACCCATATGCTGAAGGAAGAAGCCAATGGATGGTGGAACTCAACCAGAGCGTATCTGGAAACAAAGCACCAGATAATCACTTGGCCCATATTTAAAGAAACCTTCTTTGAAAAATACTTTCCAAGGAGTTTTCGAGACCAGATGGAGAAGGAGTTCGTCAATCTACAGTAGTCTCAAATGACCTTAGAGGCATACCAACAAAGGTATGAGGAGTTGTTTTTCTTCACTCCAACCAGTATGCAGGAGGAAGAAACTAAGACCCATCGCTTCACAATGGGTCTTCGGGGTGTCATAAGAGAACATGTGTTGGGGCGAGGACTGAAGATCTATAATGAAGCTGTACAGGTAGCTCGAGTCATTAAAGCAAGCCAGAGAGATAGCTTCTTTGCACAGAATAGGCGTCTAAAGAGGCCTAGCCCTGAGGTCCAAGGCGGAAGAAGCAACAGACCATATCGTCCATTCAGGCCACCAGCTAGTACTGTGCCACCCAGACCTGTTCTTGTAGTGACATAGCAGGAAACGGGACAGAACTCCAACGTGAAGTGTTTTAATTGTCAACAGGTGGGTCACTATGCCAGAACATGCCCACTACCAAAGAGGGAACAGCAGCAAGGCAAAGTTTATGTCGTTACTACAGAGGAGGCAGCCGCATCACCAGATGTAGTTATGATTCTATACTTACTCCTTAGTTACTGCATTAATTGTTTGAGCATATAAAACTAAAAGAAAAATTAAAAACCTCAGGTACAGTAAATATAGCAGGGGTACCCGCTAGAGTCCTGTTTGACTCAGGGGCCACCCATTCGTTTATGTCAGTATCATTCTGAAAAGGACTAGATCAACCCATCCAGACTTTAGAACCAAGTCTGTTAGTTCGATCCCCCATGGGAATGGAAATGGTATTAGAAGAGTATTATGGGTCGTGCCCAGTACATATTGAAGGACGAGAGTTGGAAGCTAATCTAGTCCAGCTTGAGATGTCAGATTTCGATGTCATTCTGGGAATGGATTGGTTATCTCAGCATTCAGCAAGCCTGTTATGTGCTGAGAAGAAGTTAATTTTTAAGGACAGAGAAGGAACGGAGTTCAACTTTAAAGGGGCTATGTTGTCTAGAAAGAGAAAACTTATACTCTCAGGCCTAAAAGCAAGGAAGTGCTTAGAGAAAGATTGTCTACTTACCAAAAAAAAAAAAAGTGCTTAGAGAAAGGGGGAGTAGGATACCTTGTATTAGTTGTGGATGTAACCGCAGACTTGCCAAAAATGGAAGATATCGAGGTAGTACGGGAATATTCTGATGTGTTTCCAGAATTTCTACCCGGATTACCACCAGACAGGGTGACGGAGTTTGTGATAGACCTCCTACCAGGGATAGCGCCTGTGTCTAAGGCACCCTACAGGATGGCTCCTACAGAGTTGAAGGAGTTAAAAACACAGCTGTAAGAATTATTAGACAAGGGATTCATAAGGCCGAGTATCTCACCTTGGGGAGCACCGGTGCTATTTGTCAAGAAGAAGGATGGTAGTGTACGTCTTTGCATGGACTATCGAGGGTTGAACAAGCTCACCATCAAGAACAGGTACCCACTACCTAGAATAGATGACTTATTTGATCAACTGCAAGTTTTAAGTGTATACTCAAAGATTGATCTGAGATCAGGGTATCATCAACTCAAGACCAAGGAGGCAGACATTCCCAAGACAGCTTTCAGAACAAGATATGGACACTATGAGTTTCTTGTGATGTCCTTTGGGTTGACCAATGCACCTGCATCGTTTATGGAACTAATGAACCGAGTGTTCCATGACATGTTAGACACGTCAGTTATAGTATTCATAGATGATATTTTAGTATACTCCAAGGACAAGGAGACGCATGCAGTACACCTAAGAGCGGCACTACAAAGACTAAGAAGAGAGAAGCTCTATGCAAAGTTCAAGAAGTGTGAATTTTGACTAGACGAAGTGGCCTTTTTGGGTCATGTGGTATCTGCTGAAGGAATTAAGGTGGATCCCAGCAAAATTTCAGCCATAATAGGATGGGAGGCGCCGAAGATAGTTGCTGAAATTTGTAGCTTCCTGGGCTTAGCTGGATATTACAGAAGGTTTGTAGAAGATTATTCCAAAATTATCGTTCCACTCTCCAGGTTGACCAAGAAGGGGGAGAAGTTCGTATGGACCGAAGAATGTGAGAAATGCTTCCAGACACTGAGTCAAGACTGGTATCAGCACCTATATTGACTATTCCTGCTCCAGGCCTTCCATTCACATTATATACAGATGCTTCAGGTTTGGGACTGGGATGTGTGCTGATGCAAGGAGAATAGGTAATCGCCTATGCATCGAGACAACTGAAGGAGCATGAGAAGAACTACCCTACTCATGACCTAGAATTGGCAGCGATCATTCATGCTATCAAGACTTGGAGGCACTACCTGTATGGTGAAAAATTTCAGATTAAGTCTGACCACAAAAGCCTGACATATCTTTTCACCCAAAAAGACCTGAACATGAGGCAGAGGAGGTGGTTAGAATTACTCAAGGACTACGACTGTGACATTCAGTACCATCCTAGAAAAGAAAATATTGTAGCTGATGCTCTGAGTAGGAAATGGGCATTGAACCCCGAAGCAGGGCCAAGTACAAATGCGGCTTTGTGTGCTACAGTTTCTGGCTCATCAGAGAATGAAGAACAACTCTTATTAAAGTCAGCAGACAATCCAGTTGAGCAAGGGTTGATACACAAGTTTACCCTTATGTTTGCAGCACTAAAGATTTTGCCTGACCTGAAAGAGGAGGTAAAAGCCGCAGTCCTACAGGACCCATACCTCAGGACAGTGCAAGAAGATCTGGAAAAGGGTCGAGCCAATCCTGATTCCACCTTAGATGCAGACAAGGTACTCAGATATCATGGATGGTTATGCATACTTGAGAATGAGGACCTGGAAATTAGAAACTGAATCATGTTGGAAGCTCACTCCACTCCATATTCAGTACATCCTGGGAGCACAAAGATGTACCATGACCTAAAGCGGTTGTACTGGTGGAGGGGTATGAAGGCAGATGTGGCTATATATGTATTTCAATGTCTAAACTGTCAGTAAGTCAAAGCACAAAGACAGAGGTCCGCAGGCTTATTGCAACCATTACATGAGCCAGCATGGAAATGAGATTGTATTACCATGGATTTCGTCACTGGCCTACCTATGACTTCGAGGTGTGAATGCAGTTTGGGTAGTTGTAGACCGCCTCACCAAGACTGCAAGATTTATCCCTATCAGATCGCAATACACCATGGAAATGCTAGTAAAATTATATGTGGAAAATATTGTCAGACTCCACGGTGTCCCAGAGAGTATAGTATCTGACAGAGATCCACGCTTCACATCAAAGTTCTGGGAGGGACTTCAGAAGGCCATGGGGATGAAACTAATGTTCAGCACAACCTTTCACCCTCAAACAGATGGTCAGTCAGAGAGGACCATCCAGATCCTAGAAGATATGCTTCAAGCATGTGCTATCGACTTTAAGGGGGCTTGGGATCAGAAGCTTTCACTCATCGAGTTTCCCTAAAACAATAGCTACCAGGCTACGATCCAGATGGCCCCATATGAGGCCTTGTATGGTAAGAAATTTCAGACACCATTGTTATGGGACGAGGTTGGAGAAAGACATATCGTCGGACCAGAATTTGTGGTGGAAACTTGCAAAGCAGTGGATCAGATCAAGAACCGAGTAAAGCAGCTCAAGTGCGTTAAAAGCACGATGCTGATAACAGGCGTCGAGACCTCGAATTCACTATTGGTGTTAAAGTGTTTTTGAAGGTGTCACCCATAAGAGGCCTAAAGCGGTTCGGAAAGAAAGGAAAACTATGTCCTAGATATGTGGGATCATATGAGATTCTGTCCCGATGTGGCAAAGTGGCATATCAACTTGCATTGCCACCAGCGATGTCTAGTGACCACAACATCTTCCATGTGTCCTTATTGAAGAAGTACGTGAGAGACCCTTCGCATATCCTTGTTGCAGACCCCCCAAATTTGACAGAAGACTTGACCTTCGAAGTGGTACCAATTAAGCTAAATAGTCAAAAGATACAGCAGCTTCGAAGGTGAGCTATACACTACGTTAAGGTAGTTTGAAAGAGCCAGGATGTAGACGAAATCACATGGGAGGAGGAGGATGCCATGCGACAAGAATACCCTCATCTTTTTTAGTCTGAAGGTACATACGATTTCGGGGATGAAATTTCTTTTAAGGGTGGGGGAATTGTGAGACCTACATGTAAATTTCGGGGATGAAATTTCTTTTAAGGGTGGTAAAGTTGTAAGAATCGTGCTCTGAAAATCCGATTTAACCCATGGTTTTACATTGTGACAGGTCTCCCAATCATAACCTGTAAGACCTGTATCGAACTAACCGGTCTTACCACCTTATACCAGGTCCACATTCATGGTTGAGCCAAGTGGACCAAGTGTGTGAAGAAACCACATGACCAAGTATGAATTTCAACTCAAAAATAGTCAAATATGAGTGTATGGTGGCATGCCTAAACAGGTATGGCCGACCCCACCTCAAAAGAGTCCAACCCATGACTTTTTAGTCGTGGGGTCGCATGACTAAAAAGACGTAGGGTCGACGGATTCTGCGACCCTACATGCGACCCTACGAAAACAGCAAGAACTGGAAATTAAGAAATCTTCCTAATTCGAAGGGGGTCTTTCCTAAACTCATTGGGGTTATTATGGAGGGTTTTCCTCTATAAATAGGACGTCCCTAAGCCTCTTTCACTCCTTTAGAACCCCAATTGAAAGTGAGAGAAAGAGAAAGAGAAAGAGAAGGAAGAGAAGAAGACTAAGGAAGAGGAGGAAGTTCAGAGAAACCTCTTAATTAAGGTATGAACCTAATTCCCTACCTGAATAAGAGAGCCTAGAATAGTTTATGAAGAACATAGGATTAGGAGAAACCCAAATCATCCATCCATGGACAAGTTCCAAGAGATTCCATGGAGGAAATTGTTATGGACAATGAATAGTATATAACTTGGAGTTTTGAGCCATAGAACAATCATAGAATGGACCATGAAAGTAAGCCAAAGGATCCAAACATGAAAGAATGGACTTTAGAATGAAAGGTCAACTCAAAATATGTGTGGTCGCACGTAGGGTCGAATGATATCCGACCCTACGAGACTACATGATCGACCACATGCCCTCGGAAAGTCCCAGGGAGGGTGTGGTCACACGTAGGGTCAAATGGTATCCGACCCCACGTCCGACCCTACACCCTAGGGTCACAGAAACTACTACCCTAGGTGCTACCCTACCTGCGACCCTACAGTTTCTGTTAGTACTAAATTTAACAGAATTAATTCTAATTAAAATCTATCGACTTGTTAGGTCTTTCTAGTGATTTAAAAGTGATTCATAAAGCTTGAACGAGGATCTACGCTCAATCAAAGGTGAGGGAACAAGACCTAAACTAATTGGTTAATAATAAACTGTTTTTGTTTATTGAATCCAATGCCATGAATGATTCTATGCTTGTATACGTGTATTGTGCATTACACATGTCATCCAATATTCTTGTTATTACTGTTCATGCATATTTAATTCTGTCTATTTTTAACATGATGATGATGATGATGCTAGGAATAGGCATGTGATTGTTTGTGTGTGGTTAGTGTACTTGATGTGAGTGGGGCATCAGGGGAAGGACGTGACACTGTGGTTCATCCTAGTCACCAGACTCTAGCTCTATCTCTACTCAAGTCTTGTCCACTGATATCGTCGTATCGCCATTACCTTAGCAGATATATTACGTTGTAGGGCATCAGAGGAGGTAGTCTCGGACCGTGTAGTCTTTGACCCTGTCGGGGGGCCTTCGCTCTATCTCTATGGACGTATTGAGGGATGCTGGAGTGAGGCCTTGGATACACTGTTTGACATTAGGATTGGTTAGTTGCGAGCCTAGTTTGCAAGCCCTCGCCAATAGGGTCTTACGTGTTGGTATGGATAGGGCATCAGGGGAAGTGTGATGCGGTGCGGTCCTAAGTACTTTAGCTCTATCCCTATTCCATGATGGGTGCATGTGGGGGCGACAATGGTGTTTGATCCATTGGGCGGTTCCACACATTCGTGTGTAGAGGTGCGACGGTCACCTATCCTTTCTATTGCACATTGCAAACTTATGAACCAGACTAAAGATATGAATGAATGCATGCATATGTTTGTTGCATTGTTTTGTTTACTCATTGAGCTCAAGTTGGAGAGCTGACCCTCGCGTGCACAATTCTTTTAGTTTATGATGTTGCAGGTATTACGGTTGAAGATTATGTCAACACGCCAACATATAAACGGGTGGCGGCTATGATGAACAAGCTGTGGAGGACTATTGTGACTCGTTAAGCGAGCGTTTCAACTGTGGATACGTTTAGTGTTTAATTTTCGTATTTGGATATTTGTAATATGTATTAAATTATGTTTTGGTTACTTGGAGATAAATGAAATATTAATTATTTATCATGACTAGACCTCAGTTCATTATTTGTAAGACTTCCGCTATTAATTTATTATCTCTGATTAATGTGGAATGTGTTTTGGTTTAACATGGTGGGGATAGCCTATTCGAGATCCTTGTTGAACCGTTGATTTATTGACGGTTCATCACACCATTCTGGTTCGTGCAAAATTGGGGTGTGACATAATCGGACCGGGAGGCCAGGCCTGGTGACGAACCATGAGATCCAGGTATGAGAAACGATGTGTAAAAATATAAATTTTACATACTGGTCTCAGTACTGGTTTCACTCAGTGAGATCGATATGTGCGACCGATATGTGCAATAACGGCTGGAGACGGACTCCAGCGAGTCCCACACTCTGAATAAAAAATTTGGAAAGTTTCTAATCGTGGGAAACCTTCCTAGAACGGTCTCCCACTATATATATATGCCTCCCAACCCTCCTTAGATCCTTCCAAACCTTATCGAACCCTAGCCGTCTGGATGAGATCTGAGAAGGAGCAAGGAGGAAGGAGACCGCTCAAGAAGAGGGATTTTCTACTGGAGGAGCACGCCACCATCGGACAAACACCGGTAAGTGCTCGACCTTCTTAGTAATGTTAGGATTTTGGATCGGAGCTGTGAAACGGTGCAACGATCCAAAATCCTAGAACTTCCAAAACTCTAGTTCTCATTAAGATCCAATCTAGGATTGATGCGATGAAATATTCAAAACCTAGGAGGCTTTCGAGTATTTGGACCTTAGAATAGTTTAGGAAAAACCCTAGAAACCAAGCCGATGACTGACGGGGGAGGGAGATCCGAGATCGGGCTCTCGGACCCATACCGTCGGACCTAACCACTGGACAATAAGTCCTGCGGTATAGGTCATGCGGTATATATCGTCGGACATACCTGCTGGACTTAAGTCCAGCGGTATGGCCCTGCGGTATATACCGCAGGACATACCGGCTGGACATAATGTCCTGCGGTATGGGTCTGCTGTATATACCGCAGGTGCATACCGGTCTCGCTCAGAGTGAGACCGGTATGTCCTGCGGTATATACCGGTCTCACTCTACTAAGACCGGTACTGCGACCGGTATGCTTACCGAGGCCTGTTTGCTTGGCCAAACTTGGTTCTGACCAACGGTAACCCTAATAATTTAATTCTAATCTATGAGTATGATCATGTAGGACCTGTAGACAGCGTGAGTAGACCCTGTGACGCAGAGCAGACTTGTATTCACGCGTTAGGTAAGGGATAGGACCCCAAACCCTAATTAACTAAATAACAGTAAACTGTTGTGATAAATTTGTATCTGTGTTTATTGTCTGATGTTTGTGCATTTCATATGCCATTTTAGTTGTTTAAATTATTATTATCTGTTCATGCATATTCGTATGCTAGGATACTGCTTGTTAGGCATGTGTATGTTTTTAGTTAGTGTGTGGAATGTGAAGGGGAGTGGAGCCCTGGATATATCCTCACACTAACCCCTTTTCATATCGCTGTCTACTTTAGCGGGCTTGGTGCGAATAGGGTACCAGGGGGAGGACGTGGGATTATTGTTCAGCCTGCCCACCAAACTCGAACCCTATCTCTATGTCGTAGGGAGCGGTGCTAGGGTAGGGCCATAGATATTGTATTGACATATAGGACTGGTTACAAACGGAACCCACTTGCAAGCCCTTGACAACAGGGGTTTAGGTGTTGATAAGGTGTAGGGTTTCAGGGGGAGGACGCGGTAGTGTGGATTGTAGCCTGACTGCCAGACTCTAGCTCTATCTCTATACCGGAGTGAGTAATGTGGGGCAACAGCAATAGTGTGGATTGTTGCCTGACTGTTGGGTGTGCTCACACTCTCGTGCATGGAGGTGCGGTGGCCGCCAAACCTTACAATAGTATTTTGCAAGTTATACCTGACCCAATTGTAATGTTATCTCATGTATTTTGTATGTTGCATTGGTCTTTTATCTTACTGAGCTAAGTTGTGAGCTCACCCGAATATATATTCTATTTTTCAAATTTTAAAGCAGGATATACCGTTGATGACTTCATGGCTGCCCCAGCGTACGGTACAGTCGTTGCCATTGACACACAGGCATTAGAGGACGAGCATGACGCCTCATGCGAGTGCTCATTCTGTGTGTTCCTTTAGAGATGGTTTATTTTATAACAATGCATTGTAATAATTTATTATTTAAGTTTGTGAATGATGGCATAATTTGATAATTATTTTATTTACCAATTAGAGCTCAGTTCATTTATCTATTTATTTTCGCTGTTATTTATTACTCTCTGATTATGTTAGATTGCTTAGAATGGTTTGTTGACACGATCTATTGAGATCCTGGTGTGAGCCGTGGTTTGGAGACGGTTCACTCACACTTCTGGTTCAGTCGGAATTGGAGTGTGACACCATTCCCTACGAACACACTAACCTCATCCCTGCTTAGTTCTCTCCGGCTTAGAAACCCCTGCAAGGAATGGCTAACATGAATGGATGATCCAGAGTCAATCCACCAGGAATCTACAGGAGCATCAACTAGAAAAGACTCAAAACATACTAGAGATAAATGAGTACCAGATTCTTTCTGCTTATTCAACCAGACCTGTCTGCCTCGACATTCTTTCTTCATGTGTCCCTTCTTTTTGCATCAGAAGTACTCCACGCCATTCAAGTCTTTCTTGTCATCATTTCCTTTTAAGGTATATGATTTATCATAGGATTTTTCATTTCCCTTCTTGAATTTTTTTTTCTTTTTCTAAGGTCCTACACCTCCATTTCCCTTTCCCTTTTTAATAAAAGGTTTGTGTTGAACTAAAGTTGTGTTTCTTCTTTTTCAATCTATCATCTTCTTGAGAGCAAAAGGAAATCAGATCGTCCAAACTCGAATTGTCTTTCTGAGTATTATAAGATACATGAACCTGACTATATTCATTTGGGAGAGAAGTCAAGGCAAGATAAACCAGAAAATCATCATCCAAAGAGGTTCCCAGCCCATTTAGTCTTTCCCTTTTTGCAACCAATTCGAGTATGTATTCTCGAATACTGCCATTTGAGTCAAACCTTGCTCCAGTTAAGGCTGCCATCAGACTAATTTTGAGACTTTTATTTGTCACATTAAATTTTGTCTGTATCTCTTTCATATATTCTTTGGCAGTATCTTTCATCTGGATACTACCACGAAGAGATTCAGAAACGAAATTTTTCATCAGGATTAGAGATTTTCGATTAGAAGCTTCCCACATCTCCATTTTTAGAATCTAAGCGGGAGAGCTCTCAGGAGTAATAGGAGCAGGTTTTTCCTCTCTAAGAGCTAAGTCCATATCCGACAAGCTGAGTTGGGTTTCCACTGCCTCATACCATTTTTGGTAATTCGAACCAGTTAACACAGGTAGAGAGGCTAATACATTTGCAGGTATCGACATCCTGAGATGAAATTTACTATATGAGTTTACATTTAAAAACATGTATGCAATTAATATATCCAACATTGATGTGTATATCAAGGAAATAAATAAATCATTAAACCACAACAGAATGGAGGTCATTTTTTTTCCCTTTCTAAGAGTCAACCGCACTACACACTTATCCTTTAGGATAAGCATGCACTGGTCCTCTTAGATATCTAGGCAGAACCGTCAAGGAATGATGGCTTCGACAAATTTCATCACCTTTGGGTGATTGAAAAATCCTCAGTCGAACATCCTTAATAAGTAATTTCTTTTCTTAAGAGTCAATCGTACTACACATTTATCCTTTAGGATAAACATGCACTGGTCCTCTTAGATATCCAGGCAAAACCGCCAAGGAATGATGACTTCAGAAAATTTCATCACCTTTGGGTGAATGAAAAACCCTCAGCCGATCATCCTTAATAAGTGAGTGCATGTTACTAACATAACTGGACAATGCCACCTTTGGGTGTGCATCATCAGGCTTGACTACTTTTGTATAAAATAAAATAAAATTCTTGAATTTTCAGGCATAACCATGCAATAGGAATGCCACTTTGGTGGGTTTTACTCAATTACACAATTATATCTGTAAATTCTGATATGTAGTCATATAGAATATGATTCAAAAATTGAAAACATGAAATTATGTCTCAACAAACCAATATAAACATGCACATTACTCATCTGGTAATCATCTCATCATTTAAAATTACAAAAACCTTATAAAATACTCCCAAAACTAGCTTTTATTCAATTACTATAGATTTGGGATTCCACAAATGACACTACAGACATACCAGAATGAAAATAATAAATAAAGGAATTCAACGAAAAAAATTTCAGGTCAATCGGACCCTAAACGCGTCCTTATGCGCCAATTAAAGTCGGCACGTGGGATCACTTGCCTGTGATCCAAACAGGGCCTAAGGTCTGAACCGATTTCGGTTTGGTTCAATATAATCGGTCTGGGTTTGGTCCGGTTTTCTCTAATTCTGGTCCGAAATAGGACCTGGTCAACCCGGTCCACCAGGGTCGGGCCATAATCCGTGTCGGGTTGACCCGATTTCCCCTTATTCGTATCGCATCATAATCCTGGTCGGATTGACCCGACTTGCTTGAACCGGGTCTAGGTTTGGTTTGGATTGGGTTAAACCGACCCGGGTTACCTGGGTAGAGGTTCTGACGCCGGGTCGGTCTCGGGTCAACCCGATGCCCCCCCCCTTTTTTTTTTTATATTATCCAGTGAGTGGATCTCACTCGTTTCTTTCTCCAATGCGTCTGGCGGCCCATGACGGCGATTTTTATATTGCCATGATTGTCTCACGGAGATCTACTCATTGATATATTTTTCTTGTAATTTTCACGGTCGAAAAATTATCCGATTATTTAAATCTCTTCCTCTTCACCAAAAATTAAAATGGGAATTAAAAAGAATTTTCTTCATGATTCAATACTCAATGATTTTAAATCTATGTGATGGCTCTGATACCCACTGTAGGATTTTCATTCATCCTAATAAAATTAATTTCAATGAATCCCATATGAAAAATAAAATACATTTGAGTAATAACATAATCAATAAAATAGATGGGACATATCTCTTAGTAGAATATTGATTTTCGTCCTTGTCTTGTACCTGATTCCCAACAGAGATCTTCTATAGTCTCATCTTCCTTAGGTATGGGTCCTTTTGATTCCACGCAGAGAGACTATAGGGACTCTGCTTCATATTTATAATACTTGAATTTCAAATCTATTTCAATCTCATAATGGAATAAATTTGGTTTATAATAGGAAAGGGATAATCAATCAAATCTTGATTGGATTTCTACTAGTATAATAGGCAAGTAAGATAATATTGCCCATAATAATAAAATCAGAAAGATTTTACATGACTACCTGTCTCATATATATTTTAGATCTTTGTGAACGTATGAAATGATTGTTAATCCCTTGTGACGCCACGTGACCCGTATCGAAGAGTGGGGGCGTTAAATGATTATTCACTCTTGCTTTCTTTTGTTTCAATATCTTCATCACTACTATCCATTGACACCACAAGCAAAAAGGGAGGATAGGATAAAGAATTCATAAATAGGGGAGGGGTAATATGGGCAACTTAATATATATAAAGGTGATAGAATGGGATTTTCCTAAATTAGGGGTAATTTTTGCTTGATGAGGTGTCAATATCTATGACACTTGAAAAGCGGTGTCATAGAACCCCAACGGGGTAGCTAAGTCAGCAAGGAGCCTATGCTTCAGGAAGCGGAAGGTACTGAGTTCGACTCTTCTTACTGCCTTGGAACCACTCACATGGGGGTGTTAAGTGCTCTTTCTTTCCTATCATTGGTGGAAGTGAAATGGTTCTCATTCAATCTTGGAATGACCCGATCCATGTGGTTGTGGGGTCAGTATGGATCCACGGGATTAGTCAGGCCAAAGATCTAGAAACCCATCGCTAGCAAAAAAAAAAAGAAGAGAAAATGGGTGTCATAGAGATTAACCCATATTAAATTGTTTTGGCATTCTCTCCAATTAATACCATATATCATAGTCCACATATTAAAACGGAAACCATAAATTAAACACAATCAACGAAATAAGATTAAAGTAAAGAGATATCCTCCAAGGAACCAAAAGATTAAATTTAAAACATCCAGGCGATAACGCCCATGACCGATTTAGAGAGATTGGAGTGTAGGAATGCCCTTCAAATTTCGAAAGTATAAATTGGGATTAGCTAATATGTTTGAAGATTAAGAGGACGTATAAGACGATGTTTGGGTTAGGTAGATCCATTCAAATCTGGTACTAAATCCAATCGGACTAGGTCGGTCCATTTTTGGGACTACCGGAAAGAGGTTTCCTATAAAACCCTAGGAGGATCTCTTTGGTTCGATTTTATTTACTATCTTGGAAGGATTTCTGTGCCAGATTTCACCCGAAATTTTTGAAATAACAAAGGCTGTTTCACAATTTCACCATGAAATTCTTTCTTTCAATTCCAGTAAGGATTTAATAAGCACATGTTGAAAAATGACTCAAAACTTGGGGTAAAAACGTAATTTTAATATTTCAAAAGAGATTCAAGTTTTTTTTTTTTTTTTTTTAGGTTAATATGTAGGCCCCACGGAGTGATAAACTCAAGACCTCCTTGAATTGTTGGTCTTTACCAACTCAGCAACTTTGAATTTCTCTTTAGCATACAAATTTAGGGTCATACGGCCGGAACAAACTTGTAATCTCCAGTCCTCTCTGACTCAATGGTAAGTTTTAAGGTTTTGTATTCTGGTTTTTTAACCAGGTCCAACCCATTTTTCAGCCATGCTAAGTTGGGCTTGGGTTAGTGGTTGATGTAAAGGGTTATATCAGATAGGGTTCAGTTCAAGATAATCAGTTTGGTTTCGGTTTGATTCGGTGCATGTGGTAGGTGGAAATCAGAATCAGACCATTATTCGGTTCCAAAACATGAATTTCAAATCTATTTATAATCGGTTACGATTGGATGGTTTTTAAACAGTTCCCGTTAAACGGTCTTTATCGGATTCGGTCTATCAGTTCAATTTAACTGCTTCTTTGTTAGACTATTCTAAGGCCTCGGTCCATTTGGGAAGGACTTGTTTTAAACCCACTAAAAACACATTACACATCTAACATCTACACGCAAAATGCAATCATCAACCTCTCAGAGCAATCAAAAGCTTCAAGCATAAGTTCATAACCGATTCATATTTAGTTTGCATCTATTCCGTTTAACCGATTTGAAACTACCGGTTTAATGGTTCAAAATCGAATCAAGCCATTTAATATTCGGTTTCACTAATTTAATTGTTTTAATGATTATTCCGGTTAAACGATTCCATTAGGCATTGACACCCTTTACCTACCAACACTGGATTCTTTTCCCATTGCTCAAAACCCTCCACAGTACCTTATACAGCTACACTCATCCATTCCAAATCACTAGCAATTAAAAGGTGCAATTCAAAAATAAATTAAAATGCCACTGAGGTTGGATGATAAAGTTTCAGGTTGTTAATGGCCTCAGAAGAAGATGCAGAGACTTCTAATTTTAAAAACTAAAGCTCTAACATAAAATGTGTAATTAAAAAAGGAGAGTAAATGATAAACCTAATTATATATATGGATTGATCATCACCTGGTTTCTATCCAAACCTTCAAACAACAGTACTTAGAACTTGAAACAACAATAGTAAAGCTTCTCCCACTACCCAAAAGACAAAATATATACTCTCATACCATAATATCAAACCAGACAAGATCATGATCACCAATAACCATATACAGTAGACCACCCTGGAAGAGAAAGATCAGAATTTTTCATAAACCCAAGTTAACATAGCCATTGGGAGTATCAATCCTATCCATGATCTTCCCCACAACCTCCTTGGATTCCCTGAGTTTCTTAATACTCTGATTGAGCCGCTCACGTTTGGTAGCAACTGAAGGAGATTCCTCTAACAACCGATCAATCCCACCACCATTAGGTCCCATCAACTCAACCACTATCTCCTTCTCCATCTCTCCATTAACCAGTTTCTGCACACTGAACACCAGATGAAGAGCCAAGCTATCTACCAATCTCTGCAACACAATTTCCCAATAAGCAGTGATTCTCATTCTCATGTCGAATGCCTTCTCCAACATGGCTGTGTTGTACTCCCTTAGATGCCCAACTTCAACTTCTCCCACGCCTTCTATCTCCAACTCATCATTGTACCTCAAGTTCTGCTTGAAGCTTGGTTGTTGTGCCATGAGTTTGCTCCATCTTGACATGTATTCTGGGTTACATGTATAATCTGTAAGCTTCTCCATCTCCACCATCTCCATCACCCGATCAACAGAATGGTCCTTCATCTTTGATATAAGATTCTGAGCTGCCCGTTTCGTACAAGATTGAAGCTGTAGGTAGCCATCAGAGTTGAACATCAAAACAAAAACAACCACAGCTCCGATGTAAGACCAGAGCTTCTCAACATATTCGACAGGAGTATTTGAAATTTCCTTCACTCTTCTCTGTAATATGCTGAGAAATGCAGTGCGAGGAAGAAAATTAGGAAGCTCAATCCCTTTGGCTTCCTCTAAGACCTTAATTTCCTCCATTAAGAACTTCCCCGCAGTGTCTGTGCTCCTCTGGTGGAGTTCTTTGGAATAATTATTGAGCAAATCAGCCATTCGAGCTGTGGCATGCATCTCTTTGTCCTCTGGGTACTCGTCAAATTCACCTCTGATGAGAATTTTCTTCAGAGATTCTCTTGTTGATCCAAGAATCCGCATGAAAGCAGTCATTGCATCTGCCACATTGGCTAGATGTTTGGGTAATTTGTTAAGCTCAGAAACATTGACACTGAGCTTGTCATTGACCTTCTTCACTATGCCTGGCAAGCATTTAGCCAGACTAGTTGCCTGGATCTGAACCAGCTTCTGAGCCAAAACAGGGATACCCACAATTGATTTGTTAATCCTAGAAAGCAAGTGATGATATTCAAACAATCTTGCCTCCTCCTTTCTTGCTTGCTCATATGATTCTTCCCCAATTCGATTCCTTACACAGACATAACCAAGCCCAATGTTAACATCATCTGCAGTTACCTTTTCAAGCAGACCTTCAGGAGCTTGGTCAGCCTTGGTGACCACAGCCAAGGTCCTTTCGCCGGACTTGTCGACGCGTTGCGACATTCTGATCGATTCGCAGGTCGGGAAATCCACAGTCGCCGATAAGACATTGAGAATAATGCTCTCCTTTGGAGTTATATACTCCATGATGATCTCTGAAACCTGCTCGTAGATGTCTTCAGGCTGCCCACGAACAGGAACCCTAGTGATACCAGGTAAATCAACCATTGTTAAATCAGGAACCCCCCTTTTCTTCACAACCAGAGTGAGAGGAGTATTGGAGATTCCCTTAGAGTCACCAGCAATTTCAATAGTGGCATCTTCAATATCTTGGGTTACATGGACTTCATCCGTATGAACAATTTGATTGTTATACTCCAAGTGAAGCTCCGGCTCTGGGGATGAATGTTGTTGAAGCCGCATAATGAGTGGAACACGAGTGCAGATTCCGTTTCCGCGAGGGAGACTGATACCAGCGAGGGACTCAAGAACACTGGATTTTCCAGATGATTGATCGCCGACAACGACGATGGTGGGAAGCTCAATACCTTCTTCCATGACCTTAAGTTCACGTAATTTGTCGACAGTGTCGAGCAGAGGCCGAATTCGATCATTATAAGTGACGTAAAGTGGCACGGATGTGGCCTTTGTGAACTCTGCAACTTCACCATTATGGTTTCCCAAACCCATACTCAGTATTTTGCTTTGAAGTTCAGGAGCAGCAGTAACACTTGGTAGAGAGACTGACATAGAGTACATGGAGATCACAGTGGGAAACAGAGATGAGAGCTTGAAGAATGGATCACAACAACAGATTATATCTGTTCCGATGGGGGAGAAGGAAGCAGCTAAGAAACCCTTGAGAGTCCTTTACTACTTTTCCCATCTTCAAAAATGCTTTCCACGTTTCAAGTAGTTATTGGGTAATGGTCAGGATCTTCTTCTCAGTAATTTCTTCTCCATCACCGTCTATGTCCATGGATCGATCATCGATCGCATACTCGAAATGTGGGTTCCATTGGAGAAGGTACCCAGAGGGAGGAGAGAGGAATTGTGAGTCGGTGAGATTCCTCAAAGAAGAAAAGCAAGCTTTATGAGAACCCTTGACCTGCGTCTAGGAAGACCTGAAGAGCAGAGCCATCGATTCCTTACAGACGAAGAAAATCGTCCCTCATCTTTAGTTTTTCTTCTTTCGGATAGACACCTCAGTGATAGAGAGAGAGAGCACTCACCGCTCGTACGATGTTTCTGTTCCAATATCTCAATAATGGAGGGAGGTCCGACTGCACTGATTGTACGATCTTCCTTTTTATTTGTGATAAAATTAAAATAAAATTAAATAAAAATAAAAAGCGCCGAAAGCTGCCCACTTTTGTCTTTCTCAATGAACCCAAGTGATAGCAGACATGTTTTGGGTTATCTTTATTTAATACTTTTCGATCTCGATCTGGTCTGGACCAGATTAGCCAGAAATAGAACAATTAAGGCATTTGGCTAAGCCTGAACCCGAATTTCATCTTCGAACGAATTAAATCAAAAGTCAAGGATTTAGATATATGGTGGACCGGTGGTCAATCCCGTCAACACCAAAGTAAAATGACATCTTTTACTGAGCTAGTAAATGGACCTAAAATCGAATTGGCCAGAAGTCCGTTCCATAAGCTCAACCCAACAAATCAATACTGAATAAGCCTATTAGTTAATGTGCACAGTGCATCTCAGCCTAAACTTCTTAATGGACATGTTTTTGTTAAGACCTATAAAGTTTGAAATTGATTTGACCTGAACCAAAACCAACCTGGACCAGCATGTTGACAGCCCTAAGTGAAACAACATGGTTTAAATTCACTATATCGGTTTCTAAAACAGATATGGACCAGATCAGATATTTATTATTTGATACGTTAAGTTAACATACATTTTAGCAAAGGAATCTGAAAATCTAAATCAAATATATGTTTCTATGTTTAGTATGTTTCCATATAGCCTAAGGATCCTCTGTATCGTTCCAATCGGTAATGAGGAGATTAGACAATAAAATGTATCGGCACATGTCTCAATGCACTCCCAACTGTCGGATGCCTCACTGTCTACTTAGCAACGCTACACAAGATCTGGATCTGACCCAAATACCTAAAACCATGGAAAGGACTAAGGGTGTCAACGGGTCGGTCTGGGCCGGTTTCGGTCCGGGCTGAATCGGTGTCGGATTTTATAAGCTCAGCCCAAAACATGTCCATTAAGAGTTCGGGCTAGGGTGGGCTGCGCTGGACACAATAACTAACGGGCTGGTCCGATGTCGATTTGCTATCAGGCTAGGTTTATTGAAGTGATTTCGGATTGGTTCGGTCCGGATCGGGCTTATCGGGCCCCTTCTATATGTAAACTATATAGCCTATTCTATTATTTCAATCTATAAAATTAGCATTATTCCTTCCATATGTATGTAATTTAATAAACTATAACAATTAACATAATATTTTCAACTACAGATTCACATAATCTTCTAGATCAAGAAGTGAACTCTAATAGTATAACACAATCTATTAAAATTTAAAATCATTAAAATTAAGAAATTGGGCCCGAACGGACCTTTCCGGTGTTCAAGTTGGGTTTTATCGGTTTGGGCTAATTCGGGCTTCTTAACGGACCGGTTCGGTTTGGTTTTGATTTAGGCTGAAACGATGTCGGCCTTTATAAGCTCAGACCCAAACCTGTCCATTAAGGCTCGGTCCGGGCTGGGTTCGGGTTATATCGGGAAGGCTCGGTCCGTGCTACCAGGCCGGGCCCAGTTTTGACATCGTTAGAAAGGACCAAAGGAGCTTGGTTTCTAAAAACCGATTGGAATCATAGTTTAAATCCACCAATTATGGTCGATCCTAAGCACATGAAGTCAATTCCCCCTACCTAAGGTCAATTCCAAGCATGAATTTAGTTCACGGTATCTGAATAGGTAGGCCATATACTGACATGACATACCTTTTTGGTATCAGTCAAGGGTCGATTGGTTTGATTAATATTGATCACGTGTTAATCAATATCGGTTACATTTTAGCCAATATTAACCTGTATCAGTTTGGTATTTATCATTTGATACGCTAAGTTAACATACATTTTAGCAAAGGAATCTAAAAATCTAAATCAAATATACGTTTCTATGTTTAGTAGGTTTCCATATAGCCTAAGGATCCTCGGTAGTATTCCAATCGGTAGTGAGGAGATTAGACAATAGAATGTATCGGTACATGTCTCAATGCACTCCCAACTGTCGGATGCCTCACTGTCTACTTGGCAACGCTACACAAGATCTGGATCTGACCTAAATACCTAAAACCATGGAAAGGACCATAGGAGCATGGTTTTTAAAAACCGATTGGAATCATAGTTTAGATCCACCAATTATGGTCGATCCTAAGAACATCAAGTCAATCCCCCTACTTAAGATCAATTCCAAGCATGAATTTCGTTCACAGTATCTGAACAGGTAGGCCATATACTGACATGACATACCTTTTTGGTATCAGTCCGGGGTCAGTTGGTTTGATTACTATTGATCACGTGTTAATCAATATTGGTTACATTTTAGCCAATATTAGCCCGTATTGGTTTGGTATTTATCATTTGATACGTTAAGTTAACATACATTTTAGCAAAGGAATCTGAAAATCTAAATCCTAAATCAAATATATGTTTCTATGTTTAATAGGTATCCATATAGCCTTAGGATCCTCTATAGCATTCCAGTCGATAATGAGGAGATTAGACAATAGAATGTATCGGGCACATGTCTCAATGCACTCCCAACTGTCGGATGCCTCACTGGCTACTGGCAACGCTACACAAGATCTAGATCTGTCCCAAATACCTAATACCATGGAAAGGACCAAAGGAGCATGGTTTCCAAAAACTGATTGGAATTATAGTTTAGATCCACCAATTATGGTCGATCCTAAGCACATCAAGTCAATTCCCCCTACCTAAGGTCATTTCCAAGCATGAATTTAGTTCACCGGTATTCGAACAGGTAGGCCATATACTGACATGACATACATTTTTGGTATCAGTCAGGGATCAGTTGGTTTGATTAATATTGATCACGTATTAATCAATATCGGTTACATTTTAACCAATATTAGCCCGTATCGATTTGGTATCAGTCAATTATAGATTCCCTTACTAATATTGCAAAACGATACTGTCTAGACTAGGTATCCATATCGATCATGGCCGATACCGGTATGACTTAGCCAAGACGAATCCAATACCTAAAAATCATGATTCTAAGCCTCTTTTGCCAAAATTTAGATCAAGAATCGAATCAAGATCACCAGCGCCCGATCCCTTTTCCGAGTCCATACACTTGAACCTTGATTGTAATTGATATAATTGTGCGTTCGGTTGATTTTGAAGATTAAAATGGATCACACGATCTTATTAAGTGGATTCATTCATCTTATTCTTGCAATTTGAAGATACGTTGATGGGCAGGTGGGGGTGGTTCCATCATCAAAGAAATAGGTGGTACTTGACAATGTACTATTCTAGTTATGGTTCCATTTTTATTATACCATTCCAATTTTCCATATGGTTCCATTGCTAATAATTTAAGGGTGTCAACGGGTAGGTCCGTGCCTGTTTCTGTCTAGGCTGAATCGGTATTGGGTTTTATAAGCTCAGCCCAATACTTGTCCATTAAAAGTTCGGACTGGGTTGGGCTGCGCTGGACACAATAACTATAAGGCTGGTCCGATGTCAGTTTGTTATCGGACTGGGCTTATTGATGTGATTTCGAACTGGTTCGGTCCGGACCGGGCTTATCAAGTTTACTGGGCCTATTTTATATGTTAGATATATAGTCTATTTTATTATTTATATCTATAAAATTAGCATCATTCATTCTATATGCATGTAATTCAATAAATTGTAACAATTAACATACTCTTTTCAACTATAGATTTATATAATCTTTCGGATCAAGAAGTGAACTATAACAGTGTAATATAATACATCAAAATTTAAAATCATTAAAATTAAGAAACTGGGCCCGGATGGACTTTACCAGTGTTCGAGTTAGGTATTATTGGTTCGGGCTAGTTCGGGCTTCTTAACGAGTTGGTCCGGTCTGGTTTCGGTTTGGGCTGAAACGGTGTCGGGCTTTACAAACTGAGACGGAAACCTGTCCATTAAGGTTCGGTCTGGACTGGGTTTGGGTTATATCGGGCCGGCTCGATCCGTGCTACTGGGTCAGACCCATTTTTGACACCCTTAGCTAATATACCTCAAGAGGAGGCTGCGGCTATCAAGAAGATTCCTCTTCGTAAGTATCCTGAGGGGGATAAGCTCATTTGGCAATGGACGAAATCAAGGCTTTTTACAGTTAAGTCAGCTTACCATATGTTATCAAATGAGAAGGTTGCCCAGCTTTCTTTGCGACCTTCTACCTCAAGAAGCTCCACGTGGCAATCTATTCCTCACACAGTATGGAAGAGGATTTGGGGTTGTTCAATTTATCCGAAAATCAAGGAATTCATGTGGAGATGTTGTGCTCAAGGGGTGGCATCTAGTGATAATCAGCAGTCTAGACAGATTGTTGTGGATATTCTATGTCAAAGATGTGGCTCAATGGTGGAATCGATTGACCATATCCTTCTTCACTGCCCATTTGCTAGGGCTGCTTGGTCAGGTTCAGCATGGTCACTCAAAATCCCATAATGTAGGGATCTAAAGCTATTTCAGTGGCTACTCACTTTGTCCACAATTCCTACTTTATCTAAGGAGGAGGGGAACCAACTCTTCTCTTATGTGGCTTTTCTGTGTTGGTTTTTGTGAAAAACCAGGAATGCCTTGTATTTTTAGAAGATTTATTATACTCCTCTTGATGTTCTACAGAAGGCTAATACCGCATACAAGGAATTTAGTCAACGTAATCAGCAACCCTCTCTTTCATCAGCACCTGCTATAAAGGAATCGATTTTGAAGAAGTGGACAGCTCCCGAGGTTGGGGTTGTCAGTAGCCCTGGACACTCATTCTGGTTCAGGAGGCATTCGCTTCATACTAAGATCCCATCTTGGAGATACTATTTTGGTTCGGGAATTCTTTTTTTTTTTTTTTTTTTTCCTTTGTATACCATACAATTAAAGGTGTCAATTATTTTGGGATCGAACTAATAGCCTGAACCAAACTGGCCCAAATTAACCAGAAACTAATCCGGACTGAACTTGTTTCATATTGAGGTATGGCATACCTTATCAGTCCTGAAACTGGCCCAAAAAAGGGAACCAACGAGCCTGAACTCGATAATGGCCTAAATTAAATTGATTTAAACCAAATATTAAACTGTAGTTTCACTACTTAAGCCTTTTAGATAGTCTTAACGAGTTTTCTACTGGGCTTTCAATCCGAACTAGCCACCAACTTGATAACAATCCGAAACCGAACCAACCCATTAGTTAATGTGCACAGTGTAGTCTACCCTACCCAAACCTCTCAATGAACATGTTTTGGTCAGGCCCTATAAAGCCCAACACCGATTTGGCCAGGACAAAAACCAACCTGGACAGGCCCATTGACACCTGTACATACAACACAATAAAATTCGTCTTCGTTTCTGTCTCTTGGTGTATCCCGAGATCAAACACTTCATGTACACAGAGGACCAGAAACCATCCAAATTCCACAAATCTAAGTATCGGCTTCTTGCCTTCTTCAATATCATTATAAATCTATGACCATTCACCCATCTGCAACTATAAGGAGCCCATTATAAATCTATGACCATTCACCCCATTTGCAACTACAAGGAGCCCATTATAAATCTATGACCATTCACCCCATCTGCAACTACAAGGAGCTAAAGAAGGCTTCTTCAATCAATCTCATTATAAATCTATGACTATTCACCCCATCTGCAACTACAAGGAGCTGAATAAGGCAACCATAAAGTCTGCAATTGATTCGGAGTCTGTAATTTAACACATGTACCCTCTCTCTCTCTCTCTCTCTCTCTCTCTCACGCTTATTTTTTATAATTTATTCTCATTTCATTTTTTATTAGGGTTTTTTTTTAGAAAAAAAAAAGTGATCTCAATCTTTGATTTGAGTGTCGGAGTGTCCAAAACTAATCAAAACCATCCCATTTGACACCCTTATGCTCTGATTGTTTTGATGTGAAATTTTACCATAAAATTTTACTCCTACCATTTTATATATAGAAAAAAATTCAATATTTATTTCTAAGAGATAAAATATAATAATCTCTACATGTGATGGAAAAGAAATTTCATCATTTTTTTATTTGAAACAAACAGAGCATTACTTGAAAATTATCTAACTATCACTCCCAAACCAATATGATCAGGGAAAAAGATCCTCTATAGTGAGGTTACCCAAAGAGTACATCGGGATACATGCCGATCCACTTTGAGTTAAGAACGTGGCCTCACTCCAAAGGATTCCAATCCTATGATCAGCCGATCCGCATTAGCAATACTAAGTTGTTCTTCCTATTTTTCTTTTTTGGTAATCCAAACCGTATTAGACATAAATAGCATAAAATTCTATTCTTCCCGCCGACAATGCTACTGAAACTAGATCTACGTTGTAAACTGCTTCACCGACCATCTTCGGTATTTTCCCTAATTTTCCTGTTTATTCTACCTTCGCAAATCAGGAATTTCCAACCCCAAATTCGATTTCTTAGAATACACTCTTTTGGATTGGAGTATTCAAGCTTCCCTTCTCACATATCAAGGATTTCTAAAGCCAAGATCTGTTTCTCAGGAACCCTTTTTACAAATTCAATCTATGGTTTTCAGTTACGCAGAAATTGAAAATTTATTGAGTTTCTTCAAATTTAAGAACTTCCAACTGAGATTTGATAGAAATACAAACGATTGGTGCTACAACATCCATAAAAAAGAAATTACTTAAGCAGAGATCAATCAGACATCTAATAACAGAAATCAGTGCTTC
The DNA here is from genome assembly GCA_028583415.1 of Protea cynaroides. Classification (NCBI taxonomy): domain Eukaryota; kingdom Viridiplantae; phylum Streptophyta; class Magnoliopsida; order Proteales; family Proteaceae; genus Protea; species Protea cynaroides. Next base: position 58,508,280 of record CM053270.1, read on the forward strand.
TTGAATAAGCTCTGAGCCATGTTAATGTAATCTCCGTACCCACCGCTCTCACCACCACCACCAGCACCACCACCACCACCAGCAGCACCACCACTACCACCACCACCACCACCACCATCACCATCACCATCACTATCACTTGAATGTGTCTGTGTAGTAGTCGAGGAGGTGGTGTGGGTTCCCGTCGGTGTCGAATGGCTGGTGGATGTTGAATGGGTAGTGGTGGTGGAGGAATGAGAGTATTGATGAAGGTATTGCTCACCTTTCTCCATGTACTTTCCCAATCCCTTTTCTTCTAGATTACCATAATGCGAGGCGGCACCGATCAGATCAGCAGCGGCGCCGGCAACTTTTGCTTTGTCAATCTTGTCCATCTCATGGTTGATCAGGCCGGATTTCGCAGCCTCAGCCACCAACTTCGCACTGGACAAAAGTTCCGAGTTGGAAGGTCGGTGCTTTTGGTCATTGCTTGTGTTATGCGACTCCATTCAGATTCAGAACAGGAAATTCAAACCCTAGACCTTGATATATTGCAGGAAACCCAAGTCCAGAAAGGATTGTGTTTTAGGAGACGATTTGAAGGATTTCTGGAGGAACCATAAATGGTGAAGTTTGAAGCTTTGGCAATTTCATTATATAGGGTGAGGGTGTTAAAAACGAACCGAAATCAAATCGAAACGTTTAAATCGATATTAAACGGGTTAATTCCGGTTTAGTGAAACTATTTAAACCGATTGTTTGGAACCGTTAAAATCAATTATCGAAGGTTTATTCATAAAAGTAAATTTTATTTTAATACTTTCCACATGATTTATTTTTAAATTTTAGTCTCTTAATGAATAAAATTCTAGAAAAATTACTCAAACCTCTTCTTGACATTTCAAGTATTACATGGATCTCCATTGGTATTTACTGATTTACACGAACCTCCTTCATAAGGTGAAACTTATAACACTTTAGGTCATTCCATTAAGAAATAGATAATAATTACTAATATAAACATATCTTTTTTTTTTTAATACTAAAATATTCTTATCTTATTGAATTATCATTTTACTCCTATTAGTGTTTTAAACAACTCAAGATGTTTTTTTTTAGAAAAACATTCTTTTCCGCACCAACATCGTCGTCTTCTTATAAAAGAAAAACAAGAACTTCGATTTCTGCATCTTCTTCACTTTACTAAACAAAAGGTATTTTGATCATTAAAAAATTTCAATTAATACAATTAGTTGTAAGAGAGGTACATGTAAATCAATAGGTGTCAGGGAGGTCTGAGTAATTTTATTGATTTTTCTCTTCCTTGTGTCTAACTCTCTCCCTCTCCCTCTCCCTCTCCCTCTCCCTCTCCATGAAAGCGAATAACTAAAAATTCAATTTTAATATGTATTTTAAAACGATTTAATAAATAATTTGATTTTAATTTATCTTTAATATATTAAACAAGAATCAAACCACACTGTTAAACCAAAATCACTATTTTTAACTACCCAAAAAGGTAACTCCCAACGACCAAACCAAAACCATTCTTTAACAACCATAAAAGCAACTCCCAACGCCCAACCATATCCACACATGATCAATGGGGCGTCAGGCTGCCACGTAGCATGGGTGTTGGCCACAGTTCTTGTATGCGATTTGTCATCTATCCACGTGGTTCCCAATTTAATGTGGTTTTTTTTTTAGCTAAAAGGAGATTTTTTTTCCTTTTCCCCCTGCGGTCATCTCGGCCATTGAATTACATTGAATTACATTAGCTGCACTTGTAGATATGTTTTCAATGACTCAGATACGATAGCGGAGGACCCAAGCCCGAAAAAGATTCCCACAACACCATGATACATAATGAGTTATGGGGTTTATATTAATACTCTCTCTCCTCTAAAAAGATATATATATATATATATATATATATATATATATATATATATATATATATATATATATATGTGTGTGTGTGTTTCTTTTTCTTTTCTATTTCAAAAAAATTATTTTCTTTCTTGATATCCAAACATTGTTTTATAATAGAAACATAGAGGAAATTACTAGATATTTAAAAAAGAAGGGTCTACTAAAGATATGTTATATGGAACCTAAGAACTTAGTTGTTGTGTGACCATAGTTATTAATTTCACGTATAATACACATAAAACATATGCACTCATATATATCATTCAAAAATATGTTATTCAACATATATTTAAAAGATATGGAAAAATTTGTGTCTATTATATTGATTCGCATTAAACACATATAATACACATAATCAGTGTTTTTCGATGAAAAATGTGAATGTGATATCACCCTAAAACATTTATTGCAGTAAACCTTTGACCCATTCCTATTCACTTTTCTAACAGAAAAGAGAACCTGCACCATCGTCTCTAGCTAAAATTTGCCACTGCCATTCTAGCTTCAATCAAACTCCACGTCGTTGATTTTGATCTCTCTCTTAGATTTCAAGCGCAACCTCTGCATCTGATTCAAATCAAAGGCTTTTGTGTCACATATATCTTGAATTACAAAGAAACAAAATTCTCAATTTTGATTTTGGGGTTGGTCAAAAGTGAAATGAAGCAAATTTTATCCGAAATCTGGGATTTTTGTTGGGTAAACAAAGACCAGAAGTTGGTTTTTTGCCTTGATTTTGTTTATGAAGCATATTCCTTCAATTAGTGTAAGAAAAAACTATCAAAAATGGTATTATGTGGTGTGGACCAAAGTTTGTTAGTGTACGTTGAAACTTTGAATTATATTTAGTGTTAAATAGACAGCACTTATTTACTTAAGATATTATTCATAAATAAACAAATATTTTATTTAAATCCTACAAAATAGTCTAAAATTCAAATTCCAAAATGAAAAAAAAAATCCAACTTTCTAATTCAAGAACAAAATCTCGATTTTCGACAGTGGGACAACTTTCAACTTCAAATGCTAATTTTTTTTTTCCACTCTAAAAATTACATAAATTTTATTAGAATAAATCATTACAAACTAAAAGTCCATCAAAATAATATTTTATTTTAATGATCAAAAAATTATTTCCATTTAGACAATTTTAAACAACATTTGTATATTTCGAACAAGGTTTAATCGAAGCATAATTCCTTTAATATAACTCGAATTCAAACAATATCACATTTGTATAAAATTGAATCATAGAAACTGTTTAATTAACAAACTACGATACAGAACGACTTCCTCTTTGAAGAGGAAAAGGAGGAAAATAAAAAAGGGGGGTCGGCCGCTCTTCATTAGAATATCCATAGAATATCCATATATAATTTTGGTAAGAGTCAGTTCATCGGAATAGAATATTGAAATTCGGTTGGAAAAATTTTCCTATTATCAAGATCCCTTTTACTTTCGAAATACGAACACGGGAATTCTTAAAATAGTTGTTTGATTGAAAAGTTGGCGAAAGAATCATCATATCCTCCGAAAGATAGATTATTACGAGCCATACTTGGTATTCAGGTATCCACTTCAAAGGAAACTTGTCTAAAACTACCTATAGGTTATGAGAAGTGATCTAAAAAGAATATATATTATTTTATTATTTTATTATTTTAATTATTTATTTATTTTTGTCATACCCAAACTTTCTGTGTGAATAATGTGAGCTACACCGACACTAACAAACACTAACAAACACGGTCAGGGCCTGGGGCAGTGGGGCTATGCTGCGGTTTCGAGGCAGTTGAAGCCCAATCAGGCTTTCAGTTTCAACTGTCATCATGAAAGTTCTCCATTAGCTGAGACCAGTAAACCCCACTTCTAAAGTTGATGCAATCGGGTTGGCTTTTGTCCAGTATCGAATCATAAGGCATAAGTGGAAGAGCTTCATTTGGGATAAATAACACACCACTAACCACCACTGTTCAAATATCATCTTATAACATAACAGACATGGGAAGTGACTAAAATTTCAAAAGTACTTTGATCATTGAGAGAGAGAGAGAGAGAGAGAGAGAGAGAGAGAGAGAGAGGGGTGCAACAAAATAATTGTAATGACAAATAAAGTATGAAGAAGAAAATAAGTAAAACACTGGCTAAGGACCTAACATCTCTTTATTTTATTCTTTCCCTGATTTATAAACATTAAATTACATGAGTTCACAAAAGGTATGTATTGAAACCAAAAATGGGGGTGGGGAGGTGCAAAGCACTTAAAAGCACTTGTTAGAGAAAATAATGGTTGATGCTAAATCTAGTCGTAAGAAGAGAATTTCAGATGATCTTTCGGAGATGAGTACGTGGCGTACATGTAAGGCACATAGTATGAGAAAGAAGACATAATGAAAAATATTACAAGGAACTTACGTTCGACCCTCAATGCTGACTCAGATAAGATGTGGGTGGTTGGGCTATTTATGGATGGTCATTAATGCTCATAAATGCTAACAACAACCACAAATGTAAGGCACGCTGATCTAATCAGACAAGTCACCAGATCAGGGGCCAAATCAGCGCGAAGTCAAACCTTTACTTGGTAAAAGTGCAAGGACAGAAATAGACATCCAGAAGTATGGGGGACATGGCCTAAAAGAGGGGTCGAAGAGGGTCGAGGGGGCTCAAAAACGATTGACAAGACACTCTAACACTGTCTTGGGGGAGTCATAGCCATACGGGCCTACTATACCCTAGGTAATTGATGAGGAAGCTTGTTGGTAAAGTTTCCAATTGAATCTATATATGTAACAAGAGGATATCAAATAGAAGAGTAGGACTTTAATCCTTGAAGCAGAGAAAAAAAACCTCTCATCTTTGAATTCCAAGTGGTTGTCATTATTTTTTATTAGATTCTTACGGTGTCCAACTTAGTGGGGAAGGAAATAGTTCTAGTGGGCAATATCCCAGGGAACCTTTGTTTCTAAAAGAACTCCAATGTCTCATTGAGAGTTCCATATTGTCTATCTTGGTGAATCCACTTTGTCGAATTCCAGCGACAACAACACTTTGCTCTGGTCCTTTCTTTTTTCCTCTGTTGGAAAAATATCCTTACTGTCTATAGAAGTAGGGTACCCTCTCCACAAGCCATCAGCATATCCATTATCCACCAATTCCCATCCTGGTAGCATCCTGCCATTATTTCACCTGGAAAATTCTTATGAACCATTTGCAAGCTTGGAAAACTTAGATCATGACATACACCGGAAATTGAGCAATAGTTTCTATTAATAATACATCTCCATATAGAAGGCCGCAACCGGGATTTCAGCAGCAGACCATGTCAGAGAAATATATTTGATTGAATCCTTATATCTGTCCATTTGCACTAATTAAAGAAAGAAATGGATTGCCAGAATCGTATCAAGATATGGAGAGTGTTTTAAAGTATTACAGTTTTCACCTTGTGTGTTATCACAACAATGTTTCAATGTATAAATTGGTCATCTCTACTCCACTGAATCACAAGATGAAGGATCTGTTTCAGGTGGCCATCTCTACTGCACTGAATCACAAGATGAACGATCTGTTTCAGGTGGCCATCTATCTCTCCTGCACTGAATCACAAGATGTAGGATCTGTTTCAGGTGCTATCATGGAGTCCCAAGGTAACACTTCGACATCGGCGTTTCTTTGAGCTAACCTGAAAATAATAACATCATTAATCAGAGACCAATTTAGGGCCATTTTAAAGAAAAGACTCAGGTCAGCAGCCATCACACCATCATGACAAGCAAAGACCTCTAAAAAATCATGTAGGCAGGAAGTAGACTGCAAGATCACATGCAGAGTTCCATTGTCAATGCGTTGACCCATGTGTTCATATAGTCTATGACAGTTGCAAACAAAATACTAGCAATATGTGTGCAATAATAAATACAAACCCATAAAGTACATTAAAAATAAGTATTCTATAAAAAAAAAATAAAGGTGTCCTAGAATGCGATTAATTAAGTACTCCATGAATCAACCACAGATTTAGGTGAAGATAGATCTTGTGAAGAATACAGAGAAACATGATGCTTTGCCCACAGTTGAAAGGCTGAATATGGACTGAATGCCTGAATGATCTAGTAGGGACCATCCAACCTTTATTTATAAATAAAAAAGAATTACACAAAGAATGATATATGCCCCCCATGACCGACTCTACTAATAGAGTCGGTTTCCATGAGGCTGGACTAAAATAACCCTTTCAGGCTACATATTTCAACACCCCCCCCCACCCCCTCAAGTTGGCACAAAAATGTCACACATGCCCAAGTTGGCCAAATTAAATGAAAAAGTTTTTCCCTCCCAAACCCTCAGTCAATGCATCAACTAACTGATCTTTTGACTTCACGAAGGGCATACAAATCAGTCAATTCTCGAGTTTCTTCTTGATGAAGGGACAGTCGATCTCTACATGCTTAGTACCATCATAATGCACTAGGTCACGGACAATCCTAATTGCAGCTTTGTTATCACAGTACACCATCATTGGAAGACGAACATGAACACCAAGGCCTTCTAGTAAAATTCTGAGCCAAAGTAACTCACAGATCCCACGAGCCATAGAACGAAATTCTGCTCCAGCACTAGACTTTGCCACAACATTTTATTTCTTACAACACCATATGACAAGATTACCACTAACAAAAGTACTATAGCCAGAAACAAACTTCCTATCCGGGGATCCACCCTAATTAGCATCTGTGTATGCCTCAATTAGCAAATGATCATGAGGAGATAAAAGAATCGTTTTTCTAGGAGCTAACTTCAAGTAACAAAGAATACTAAGAACCTCCACATGAGAAGAGTAAGGGTCATGCATAAAGTGACTTACCAAACTCAAAGAAAAGGCAATGTATGGCTATGTATGTGAGAGGTAGATCAACTTTCCCATGAGCCGCTAGTAACAACCCTTATCAACTGGTTCATTATCTTTATCCTTTAATTGAGTATTAGCTTCCAAAAGAGTGTCATAAGGATGACAACCTAACAAACAAGTCTCCAATAAAAGATCAAGAACATACTTTCTTTGAGTGAGGAAGAGGCCCTTTGATGATTGATCAACTTCAATTCCATGAAATTACCTTAGTTTTCCTGAAACATTTATTTAAAACTCAAGACTAAGGAAGGTCTTGAGGCGAGAAATCTGGTCACTATCATTTCCAGTGACTATTATATCATCAACATAGACTATGAGAAGAGCGACTTTATCACCAAATCACTTAATGAACAGCGTACGGTCAGCATTGCTCTGCTTGTACCCTGTTGAAATCATAACCTTGTGAAACCTACCAAACCATACTCGAGGAGATTACTTCAACCAAAGAGTGCACGTTTCAATTTACAGAATTTGCCATGAGTTTTATCATAAGAAAAACCTGGAGAAATATCCATATATACTTCTTCATCAAGTTCCCATTCTTGACATCAAGTTGTTGGAGATCCCATCCAAGATTAATAGCACATGATAGTAAAACTCGAATAGTATTTAATTTCACAACTGGAGCAAATGTCTCCTGGTAATCAATCCCATATGTCTAGATAAAACCCTTAGCCACAAGTCTTGCTTCATATCTGTCCATCATCCCATCAATTATATGTTTCACCACAAATACCATTTGTAGCCAACAAATCGCTTTTTGGAGGAAGAACCACAAGATCTCATGTATCATTCGTTTTTAGAGTATTCATCTCTTCCATCATAGCTGTTTTCCACTTTGGATCTACACAAGCTTCCTACCACTTTTGTGGAATACTAACAGAAGAAAACGAAGATACGAAAGCCCAATAAACAACATGAAATATGGGGTGATGAGTACAAGCCCTAGTACCTATAGGTAACTAAAGAGAAGAGGTCTTATTGGATGGGGTAAGAGCCTTTGACTCGAAGGATGACAACACAATGATAGGAAGCTTCTAAACATAGAAAAAAAAAAAAAGTTTCTGAAGACTTGAATTAGGAAACTATATTTTAAGCAAGTCTTAGTCTCCAAGTAACTAAGATTTATAAACTAACTAGCCTATACTTTAGGAAACTAAATAAAGGAAATAGAATCACTAATCAATTAGGAAACAAAAATAATATCCTAACTATGCTAATAGGGTTGGCAGTAAAGAGAGATCTCTTTAGAGATCTCGGTTGCTCCTAATTGGAATGGAATGGGCTAGGCCGCTTGTGAGTTGACCCATTAAGCCAGGCCCAAATCCATTTAACTACTGGTGTCCCCTTCTCTTGGTGTAAGTCCTGATCTACATCAATGGTAGCCTAGTAGCCTTACTGAGAAGCCGAGTATCCCAAAAATATACATCGGAAGCCACGTGGGTCTAGCCTGCTGAGAAACCAATGATTGTGAGAGCTAGAACCCATCAAAACATCAATCGGGACCTAGGATGCCAAAGTATGAGTTGGCATACAGTTAATGAGATAGACCGCAATGAATACGGCATACTCCAATACTGAGACGGAACATAGCGAGCAAACATGAAAAGCACAGGCCACCTCTAGGAGATGTCGATTCTTCCATTCGGCCACCTCCATTCTGGGCCAGGGACAGCTAGTTTGATGGACGATCTTAGAGTCTGCCAAAATGGTCTAAAACTAGCCCTTAAGATACTCGCGACCATTGTCGCTTCGAAAAATCTTAAGGGTAACATTGAATTAAGTGTGGACCATGTTATGAAAGAGCTAAAACCAGCGGAATACCTCACTTTTACGCTGCATCATATACACCCATGTCGTGCGAGAAAAGCAGTCAACAAACGTCATAAAACAATGATAGCCAGAAATAGAGGCACGACGAGCAGGACCCCATACATCCAAATGAAACAAATGGAAAGGTGAAGCACTTCTTTTATTTAAAGGTAGATAACTAGAATGACTTTGTTCGGCCTAAATACAAGCCTCACAAAAAAAAATTAAATAAATAAAAGAAAACCTCATCCTTAATTATATTGTTTGACTAAATGAGGAAAAACATGAGATAAAGTCCCAAGGGGAGAATGTCCTAAACGACAATGCCAATGATGGAGATCTGAGGAAGCCGAGTGTAGCTAATGATCTGGTGGAGGCAAATCCGGTGGAAGTGAACCATCACCAAGCAAATAGAGACCACCATGCACCTTACCACTTTCAATCGTCTTCCCTATTACCAGATCCTCAAAAACACAATAAGTGGAAGAAATGTGACTTTATGATTTAAATCCCTAGTAAAGCTACTAATGGACAGAAAATAGTGTAAGAAAAGAAGAAAAGAAGAAAAACAAATAGAGCCCTTTTCAGAAATAGACGAGAGAGTCCATCAGCCACTCAAACTTTGTCTTTCCCTGAAGATGGAGAGTACTGATGAAATAGGCTAGAGAATCCAGTCATGTAATCAGTGGCACCGGAGTTAATGATCCAAGGGCTAGAGACTACCTATACACAATGACCAACAAAAAGATTACCTGAATAGGCAAAATTCAAAACTGAAGGAGCAATGACAGAAGTAGACACAATGGAAGAAGCCAACGGAAATCCTGGAGTTCGTCCGGGGAGAGACCAGTGTCCAAATTGGTAATACGGGCAACTGTCTCAGTGTAGTTGGCCTTATTCTTGGAGCAACCACGACCACATTTAGCTTCAAAGTCAACTGGTTTATCATGAAGTTTCCAACATGTAGCCTTCGTGTGCCAAGGTTTACCACAATGTTCACACTTAATGACCTCTTTGGTACTGTCCTAGAAGAGTGAAGGGCCATCGGTAACAGGGATGAATAGGAAACACTCTGTAAAGCCATACGATCAATTGTAGGAGAATAAAGCATGGTAGATCGGTGGCTCTCTTCAGTGAGTACCAAGGCATAAGATTGCTCCAAAGTGAGAAAAGGAAATCTGCTAAGAACCTGAGCACGAATTTGATTTTATTCAACGTTCAATCCAGCCAAAAAATAATAGACACGGAACTTATCAACATGTTTCTTGTAGGAGGCAATGTCAGTTGCACTGGTAGGCTTGGTAGTTAGCAAATGATCGAGCTCTTGCGTAATTCATGAAGTTTCTTGCGTAATTCATAATGCGGAGAAACTGACAACTCCTTCTAAGTGAATCATGAAGTTTCTTACGTAATTCATACACCTGGGCATCATTCCCTAAGTGACCGTAAGTTTCCTAAACAATCTTCTAGATCATAGTAGCAGAGTCCAACAGAAGATATTCTCTAGTAATAGTTGGTAACATAGAGTTGATGAGAAAGGACATAACTAAGGAATCATTAGAGATCCATCGATCTTGAGTAGAACAGCAGTAGAAGGTTTCTCAGTCGTACCAGTAAGATGACCTGTGAAGCCACAAGTAGCAATGGTCAGATAGGTTGATCGAGATCAATCAGGTAATTATTACCATTGAACTTGATAGAAGAGCAGCAAATGGTTGGTACTCATGATGATTCTGTCCATCAGACCCAGAAGAAGCAGTAGTAACATCCAACATCGCAGTAAATCAAGCTGGTAGGGTGAGGTTGATATGGCAAGGTTTTGCCAAAACCGAGAACAAGGTATGCGCTGGAAAGAAATCGATAACAGTCCTTTATCAATTTTGCAGAGGAGAATTGATGCCGATCTTATAATCTTGTAATTGATTCTGTCCAAGGATCTGGAAAATCGACGTAATAAGTTGGATCGATTTCAGATCAGATAGATAAATTTCACCAAAAAAAGTTATCGCAGGGAGAAAAATTGACATCGCAATTCGCAAATATCTTTGATATTGCAAATATTGAATATCTTTGAGATCCTGATATAGCAAAATGATTGATCCAAGAAGTCGATGAGATAGATCTTCTCAATATCGAATCAGACAGAGAATATTGCTGTCAAAAGTAGATCGATTCTGACCAGATTTAACATGGATATTGGAGGTTGTAGAGAAAGAGACCAGAAATCGCAGAGATCTGGTTTCAATTCTAGGAAGAAACAGAAGCTGCCAGTAATCTCGAACTTGGATCCCTAATAGGGGAAGGTTCGACCTTCAATAGGAAGGAATAACTTGATCTTCGAACAGAAAGGAGCCAATTCGAGGGCAGCATATAGATCCATAAAAGATCACCTCATTGATGCTGCCCTTTTCCAGAGGGAGAGAACTGAAAGTGAAGGGGAGAGAGAAAAAAACAATGGAAAAAACTAAAGGTTGTCGCGGAAGAAAGGAGAGATCAGAATGATACCTCTGATACCATGTTGAAAGGCTGAATATGGACTAAATGGTTAAATGATCTACTAGGGACCATCCAGCCTTTATTTATAAGTAAAAAAAAGAAATTATACAAAGACTTATATGCCCCCCATGACCGACTCTACTAATAGAAAGGCCCATGGGGTTGGACTAAAATACCCCTTGCGGGTTACATATTTCAACAGTAATTGTTATCTGCAACATCCTACAAAACTGCATACTTTAGCAGATCCAATAAGTGTCTTGGATTAAAAGGATAAAACTACACATCATTTATGATGTCACACTTGCCTAAGTACATCAAAGTGAGGGGTTTCTTGGAGCATTCAAATACTCTAATTTCTTCTCATCAATCACCAAATCCAAAAGCATGCAAACCCCAGTTGAAGATCAATAAATAGGACACTTATCAGGCAGGAGATCACCTAATAAAGTAATAAGCTGATGGGAAAGGTACTGACTGTCCCAAAATGCAAATAGATCAACTGGGTAACTAAGAAGTCAGTTTGCAATATGATACCACTGCTCATCCAAATATATCCCTTAATAACCATGCAAAAAGCACAAGATACAACACACAATTTAAGCAAGTTGAGGCAGAAAAACAGACAAGGTGCCTTGCCCCTAGCTCTGATACAGAAAAGGAGGAGAAGGAATAAACATTCACAGGCATGGGCAATGAGAACATCTATGTCAAGCTAGTGGGTACAAACCCCTTGATGATTGTTCTTTTTTCAACTTTAAGTTTTGTTGAAGAAAACAAACTCAAAATTGAAGAACGCAGAGGACCAATGCCAAAAGATGCTTTATTAAACAGAAACAGAAAAGAATAATGAATTTCTTTATTTAAACATTATTGAGATCAGAAATTAGCAGGGTCCAACTTTACTACAATGATGACCTTAACCTTAGCCTGCTTATGTGACTTTGCCTCCCCAATAGGTACTTGAGCAGTTGAGCTTCATGCACCCATAACAACATGCTGCTGTCATACTAAAAGTAAAGAATAAAATGAAATCCTTCACACGACCCTCCGTCAACCTCTTTATGGAATTGATTCATTTTTGGGAGAGTATTAAATTAACTCTTCCTTTTGGCCTAACAGAATAGTTACAATCTGGTCAATAATATTTCTCTCCAATTTCTTCTTCATTTGAGTCTTCCAAAGTGGGATGCCTCTTCTCTTCTTGCTACAAGTTTCAATCCCTGTCAAGTAGGTATATAAAAATAAAATTGTCCCTTGCACCTTCCCATCTCTAAAACTTTCAGAAAAGAGAATAGAAGATCAAGGGTCACAAGAGACCTTGGATGTAAAATACGGTACTCACCTTGGGTACAAGGTGTTGCCTAGGCATAAAGACAGCTGGCCACTGCTGTGGCTCATTTTGGAACCATGACAATTATGCAGGCAATTGCTACGGCTGGCAATGTTTTACAAGTCTGACAAAGAAAAGTGTGTTTAAATTCAGGTATGAGTGAAGGGTTGATAGGGTATCCTCTTCCTCATTGGTCCTGAACTTTATCTTCACACAGGAGCATCATTTGAGCAAGCTCAAGCTTGGTTACCTTGTAGGCATTCTTATGTTGAAGGACTGCATATTCTCCTTCCATCGGCTATCAAACAAACCCACCACCAGATGAGAAGCCTATTGAGGACTTTCTCTACAGTCGAAGAGTTTCCATGTGAATGCTTCTTCTTCCTCTTCTTCTATTTCATCTTCTTCCATGTAAGACCTTCATCAAAATTTCTTTTCTCTTTCTAATTTTTTCTAAACTCTGAAGGCCTTGCCTGCTTTCAACAGTAACACTTAGGTGACTTTGATATTTCAAAAAGAACAGGGGAGAAACTATGTACAAAAATTGGGGTCAAGGGGTATAGCTGTGGTCAATTACACAAAACAAAGAGTATGTAATAATAGGGGTGGTTTAATGGACAGTATGAAGGTTTCCTTGCTACACATACATGTTCCATTACGGTCTCTTAACAGGATGGCATATACATGTGAGAAGCTAATTAATAACTATCCTTAGGGTAGGGGATCTACATGCCACTCGCTTGTAATGGTATCTCCCACACCAAGCCAATGGGTGCATGGCATAGTTGTCATGGCGTCAGCCTAGGCTACGCCTTGGCATCGTCCAAGCCGTTTTTCAACCCTTGGGCAGTTGGTTGTCTTATTGTATAATGCCTTATTTTATTGGGGAAATTACATGTACTACCTCTGGACTATGGACTAATTACACCTAACATCCCCTAGTTTCTAACAATTACACATACCACCCCTAATTTCTGAAATGTGTAACAAAAAGTTTCATTCCCTTAACAGTGTTAAGCCTAAATTTTAAAAGACAACTTTGTCCTCATCCTATAAATTTTAAAGGACAACTTTGCCCTCATCCTATTCCCCATTCTTCTTCTTCACAATAGGTAAAAAACAAAGAATCGTATAAAGAATCTTGTTCTCACTCTGATCTTTTGTTTTTTTTACCTATTGTGAAGAAGAAGAATGGCGAATAGCATGACGGCAAAATACCATTAACGGAATGGACCTTTTGTTATGTCTCAGAAATTAGAGGTGGCAAGTGTAATTGTCAGAAACTAGTGGATGGTAAGTGTAATAAGTCCATAGTCCATGACTTATCCAAAAAAAAAAAAAAAGTCCATAGTCCAGGGGTAGTACATGTAATTTACCATATTTTATTTATTTCTATATTTTTTTTAATTGATCCCATTAGCATTTTTATTGGATGTATAAAGTACATATATATACTATAATGCATGGAATCATGTATATGTATTAAAACCAAGAAAAATAGATGATCTAATCCCCTTCCATTTGTATAAATCCTCTTATGGAAGATGTATCCTTCAAACGCATTGGGAAAGCCTTGGACATGTCTTGAGTATGCCTAGGCACCCAGACGCCTCCACAACTACAGCGCATAGGAAGAGGTACCTCAAGAATCATATATGGGAGTCCCACATTATCAAGGAGGAGAGTGTGAGAAAGATATACATCCTGCCCTTTTCCCTTGTTCTTATTTAGAAATGCCAGTCCTGTGACATTGTATTGATACAACACTAATCCACCTGCTCAACAAATTGGGCCCTCCCATATAGAGGGACCCACCATATTGAGCATTTCAGGCACGTATTCCTATTATGTGATAGCGGCTAGGAGACTCTGATTAATAGTTATCCTTGTTTAGAAATACTATCCATAAAATACCATAATGATACAACAGCGCCCCATCTGCTCAACATAGTGGGACCTATCATATTGAGCAGCTTAGACACTGTTTTACTGTTATGATGTTGTAGGGCTAAGCATTCCTCATCCTTCTTTTATATAAAGACATAAATATGGTAGCAATACTTAAAACAATTATTTCTCTTTTTAATAATAGATTAAACATTCAAACAAGGAGGATGGCATTTCTTTCCTCTTCCCCCTTTTCTAAAATATAAAAGGTGAATTAAGTTTCCAAGACTCTGAAACCACATAAGACAAATGCATATGAAAAATGGAAATAAAGTAATAACATACCCATTTATTACTTAACACAAAAGTGTGGAACAAAAAGTAAATCAAATGATCACATATATGAATGCCTTTGAAGGCAACACTCATATTAATCAATACCCCATTAAACCCATGATAAGATTCCGAGCTTTGAAAATGAATTAAAGAGCTTACCAGTGCACAAGGCTCTCTCCACTATGAGGGAAGGAGCTTATGTACGTACCCCTGCTTTGGGGGGGAAACTGTTCCCAGATTCGAACTTTGAAATGAATTGTTCACCAAAAATTGAGAAATGAATGTGACCATCTCAGGCTAAATTACACTATCTTTTTTTTTTTTTTTTTTAGTTGGCAATAGAATAATAAATTATTTTTATCATTCTGCATCCTTATTGTTACTGTTATGTAACTTATGATTTCACACTAACTAACCTTAATGACTTCATACTAACCTTTCTTAAATCCTTTGTTGATAGCATCACTGTAATTCACATGTGCATAGTAAGCCAGGCCCAGACAACTGTAGGGTGCACCGACCCCCAATTTAAGAAGGACCCACTACCAAGGAGAATCAGTCCCCTCTGTCAAGCATCCACTGAACCAGGTCAATGAAAATGGGCTTATATAAATTGCCATAGTCATTACAAATTCCACCCACAAGCAATCACTCAGCCTACAGTGAATTAAAATGAAATTGGGATTTGATGATAGGGTTACTGATGCGAAACCAATAAAGATAGATGACACTGTTGGTTTGCAATCAGATCGCTAAGGATGGAAGCATTGCGAAGGACAGAAATGACAGAGCAAGATAATGAGGTCGATATCAGGCCTGGGGCATCTCATCCAATGCAAAGCAGTACCAATGTACTACCAAGACTCACTTTTATTTAACTTCAACTTGTCTTTGGCTAATGGCCTTACAACATTTAAATAGAATTCATACATCTTCAATAGGTAATAAGGACTAACATAGGAAAGTACTAATCATGGAATTATTTAACTTGGTAACCACGTATTATCTTGGTAATCGAATATGAGGAAATCTACCATAACAATAATCTTCCCGAAATAAAATACTACTTGCTCATATTGGCGCCTTCCATTCTTGAATCTTCCATTCAAAAAATTTCAAAAGTGTGAAACTTTCCATGAGAACCGAGCCAGCTCAATCGTGACTCGTGAGGCAATTATTTCTTGCGAGCATATTAGATGCCCATGCACCGATCCACATCAGTTACCTTTACAGCTGGGTAACCACTGGAGATGTCGGAGATTGAATGTCTTCAATCAATGGACCACTCCTTCACTCCCTTCTTTCTCTTCTCTTTCCCTTCCCTTTCTCTTCTCTTTCTCACTTACCAGCCTACTCAATGCTTGCATTCAAAGCTTCAACAAACCTTCAACCACCATTAATGGAGCAATCAATGTGTGAGAAGGCAAGTCTTCTAGGGCTTGGAGATGCGAGCTCTGGGCCTCACAATGTAGCTCAAGAGAATTACCCAAAACGTCTAAGGCGCATCTATATAGGCCTCAACCAAAAATTCCAATCCAATGGCTGAGAAACAGTGAGATTTTCAGCGGAGCCAGTCAACTGCCCTGGGTACTCGGTTTGACCGGTACGACTGGTCGAACACCCCTTCGTCCTGCCATCGGCTGGCTTTGACAGGGCACCCTCGGGAAACATCATCCACCTTAACCTGGTCAACCGTCTACATCTTACAGTCTTGACGGGGTGCTCTCAGGAAGTCACCTGGTTGACTACTAACTCTGCCAGGTCAACTGCCTGTTCTTCTCCCAGTCAACCACCTCATGACCCTGGTAGACCGCACTGACTTAGTGAGCACTCCACATTGAAATGCTCATAACTTTCTCTATTGACCTCAGATTGCACTCAAAACTCTACATCTCCAAGTATTTGAGCCTCACCCACTAATGATTGCAACTCCCTTAAAATCAGCCTTGAAATAACCCTTTAAGATTGCACTCAACATCTTCCTTCCTAGTGTTGCTTGCTCTCAACCTTGCCAACTTGGTGCGTGTGGGTTGACAACAGTCCCAACATAAGCTCAACGAGGTTCAACATTTGACCATAAATGCTGACTGGGTTTCTAAAACACTACCTTGTAGTTTCATGATATCGAATTTTCCCCTTCCCCGGCATATCCAAATTTACTCTATAATTTTTTTTAATCAAAATAAAAAATGTACACCCTTGATAGTTGATACCATAATCCCAATCCTTGCTTCAAAGCACCAGTGCTTACCATCCCAACAACCTGCATTCACAACCTTGTTCAAGTTTCTACTGGCCATTTGAAGAAAATAAATATCTGTTGAGTTTTTTTTTTTTTTTTTTCCGGGTGTAAGTATTCATGATTTGATTAACTAAAGATCTGTGATTGCTAGACAGTCGAAGATTTTCATCCCAACAATCTGCTAGATCAACTTTACCAGATTTTAATATTTCAAGAACCAGTCTAAAATTGGAAACAAACTGTCACAGTCTATGCGACTCTATAAATGACTACATTGTTTATATTTTAATTTTAAGAAATGCCCCTAAACAGATGTGGAACGGTGGAACAGGATTTACATAACTGATAGGGCTAAGGGTTACCACGTCGAGTTTAGGTGCAATTTTACATAAAGATCTGTCTTACAACTTAGAAGAGTTCACTTTCACTTTTAATGACGAGACATAGAGCTTGACATTATAAATATCAATTAAGAAACCAAGTCCGTCCACAGTTTTTACGCACGCCCTCACCAAAACAAAGCCTCCTTCCTTCTGACATTATATCAAAAATTTATGAAAATAGCTTATAATGGGAAGCATGTAGATCTAATTAACAAAAAAATAACTAAACAAATACTAAAATGAAAAAAAAAAAAAAAAAAAAGAGGAAGTTTTCAAGAAATCTCAAACTGATGTCCTTGGAGGGGTCAAGTATTATTAGTTCTTCATGCAACACTTGTAGAAGCATCATTTTTCATTAGCATTTGGACAGGGATCTTCCACAAAATGTGATATTGAAACCTCTGTCAACATAAGAACACTACTTTGCTTGCTTTAATATTTTGTACGTTGATGGGTAACTCTTATTTCACAATAAGAAACTACAAGTACAACAACATACAACAGCAATGATATGATATCAACAACAAGAGAAAAGAGGTCCCAACAGCTAAAAAGAGAACTACTTGATAGTATTGGGACCCTCAAACAAAGCAGACCTACTACACTCCCCTCCCCTGCAACCAACTCATCAGCTCTAGAATTAGCAGATTTCAGTCTCCATGAAGAAACAAGATACTTATTTCCACGAAGACCCCTGGCTCTCCTAATGAGATGTGAGTATTTCCAAGACCCCACAACACTAAACTTCATCCAGTTGATTACCAATGCTGAATCACCATTGACCACCAAATCCCACTAGTAATGAAAGCTGCAGTTTTCCAGACTTTTGATTATGCCCTCAACTCTGCTGAGAGCTGGGAGACAGTCATTAATACCAATACATGAGAGAACATCCTACCCACATCACCTGCATGATTCTGAAAGACCCCACCAGCTGGTATAGGGTTACTAAAACAGAAACAGTCAAAATTGAACTGGATAAATTTCAAAAGAGGGACCCATTCAACTTGTTTTAATATTTTTCGATCCACCAAGTCCCCATTTACAGAGTGTGAGAAGTTTTGCATCATCCCAAATATCAGACTGGAATAATATGAATATAGAGCTTGATTTTTTACCAAAATTGATGTAAGAGGCCAGAGAAGAACTTTAAAGAAGCTGCACCATGAACATTAGTGGGCCGTTTAAGGAAAGAACAAAGATGTTGATGGCTAGCATCTTAGGTTTGAAAGGTTCAAATGTGTGTATATATGTATAAATTTAAATTAAGGTTGTTTGATGTGGAAAAATGGAATTATAGTTTGTAGGTTATAGTAAATTAGAGAACATTATTCACCCCAAAAAAAAATTAGAGAACTGAGAGAATTGAGGCTGATACTTAGGAGATCATAATTATTGCAATAGATTAATTGCAGTCTCTCTACTATCAATCCTTAATAAATTGGAGCCTTTTATGTTTATACGTTGGGAACATTTTCAGTGGCCTGCTTGGTGCTTCATCCCAGAACATATTTCTTGGGTAGGAGTAAGCAGATAGTAAAGTCCTTGAAGTAGGAGATTTTTATAATCCTACCGGACACACTATCTAATTTTCTAGAAAAAGTACAATAACAATATGCAGTGAACGATAGGACAACCTTAAAAAAAATAAACACTAATAAAGGTTTTATTTTTGGGTAAATAACACTAATAAAGGTTCATTATACTACAATCCAAGATAGTGCCTGGTAGAGGTAGGCTTATGTAGATATAGGTTAGAAGCATTCCTATGTAAAGTAAGCTCATCAAGCCACTGGAATAATGTCCAACTCCAAAAAAATACTTGGATATCAGAAAACAAGCATATTTGGACAGGTTTGACAGTAACCACCCTACAAAATAAGCAGTCATAGAATCCTATATTTATAACCGTGCAAATGTCAGAACAATTGGTGGCAAGGTAGGGTTAAATCTCAATTTATGCCAAACCTTGCTAGGAAAGGATCTTTCAATCAGCCCAATTCAAATTTTAAACTTTAACAAGAAGTAAGAATGATTAAATTTGATAAATAATTATGCAACTTTAAATCTATCCACTCGAATGCTTTGAAACTTGAAAACAATGATCCTTAGGGTACGAGAAGTCATACTCCAAAAGATGAGCATGATCCAACAGCCGGGATCAAAACCAATCTTGCCCGTAGGTCTCGAATTTGTATTTTAGCAAAATCAGAATTAGTAATCAAGAGGAAAATCAACTTATCTTAGAATCCAGCCGTTGAACACACTCGAAATTGATAGGAGATATTCTTAACCTCAGTTGTGAACACTAGTAAAAGTTTGGAGTCGATCAGAAGGGAATTGACACAAACACAGCTGCTGCAAAGTGGTTGTTCATGTTGCCTCCAGACCTGGGGAATCTCGGATTTGTTTGATGAGGTTCAGTCCCAAAACAGCAAGAATTTTATGCTTTTATGCAGAGATAAATGACGCCAGCAGCAAGGAAAATAAAGAACTACAAGAATGTAAGGAAATTGAGCAAAATAACAACTGGTTGAGTCTCACAACCGTGGAGACTCAACCAGAAAAAATAGGAGTTTAACTCCTCTTTTTTTCTGGTCTAATCTAAACTCTGCCTCCCTCTTCTCGGTTATTTATATTGCTGTAACAGATTACATGATATGGTAATAAAATATCCAAAAGAAACTTTCCTTTATATCCAATAGGAAAGTCTCCAAAATAACTAAACAACTAAACTTAGGAAAGTTTCCAAAATAATTAAACTTCTAAAACTTAGGAAAGTTCCTAAAATAACTAAACAACTAAAACTTAAGATAGTTCCAAAATAAACAAACTTCTAAACTATGAGAAAAGGGTCAATTAGAGGCTGTCGAGTGGTACTGTTCACGTGAGCACTGTTCACATGCCGTGAACAGTGTCGTAACTTGGATTGGCTGCTGGTCTTTGATCTGCATCAACTCCCCCCACTTAAAATGAACTCGTCCACGAGTTCGGTAATGACGTAGAATGACTTCAAAGGGGTCAGTAGGCAGCATCTGTTGATCTTGAAACTTTGACTGTGCTGGCGAAGTTGGAAGAAAATCCACTACCTTGGGTCCACTATCTTCAAGATATTTGGAAGGTATCACGAAATCAATATGCTCAATACTTTGAGGGAAGTCAAATGTATAGGTGGCACTCATGGGGACTATCTTATTCAGTTCTTCGTCTTCCACATTTGTCTCCATAACACCGTGGTCTTCGTCAGAACTATGGTCACCATTGCTGATCCATGGGGTCTCAGAAGAGGCATCAAAATTAACCATATCCATCCATGGGGTTTCAGAAGAGGCATCAAAATTAACCATATCCATTTTTAAGGCAACCAAAACCATACTACTGATCACATGGATTCCATATGAATCCTCACCATCATCTGTGACATTCATATTAGTAATAGGAGTGTCATCACTTTGCGGCTCATATACTTGTGTATCTGGGTTAGCCTCAATCGCAGTAACTAAAGAGTTTATCTTTAATTTTTGTGGGCAATCTCTGACAAAGTGACCATATGCATTGCAGTGATAGCATTGCACATCTATAGCTACTACCATGGGAAATTTACCTTTATCTGTCATTGGAGTAGCATAGATGTAGACTCTATGGCCTTGTTGTTCGGTATAGGGTGCTTCTCTTCATAAAAACTTGATGTGGGCTTCTGTGTCGACTTCAAAAGTTCTTCGGTTTGAAAAGCTTTATCCATGCAATTGTTGATACTGACATTATCAACCACACCCAATTTGTCTCTAATTTCAGGTCATAACCCCAAACGGAACTGAGATATCATCTGATCATCACTGTCTCGTGATCCCGTCCGTGCACATAGTTGGTCAAACTCATACACATAATTTTCTACACTCATGGTTCCTAGTCGAAGATTATTCAACTGATCATGTAGCCTCCTTTGGAAGGACCTTGGCAAATATTTTTCTTTTAATTCTTCTTTCATCTCTTCCCAAGTAGTAGGTTCCATCAGTCTCTTTATGAGGCTATACTCATAATTACGCCACCAATCATTGGCACCCCCCATCAGTTTAGAGCGAGCCAATTCCAGCTTTCGTGGTTCGGGAAGATCAAACCAATTGAAATAGTCATCTAGGGCATTCAGCCAGTCATGAAAAACTTGAGGGTCTTGTTTCCCATGAAACTCCTTGAGGTCCATCCATACCTTATGGGTTTGGTAATGGAGGGGTTGATGGTCTCCATAATCTTCATAGGGTGGGTCTTGATATTCCTCTTTCGAAACTCTTTGGGGAGCCCAATCAATACGTCTTGGCATTAGGTTTGCCATATGAGCTTCTCTTCTAGGAGCTTCTATTCTAGCTGGCCTAGGGTTAATTCTTTCCTCCAAACTATTCATTTTTCCATCCATATTATCTAGCTTTGCATCCATTTTGGTCAATTGTTGGAGAACCAAATTAATAGGGTCATTGGGGTTATTAAACTGATTAGGAGAGTTAGAACTCTCCTCAACCTGGCTCTGATACCAAATTGGTGGCAAGGTAGGGTTACATCTCAATTTACGCCAAACCTTGCTAGGAAAGGATCTTTCAATCAGCCCAATTCAAATTTTAAACTTTAACAAGAAGTAAGAATGACTAAATTTGATAAATAATTATGCAACTTTAAATCTATCCACTCGAATGCTTTGAAACTTGAAAACAATGATCCTTAGGGTACGAGAAGTCATACTCCAAAAGATGAGCTTGATCCAACAGCCGGGATCAAAACCAATCTTGCCCGTAGGTCTCGAATTTGTATTTTAGCAAAATCAGAATTAGTGATCAAGGGGAAAATCAACTTATCTTAGAATCCAGCCGTTGAACACACTCGAAATTGATAGGAGATCTTCTTAACCTCAGTTGTGAACACTAGTAAAAGTTTGGAGTCGATCAAAAGTGAATTGACACAAACACAGCTGCTGCAAAGTGGTTGTTCATGTTGCCGCCAGACCTGGAGAATCTCTGATTCGTTTGATGAGGTTCAGTCCCAAAACAGCAAGAATTTTATGCTTTTATGCAGAGATAAATGTCGCCCAGCAGCAAGGAAAATAAAGAACTACAAGAATGTAAGGAAATTGAGCAAAATAACAACTGGTTGAGTCTCACAACCGTGGAAACTCAACCAGAAAAAATAGGAGTTTAACTCCTCTTTTTTTCTGGTCTAATCTAAACTCTGCCTCCCTCTTCTTGGTTATTATATTGCTGTAACAGATTACATAATATGGTGATAAAATATCCAAAAGAAACTTTCCTTTATATCCAATAGGAAAGTCTCCAAAATAACTAAACAACTAAACTTCGGAAAGTTTCCAAAATAACTAAACTTCTCAAACTTAGGAAAGTATCCAAAATAACTAAACAACTAAAACTTAGGATAGTTTCTAAAATAAACAAACTTCTAAACTATGAGAAGAGAATCAATTAGAGGCTGTCGAGTGGTACTGTTCACGTGAGTAGAACAATGCCGTGAACAGTGTCATAACTTGGATTGGTTGCTGGTCTTTGATCTACATCAACTATTGTCCATGACCTAATGACTCTGAAACCTTCAATATCCTCAAAATGCAATTACAGTTTGAGAAGCATCAAGCAATTCGTGATGGCAATAAAAACATTACACCAAATTTAGTGATGCTATTTTGAAACATGTCATCCAGTACTTCTAGTTAGTACATTGCTGATGATAACATTGGAGCAGAAATAATGTTGTGAAGATGCTGACATCTTAGGTCCATTCAAGACATCATCTTAGTTATAGTATCTCATTTATTCTGTCAGTGCTGCAAAGAGAAAACTTAGGACTCCCATTATGTAGGACATTAATGAATATTGTGCTTGATCATTTCCCTTTTTCTTCTCTTGGAAATTTTGTTTTCTATGCTTCTGCACATAGTAACTAATGCGGATGGGATTTGACAAGGAAAACCAAAAGGGAAACTTACAGCAAGGGAGAGAGAATAGGGAAGGGGAAAGTAATTATCGAGAAGAAGAAAGAACATCTGTGAAGATAGGGAAAGGGAGAGGGACATTAGAAGATAGCGAGTCATTGAGGGAAGGGGAGGGATAAAAGGAGAGGGGAAATATCGTGACCAAGAGAAGGGGGAGGGATTTGCCGTGAGGACGACAACGGGGGGTGTTACGGTAGCTGGGAAGTAGGAGAGGGGGCTGCCGTAACAGCAGGGAGGGAAAGGGGGATGTCGAACAAGAAATACAAAGAGGGGGCGGGGGGAAGTTGCAGCCTAGAGAGAGAGAGAGAGAGAGGGAGGGGAGCCGAGAAAGAGAAAGAGAGGGGAAGAGAGAGAGATCGTGAGAGAGAGGGGGGAGAACACTTACGTGGGAGAGAGAAGGGGAACCGAGAGCTTTCTTTGCTTCTTTTCAATAATCGTCATCTAATGAATTTCAATAATAAAATCTGCCTTTATATGGCTTACAATCCTAATCATAAATTAACTCTAAAAAACCCAATTAGAAAAGTGTCTATTATTTAGGCATTACAACCCAACTCAAATACTAACTAACAAAAGGATAAATAAGAAGAAATACTAAATCGTGGTTCACGTCTAGGGGGGCCCATGCCTATAAAAGAGGGTGTCCTAGTGCACAAGGCTCCTGCTACTACAGAGTCTGGGGAGGGGTAGAATGTACGCAGCATTACCTCCGCAACACGTAGAGGCTGTTTCCGTGGCCCATGCCTATAATGTAAGGAAATAGATAAAATAAAAGACACCCAAATCGTAACAAATTGGTCCACACCTCTAATATAAAGAAATAAATAACGCAACCAATAAAATAAAAGATTACAAAGATTTTCCCAATTAAAATTAAAATAAAGAAAGATTCTTATCCAAGTCTTGTGGATCCCGTGTTGCATCAGTAACTCCCACCCACCCACTTCACTACATACCCCTAAAGTAAAGATTAAAAAAAAATTCAAACTATTAATCGGAAAGCTTGTCTAAATTATTTTGATCAACCTAATATTGTCAAATTTTAACATAGGATTTGCAACAAATGTTATAAATTTCATCCAAATTATGTCAAAGTTGATCAGTTGAATTAACCCAGTGAAATACTATATTACCAACTTCCAGCAACAGAAAATGAATGATCAACAGTTCAATACCCCAAAGTAATGTGATGCAAATTTGTGATAGTATTTTGCATATTTTCTATGGATTGAAATAGGAACAGCTGTAAACTTTTAGTACGCACCTTTGAAGACATTGGGGGTAAAGAAGCCTGCTTTACAGTTTTTCCAGGTTCAGGCAGCTGCCGAATCTCTTGAAGTAGTCTCACTATATCCTCTAAGAGTTGCAACTGTATTTTCTCCTTTTCCCTGTGATCCATAGGAAAACTCAGGGTCTCTCTTCCCTCTTGCAGAATCCTCAACCTTTCTCTTAGCCACCCAACTTCAGTGTCAAGTTTCAGTCTTTCATCATCAGCTGCAGACATGGAATTCCTCCGCAAGCCAAAGGGAAAAGATTTGCCATGTATGTTACTAACTGGTGGCAACTCAGCAGTCAAGTCAGAGCAGCTTCCATGAATGTCTTGTTCAGTTGCTACCCTTAATGTACTCGGTTCATCAGTTGAAGCATCAATTTTACTGACAGCAGAGGGGTCAAATAGAAAACCATGTATCCTAGAACAGTCTGAATCTGTGTCTGTCAACTGTGCTTGATTTTCTTCTCTGGCTTCCTCCTTATACGACTTAAACCTATCATCAATCACATGAACATCATAAAGACTTGGTTCAGTCTCAACCTTAGAAATATGCTGATCAGTCCCTCCTTGATCTCCATTTTCACCATGTTTTCCCATCTCTTCACCATCACATGGAAAATTGATTTCAATCCCAATAGGATTTGGGTCAGCCATCATTTCAACACCTTGGCATTGTCTAGCATTATCCTTTTGACCATGTCCTTCGTCGAATGAAACAAGTGTTTTCTCAAGCAAGCCATGTTTTGGAGGACTGTTTAACTTATATAAACTGGACACAGTCTCTAATATCTGTTCTTCTCCTTGAAGAACAAGCGGTTCCTCATCCATGGATACCATTCCCTTCTCCTGAATCTCTTGGTTACAATCATCAAAAAATCCTGGCACATATGGATGAATTTTGTCAGAACTCACTTTCCTCTGACTATCCACTTGTTTCCTGAAGTTGGCATCCTTATCCCAGTCTGAAGATGGTAGTTCTTTCACAAAAGCATGAAAAGAGCTTGGTCTCTCAACAGTCTGTGCCTCAAAAATGGATGATGTCTTGGCATTTTTCTCTATTTCCCTTTTGTCAATAGAATCACTAATCTGCTGCAACATCGGTACTGGATCCTCACTTGAATACAATGAAAAATTAGACCTAGGTGCTGATATTTCCACCGTATCATCAACCTTACCTTCCAAACGCTCGTTGTTAAGAAGAATCTGCTGCCTGTATGTTTCCACTTCCTTCTCGAGAAAATGTTTCTCCTTCTCTCTCCTCACAAGAATCTCTTTAAGAATGTCCATTTCCTCTTCATCATAAGCAGATTTCTCTTCAATCATTCTCAGATACTGAGTTGCTTCCATCTCTATTGATGCCTTCTCCTTTTGCAGACGTAGAATCATGGCCATGGCTTCATCAGCAGCAGTTGCAGCAGCACTTCGTTCCTTCTCCAGCTCAAGGTACAGAGCAGCACGACCAGCTTTCTCTTTTTCAAGTGCTTGTTCCAAGACTCTAATCCCATTTTTCCTATCCACATCAAGCCCCACCTCATCTCCAACATTGCAAACTAATTCTTTAGCATATGCTGCGTCCTTCTCCATGACCCTACTCCCACCAAATGATCCATTCACTTCAAAGCCATGCAGGCTTCCTTCACCCACTCGATAGCCTGTGCGCATCTCCAAGCCATCTGAAATCTCAAAGCTTAACCATTAGCATTCCTTATACTGAGTAACCAATGTATGCAACTTCACATATAAACCAATCAATGAATCATGTTCAAAACAACAATTGAATAACGTTTTCAATTAAAAAGAAAAAAAAAATTGAAGAATTTGAATGGCTTCACTTACCTCGGAAGGCAACCCCTGCAGAACTAATAGGCATGGAGTCTTCTTCAGAAATTTCGTCACCATTTTCTCTCATGCTGCAAGGGGAATGAGAGACCTCTCGAACGATAAACCGTGGGATTTCAGAGGATGAGGCAGATGAAGATTTCCTATGTTCAGCAAAAGCTTTGCGCCGGCGGCGTAAAACAGACCTTGTGTTCTGACCCACAACTCTCTTCCCCTTAATATCGGTGCGGCCATCACGCAAAGCAGAGGTCATCAATCCAGATTCCCCTGGTACACTCATATGCGACCGCTCTCTGACAGCAAAGCTCTGAGATGTTCTCCTGGCATCAGAAATGGAGCTACACGAAGCTTCTTCCTCTATCTCTTGTGGTCCATCACAGCCCTCTGTGCCACCCAATAATTGAAACCTCGACTGGTACCCATGGTCATTCATCCACATGGAATCGAAAGGAAACTTGTTCATCGTAGACACTCGAACAGATGAGATATTCCGTGAAGGGTAGTCAACGAGTACCCTCTGCAAGCACTTACCACCATGAGGATCACCAAAAAGTCCGTTGCAAGGGCAAGGCAATTCCCAACCGAAGATACCCAAGAATTTGGAGGCAAAGAAAGAAAGGGTCGACCCACATAACAGGAGATAAGCCAATCCAAGATCCAGAAAGGCCCCGACGAGCCCACAGAACGTCCATGAATGAATCTTATGGCAAGCCATTCAAAACATAGAGATTGGAGCAGGTCAGAAAACCTGTAGTATGGTAGTATCTGTTGCCACTATATCACAACAGACAAAGATCAACTTCTGTTTCAAAGTAAAGGAGATTGTATAGAAACCAATCCAGAACACCCTCAAAGATCACTTTCCTTTTATTCTTTTTTCTGGGTTCTTCTTTTATGAAAATAAAGTGGAGATTATAACCAAATTAGGAAGATACTCGAAATATCCACCCAATAACGAAGAGTTGAAAGCACCAATTAGACAACCCAGAAAAGGAAAAATTATAAGAAGGAGAAAGAGATTCATAAAACCATAAATTCACATGATAAGATGCAGTGACATACGGGTAATATGCACTTCTTCAGCTCTATTTTGTGTTTCCTTATATTCCTTCAACTTGGATTGAGTGAGTTGCAGAGATAGAGAATACAAAAGCGTTCACTCTGTGTAATGTATTGGAGGCAAGCAGAAGCAGAACGGTCACTCGCTCGGTTCATGGAAGTTAGATAGTCAAACGGCTGGGCAGCGGGCAGCCCCTCTTAAACCAAGCAGTTGGTTCTTCTTCGAAACCAGGTGCTGCAGAGTCAAAAGTATGAAGTCACCAGCAGCTTCCATTGCAGGTTCTCTGCAAGAATTTCTACTCCGTGGAACACATCGGAGAATCTCGGACCGGAGGAGTGCCTCATGCTTGATGCTTGTGGGTCCCAAATAAACGCACGTGATGGATCCATTCACCTGTGAAATAGCCGTAGATTTAGTCGTATCATGCCATGAATATGACTGCGCTGATGTCGCCGCAGCTGAACTTACTCTTCAGTTTTAATTTTGATGTGAAGTAATTTTATTTTAATTTATTTATTATTTTAATAGATATTTTATTAACCTAAAAATAAAGAAGATAACAATCCAATATTCCAACCAACAAACCACACCAACTTACAACAAAATACTCAAAAGCATAGACTCAAATCCTCTCATGCTCTTCGTGCTGGTATGAAAAAATTCAATAGCTATCATCTATTATGCACGTATATCAATACATTGATATGTATACATAATAAACTACAATCACTAGATTTCCTCATGCCGACATGAAAAGCATGAAAAGATTTATTTCCCAAAAACACATAAGAGAATGGATCCAAGGGTGAAGGGGTAACCCCACCCTCCAGATCAAGTAGTCAGTGAACATTAAAAACCCAATTTTCCTTGAAGAATTGCTTAATAGGAGAGGTAGAAGGGTTTTCACAGCACTCTGACTTCACGATGTCTTGGATGTCTCTGATGATAGTATCTCTTATTATATTTCTGGTTTTTGATTTAGAAGAGAATACCATTCTATTTCGTTGGAGATCTATTATTACTTTAATCTATTATTAATGTTGGAGATTCATTCATAGACATCATTTTAATATTTTCCACATGGCTTAAAGTCGTCTTCATACGCCCAACAACAAAAATAAATTAAAATAATTTTAGTGCTTTCTCTCCCTCCCCTCTTGCTCTTGTTTCTAACTTTCTTTCTCTCCCTCCCTCCCACGAAATAATTTAAAAACCGAATATTCAAAACCGTTTTGGTAAGCATCTTGAAAACATTTTGATTTTGATTTTGATTTTGATTTTTTATTCCATTCGTACCAATTCAAATCTAAATTGAACCATTAAATCGAAACCATACCATTTCACCCTTAAACGTAACAAATAGTGACTGTCACCACCTTGCTACCACCATAGGGTCATCACAAAAATCTCAATATAAGGGGATGGCTTGATATTTTATTTAGAGTCTTTAACCCTATTATTAAGGGTGCAACATTTGCATCAAAATTGAACCGGACCGTTTACATCGGGACCGAAAAACCGTTTAGCCTGGTTCTAGTTCGGATTATGGCACCGTTTAATTAATCTATTTAGTATGATTTTAGATCGTTTAAAGCGGGTTTACACCGATTAACCCGAAGAGTGGACCGTTTAAAGCATTACTTGTTGAATGTGTCATTCCCTATTATTTCTCTAAACCCTAAACTAAACAATAATTAACATAAACATAACACACAGACATAGTCACTCAAACACACACACACACACGGACTCCTATTACTGCTTGGACTCCTGTTACAGTCAAGCTTTCCCATTGTTACTATAAATTGTTGGTTTTCAACTGTTTTTCATTATATGTTGTCTATTAAAAAGAAATCCCTATCGTAGTGAGTCTATTAAGCTGGATCATTTTTCCTTTACATGTTGTGAATCATCAAGTATTATGGTCATGCGCACATAGAAATATCATGGAAAATAATCGTTTAGACCATGAATAAGTTCTGATCAAGGTATAGAATGCAAAAAAAAATTTCCATGTAATTTTCTGCCCTTCAATATTTAAATAGAACAAAGAAAATTATGGAGAGTGAGAGAGAGAGAGAGAGAGAGAGAGAGAGAGGGGGGTTGTGCATATTGAATTTGTCCGGGAGAATTTCTACAAAAGATAATATCTTTATGGCTTTGTTTGATTACAAAGGGAATTGAAGGAAAGAGAGTGAAATTTTTATATACTTTAAATGAAAAGTTTTGGAGTGGTAGCACACTCATAGTTATTTACTTTGGATTCGAAAATTATTCGGAAGGAGAATAATTTGGAATGAGTCGTTTCGATAATTTAAGAATTCGGTCAAATATTCGGTAAAAAAAAAGGACTTAAAATAAAATTCGAATTCGGTTCGGTTCGGGAATTATTCTTTTGTCTAAAAAAAAAATCGGACAAAAAATTCGGATGTTAATTTTTAATATTTGGTGCTTCTATTAATCAATTATTACACTTGCATAATATATAAGTGACATTAGAATAATATTTAATTTATAAATAATAATATAATACATAATAGATGGGTATATGTGTATAACGGTGGATTTATTAGATTTCATTAAAAATATATTGTGGATCATTAAATTTTATTATGATTGCAATACCAATCTAGTGGAGCTGATGTTCATAAAATCAAATATTTTCTTAAATTCATCCAATCATCCTCATGAAATCTATTTCTTTTTCATGTTTGTTAATTACTCCTCATGGTTATTATAATATTTATTTTTAGACTCATATTTAATTCCAATTGGAAAAACACACAAAAGTAATGATTTGCTTTGTATTATGATATGATTTTTATACTCATATTTAATTTCATGTTGTCGAACAAAATTAATGATTTGTTTTGTATTATGATTTGACTTTCATAATATTTAATCTCACATGAGAAAAAAAATGAAATTAATGATCTGTTCTTTATTATGACGTGATTTTTAGACTTATAATTAGTCTTATATTCGAAAAAAAATACAAATAATTATGGCATTAAGTTTTTTTTTTTTCCGAAAAACTTTGTTTGAGAATAGTAGTTAAGGCATTAAGTCCTCCATCAGGAAATTAATAGTTTTTTTAAGTATAAGAATTATTTGGTATAATTTAGATTTAAAAGAATTATTCGTGATATTTATTTTTAGACAAAAAATACGAGAATTTTAAAGAATCATTAAATATAATTCGAATTCGGGATAATTAGTCGTATTATTTGGTTCGGAAGAATAATTCACGAATAATTCGGAGAATTAAATAACTATGAGCACAATCATAGTTATTTAATTCGGATTCGGGAATTATTCGGAAGGAAAATAATTCAGAATGAATCGCTTCGATAATTTAAGAATTCGGTCAAAGATGCGGTCAAAAAAATGGACTTAAAATAAAATTCGAATTCGCTTCGATTCGAGAATTATTCTTTTGTCTAAAAAAAATTCGGACAAAAAATTCGGATATTAATTTTTAATATTTGGTGATCCTATCAATCCATTATTACACCTGCATAATATATAAGTGACATTAGAATAATATTCAATTTATAAATAACAAAATAATACATAATAGATGGGTATGTGTGTATAACGATGGATTTATTAGATTTCATTACAATATATAATGTGGATCATTAGATTTTATTATGATTGCAATACTAATCTAGTGGAATTGAGACCGTTTCATTGTTATTTAATAGATGGGTATGTGTGTATAACGGTGGATTTTTTTTTTATTATAACAAAAGAACCGACGGGAGGCAATGGAAGAAAACCTCTGATTTTGGTTTCGGATTCTTCAAGTGAAACCGCTTCAATGCATCAACAACTTCTTACTCCCACGGTGTCCGCTGCATTGTCTCCACATCTTCCACCTCTAAGTCAGTCCTTTTTCCATCTCTACTCTCAAGGAAAGCTTACGAATTCTCATTTTGCCCTACTTTAAAAATAACCGTAGTGTAGTTATGAATTCAAATCCTGCAATGTTGAAAATGTAAGTAGTGAACAAATTGATTTCTTTCCTGAATGGTGGGATTTTGATTTTATGCACGTGGGTATGTATTTGACATTTTATGATGTTGATATTGTATGAGTATAGCATACTCGGATGATTTTACTTTTGATCTTCTTCGGCGAAATCGATCTACAAATGGAAGAGTCTCTTCTCTTGTCTCCGGCGAAATCGATTTGAAACACTAACCCTCGTCTCTGGTTATTCCTTCGCCGGTTGCTGATTTGGCTGTTTTGTGGTGTTTTAGGGATCGACTAGGTGACCATTGGTCTTGCAACTGCACAAGACTGATGAGGGGCAGCCAGAATATGCTGAGTTTCTTCATTTGCTAGAGAGGAGGTTCTCCAGCAAATTTGAGTTTCACTTTGTTTTGCGCGATGAAGGTAAAAGAGTCCATTATTCCTTTTTGTTTCGCACGATCAAGGTAATTAGTAGGGATTGGTTATGTAGTTTGTAAATTTATTTTTTAGGAGATTGTAAAAGGTAATTTCATCATTATATTAATTTTAACCTTGTCACATCATTACTTAAGTCATGATCTGTTTGATATATATATTTAACATTCAAGGGTGATGGGTGATATTATTAGTAAGGTTGGGGGTTTGATGATTTAAAGGTAAAGTACAGTGGGGTGGATGAAATTTTCTCTACATTTTTTTTTGTAACTTATTGAATTTCTCTCAAAATAATACAAAGAAATTGTTTAATCAATAAGACGATAAACGAGTCATAGAATTCAAATAGGAGAACTTGTGTTAAACCGTCTACAAACTACTAGCAAAACCATTTAATGCAAAATCGATTACTAATCGATTTTGGTTTCAATTTCGACATTATTTAGTTAATCGATTTGGTTTTGGTTTTACCCTCTTGCACATTGGATCGCACCACACTATTTAACCGATAATAAACCATTAAATGCCTTTA
This sequence comes from Protea cynaroides, assembly GCA_028583415.1. Taxonomy (NCBI): domain Eukaryota; kingdom Viridiplantae; phylum Streptophyta; class Magnoliopsida; order Proteales; family Proteaceae; genus Protea; species Protea cynaroides. The sequence goes on from CM053270.1 coordinate 58,540,698, forward strand.
GCTATTATAATTTTTGTAACCAATCGGTTACATGGTGAAAAAGCCACCATCATATGGTGTCATTCATGAGACGAGTGATGAGGATGTGACACTTGTTTAGATATGGTAGACGTGGAATTTAGGGGTTTTTTCTATTTTTTTTATTTTTTGTTAGATTTTGTACGCATTCTCTCCTGTAAGACCCGCACTCTGGAAACCTGGTCTAACCTAAGTTTCGTGTTGTGACAGGTCTTCCAATCATAACCGGACCAGAATACGAAGCCAGATGATGAACCATGGAATCTAGGTACAAGAAACGAACAAATTATACCAATATTATACGTATAGGTTTGACATACCGATTGAACTATTAATCCGATCGGTATGTCCAAACGGAATGACTGTGCGAGTGGAGACGGACTCCAATGGGTCCCATCAGAATCTGATTCCTAAAGACCTTCTATACGTAGGAAACCTTCCTAGAGTCGTATCTCACTCTATAAATAGACTCCTACTCTTCTTTAGATCCCTTTTGTTGACTATCAAACCCTAGAGTCGTCTGAAAGAAGATCTGAGAAGGAGCAAAGAGGAAAGGAAGCTTTGCAAGAGGGGATTTCGTTGGGAGAAGAACATCACCATTTTCGAAGCCAACAACAAGTTCCATATTGTTGTAGGAAGGTTGGTTGAGGGTCAACGCCGTGAAACGGCGTATTGATTTGAAACCCTAGTTCTATAAAACCCTAAATCTCTGTGAAATTTCGGAGAAGGATGGGAACATTGTTCTATGATTTCAAACGAAGTAATAACCTAAACCTAATGGACCTAACATGCTCACAAACCCTAGAATGGTTTAGGAGAAACCCTGAAAACCAAGTCGAGGATCGACGGAAGAGGAAGGTTTGAGTTCAAACTCTTGGATCCATACCGCTGGGACATACCGGCTAGACGGAATGCCCAAGCGGTACATGCCATACCGCCTGGAGATACCGGTCTGATTGGTAGCCCAAGCGGTATATACTGCCTGGACATACCGGCTGGACTTTATATCCGAGCAGTATGTCTGTCTGAGGACAGTTTGTTGGCCAAACTTGGCTTCGGTCTACTGAAACTCTAGAAATCTAATTCTAATTAATAAATATGATCATGTAGGACTTGTGGACGGTGAGAGTGGACTCTATGACGCAGAGAAAACTTACAATCACACGTCAGGTAAAGAACAAGATCCCAAACCCTAATTAATAATGGACAATAAACCATTGTATCTGTATCTGTATCTGTTGCTTGTTGACTGTGCATTTCACATATTATCTCATTATTTTATTTTATTATATATTCATGTATATTCATATGCTAGAAATGTTGTTGTTTAATCATGTGTTTTCGTTAGTGTGTGAAATATGAAGGGGAGTGGAACCCTGGATATATCATCACACTAATACTTTGTCGTATCGTCATCACTTTAACAAGCTTGGTACCAATAGGGTATTAGGGGGAGGACGTAGGATTGTGGCGCCGCCTATCTACTAGACTCGAGCCCTATCATTATATCGTAGGGAGCTATGCTGGGATAGGCTCATAGATACTGTGATGACATATAGGACTGGTTAGAAACAGAACTCACTTGCAAGCCATTGCCAATAGGAATGTAGGTATTGGTACAATGTAGAGTATCAAGGGAAAGACACGATAGTGTGGATTGTTATCTGATCGTCAAACTCTAGTTCTATTTCTATACCAGAGTGAGTGATGTGGGGCAACAACAGCAGTATGAATCGGAGTCTGACTGTTGAGTGTTCTCACACTCTCGTACATAGAGGTACAATGATCACCAAACCTTACCATAACACTTTGCAAGTTATGACTTTTCCAACGTATGAGATTGTAGCTGCGTTAGATACACAGGCAGTGAAAGACGAGCATGATGTTTCATGCGAGTATTCCTTCTATGTATTTCTTTAGGATTTATTAGTTATTATTTTCAATTGTTTATAAACGATATAACGGATTTATTTATTTACATTTTGGAGGAGAATAATTTGGATACTTTACTTATTTATAACTAGCAAACTCAATTCATTTATTTATTATTTCGTTGTTATTTATTAACCTCTGATTGTGGTTAGTATGTATGGTTGGTTGTTGACACGATCTATTGAGATCCTGACGTAAACCATTGGTTTAAAGACGGTTCATTCACACTCTTGGTTCAATCGAAATTGATATGTGACATCTCCAACCATGATCCAGCAACTAGAATTCATCCAGCAACTGGAATTCATCCAACATATATACAAACGTATTAATTTACACATTAAGTGAATTTCAATCCCTGGATCATAGCTGGAGTCTCTTTACTGATAAGAGATGATCCAAACCCCCAATCCCTTTCCTTCAACGGGAAATTTCCATGTAACCGAGGTGGCATCCAATCGAGCGTCCAATAGGATCAGTGATATTGGTATATAACCCTTAATTTTTATTAATTAATGGTAATCAATCAATGAAAACAATATATTTATTGTCTTTTAACGGACAAAAATTTAAAATCATTTTATAAAGTTGTCAAATTAAAAATGGAAAAAAAATATTATATTTCCTTTTTCTGTAACTCATTCATTGTGTAACTTGAGAAGGTAACACATGAGTGTAACTGTGCAAACCACCTTTTTTAATTTTTTTTCCATACCTTATTGTCTGATTTGATCTGATCAAATAAGACAAATTATACAATAACTTAATATTTAATTTTGATATGTAATAACCAACATTAATGCTTCTCTTACTCGTGCAAAGAAGAGGAAATTACTATATTATCCAAAAATGGGTTCGGCTCCTCTGAATCACCCTTAGGTGCTTAGGTGCTTCAGGGGGTGGGTCACCCCTTAGATGATTGCCACGTGGAGAGTAACATATCGGATGGCTATCAATTCAAACGTGCAAAATAAGAGGATAAATGAATGATACTTGGTATCCTATGAGATGAGATGAGACGAGGATACCACTTATGAATTACATCTTTTGAACTGATAAACTAAACGGTATCGAAATTGAAATCAAAATCGATTAGTAATCAGTTTCGATTTATCGATTTTTCATTAAACAGTTTTGTTAGCAATTCATAGGCGGTCTCCCAGCTCTCTTACCTACTCCAACCTCTCTAATCTCACATGTTTCACCAATCACATAATCACTCTTGATGTTTTCTCCTTCTATTTTCTTCCCCTTTGTCACTATAGTTTCTTCCATATGTATTCTGTCTCAAGAGAAGATTGTCCCTTCCATTGGAGATCCATAATATCACAAATTGATCAATATGTGGACGATCAGTTATACATTCAATACCTAATGCACTTTCTATCGTTCCCAATCATGTAATCATCCATTTTGGATTTAAAGGACATCACTTCTAGAGGAATGACATTGCAGGTTAGATTTATATAGCTTCCTATCACATACTTTCTGAAATTGCCGAAGAGATCAATCCACCCTAAACAATGTCCCACGGCCGATTTCAAAGAGTAATATTTTGCATGTAGCAGCATCAAATAATAGGGGCCCAACCAGTTATCATTAGAGTACCATCAAGAGTACTAGGAATCAGGAGTTTGAAAAAAAAGACCAAAGAAGACGAGAGGGGGTTGAGGAAGAAGAGATAAAACAGAGGAAAGAGATTATGGATTCCAATAAGTAATTGGTTTAAATTGTCAACTTTCATTTGGGCTAACCTGTGAGACCATCAGTTTGAATGGTCTAAAATCGCACCGACCCAATTATGTAAACAATACGGTAATGCAAACCAGAATCGAATCGTTTATTAGTTTTGGTGTAAAAGATTCTATCTAATTTGGTAAATGATTTCGGTTCAAATATTGCATCCTTAGGGTTTAGTTTTCCATATTATCCATCTAATCTTTTGTTCAACCAAATTATCCAAAATTAGATAGAATTACAAAACTATCCAAAATAGTACCCTTACCTCACCCTCCTATACAATCTTCTGACATTGTTTGTCCCCTGGCATTCTCTCTTACCTCTTCTTTTTTATCACCACCTCCACCCACAACCCGTATATAAAATAAATAAATAAAACCTTTATTTATTTTTATCTGGTAAAAAAATAAAAAAATAAAAGAAACCCTTCAATCCCAACTATCAAAAGAGAGAGAGAGAAGATTCATATGATTGAGATCTGCTCTTTGCCTCAGCCAACACCAAGTTTCCGCATAAAGGTTTTAATTGATGGCAAGGAAAATAGAAGGGAAAGAAAGTAAAATTTTCAAAAATTGATTTTGTAATCATTACCCATGATTATCACATGGCTAAATAACTTATTCTAAATCATTTTTTTTTCTTGATTATTAACTTTCACCATCCAAATTTCTTTGTATTTGAAAAATAAAACAAAATTACATCTAAAAAGCTACATTACTAAAGGTTTTTGGTATCATTTAAATTAATATTTTTTCTGATATGTTTGATTTTTGTAGGTGTTTGGCATCATTTTTAGGAGTTTTTTTTTTAAAAAAATAAATACTTTTTTTGGCAATTTTATCAAGAAGTTAATGAACATGTGTTTTAAATACTAGTAAAATAGTAAAACTAATATTTTTTTATAATTAACTTTAGTTTTTCATCCATTCTTTTTTCTTTCTAGCTCCCTCCTCATTTTATTAATTCAGCCACCATAACATTTTTCTGGTCTCCAACCTTCGATACATTTTGTTGGATGTCAAGTATAGAAAAAATGGTAAGGATTTTTCAAATTTCAAGTCGATCGGAGAAAGAAATCACTACATATCAAGATTTTAAAAATTCTACAATTTAAAGAAATCCAACTATTGTTCTTGATTTCAGCCACCTTAATTGTACTATTTCGATTTTTGAACCTCAATTAGATTTGTTGGATATCAAACCTAGAAAAAAAAGCAGTAAGAGTGTGTATATTTCAGATTGATCAGATAAAGGGATCACAAAATATCAATGCTTATAAAATTCTGCAATTTGATGAAATCTAACTCTTGTTCTTCTTTCGACTAGTTCAGTTGTACTTTTTTGGCCATCCAATCTCCAATCAGATTCGATGGATGTCAAGGTTAGGAAAAAACCGTAAGGGTCTTCAAATTTCAGGTTGATCAGATACGGTAAGTGAACGCCCTAATGAAAAAACTAATTATTAGAAACAGGTTACCTATCCTTTTTTAAGCCACCTGACATATGTCTCAGCCCTGATAAGGGATCACAAGATATCATGGTTTGAAAATTCTATAATTTTAAAGAAAAAAAAACACATTTTTATTCTTAATAGAATAACAAATTTATTTTTCATTCTACAATTTATTAGACTTAATAGAAATCAATTAACGTTTTATTTTTTATCAAAACTGATTTTCAAAAATATTTTTTTAATAAACAGGTAAAAAAAATAATACAAAGTGAGCCTAAATTTAATAAAAAATTTAAGTAATTTTACAATCATATTGGATAATGATTATAAAAATTTCTCTTTTAGAATTGAAAATTTTCGCTTATCCAACCTTTAATTTCCCTTCAAACTTCAAATCAAAGGAGCCTAAATAACAATCACCTGCAGTTACTCTTCTCTATTAAAAAAACAACAGAAATCCAATTACACAAACACCCAAAGCGAACAGCCAAAGGGAAATAAAATTTCTTATGACATCTGAAGGAACAATAAAACCTCATCTAAAAGGACAATAAAATCTTATGTTATCCCAAGGGGATAGTTCAATCGGCAAAAGACCAACACCTTAAAATGAAGATATCATAAATTCAATTCACCTCGACGATCTACCTACCCCCCAAAAAAAAAAAAAAAAAAAAAAAAAAAAAAAAACAGAACCAATGATGCGAAGTCTTGGGGGTTCTCCCACCTAATAGACTAGTCTTTTGGGTTGGGCTCTCCCTTGAGTTTGAGTTGTAACATTTGGTGCTTTCGTTGAGAGGCCAACATTACGGGAGGGACGACCTAGAGAAGGAGCAACTTGGAAAAGAGCTACCTAGTGAAGCAGAGTGAAACCGTCTAGAGTGGGCAATTTAGAGTGGGTCAACGCGTCGACTTTGAAAAATAGGTGACAATATTATGATCCCACATCGAATCCCACACACACAAAAATGTTTTTCTTAATTTTTGGAATTCTCCCACCTAACAGACTAGTTTTTGGATTGGACTCGCCTTGGACTTGAGTTATAACAATGCTCCTCAGAAATGGAAGTGCAGTTCTTGATTGGGTTTGCTAATTTTGGGGGAAGTTTTCTTTCAGACCGAATTCTGAAATACCGCCCAATGTTCATGGAAGCCCAGGTCAAGATATTCCCATTGAGTTGCGGCAAGGTAGAAATGTGTGAGAGGGTTTCCAAATATTGTAGAAGAGATGTACACTTTGGTGGATGTGGGTGAAGGTGAACCCATATCACCACTAAGTTTTTTGCCTCAATTCAAGTTTGTACTAAGAAGGGAATGAATCATGGTTCAAAATTACGAGGTCTTCGTGCAACTTTCAGGCACCCGGCGTCCATCTCTCCCACAAGTTAGTGGTTAACAACCAACCCAGAATCCAAAGTTTCGCTGAGCTCTACGTCGCCTCCAATGGCTTCAGCCAAAACAAGGTCCTCAGTAGTGGCAGCTTCGGCCGCGTCTACAGAACCATGTTATTACCCAGCAAAGGCATTGTCGTCGCCGTCAAGTGTCTTACTGAGACAGTTAAATAGTTTGAAAAGAGCCTCCCCCCAAAATTGCCGACGGTCGCTCAGCTCTGCCACTGAAACCTCGTCCGCCTAAGGGTTGGTGTGTTCATGATGATCAGTTGCTTCTTGTATATGACAACATTTCTAATCGCAGTCTCCATCGGATTCTCCTCTGGTGTGCCGCCTTTCAGTTGGGTATGCTGGTGGTGGATTGTCTGGCCTCAGCAGCTGCTCTGTTCCACCTACATGGGCTGAGATCTGGAGACTAGTAATGTCATATTAGATTCAAAAAAACCCATTTTTTGTGAACTGGGAGATGATTCTGATTCGAATTGGTCAATTCCCCAATTCTGGTTCAGACTTCGATTCCTTAATCCATGATCAGTCCGGGTTTGTGGCCAGAGTACGAGGCAAATTGTTAGCATACTAGATGGTAATCATGGGTGCTTCAAGAAAGGGCAAAGGAAGCAGTGGAGGGAAGAGTACCAGCCAGGAAAGCTTAGTCTTTGTCATCTATCAGGAGGATCCAAGCTATTGGTATACAATAAAACTCAAACCAAAAGTTTATAGATATCTGATTATGGATAATAGGTTTTTCCTGTGACAGACTGTGTTCCTGAAGAACTAAAAGAGATGCACAGTTTTCCCCTTCCTATCTGGTTTTGTGTATACTGTTTCAGGCCATCTCTGTAAATAGAAATGAGAAGATGATTTATTTATGGACTGCAATATCTTTTATACCTTACTAAGAGAGAGAGAGAGAGAGAAGAATGAAAGTGGACTAACTAATAATTATAAAGTGGTATCCATGATAGCTTGAATGTGTTGTCTTTACACCATCTTAAAGAAATTATAGAAAGTTGTGAGTTTTAATGTACAGACAGTATTTCAAATAGTATTTTGGCACATAGATCATGAGGATGAACTGCATCAACTCAAAGTATAGGGACTTCTCTTTCATCATCACTATCAATCCCAACCCAATTGGTTAGGGCGAAAATGAATTCTTTAAAACTGATCCTTCCCTTCTTGTCCCAATCCATCTCCTCTGCATTTAGAACAGAGACAACCACAAAATAAAAGACAGCTAAAAGCACAGAAAGGAAATGCAATAAAAAAAAAATGGAACCATGTATAACAAGGGAAGGAGTAGGATATACTGAAACGTGTCTTGGTTATGTGCGCTGGAGATTTTTCCCAAGGAGTACCCTCGTTCAATGCCTTGACCATGTCATTCTTGTTCAACTTGCCATCTCCATTTTTATCAAGAAACAAAAATGCTTGAACAATTGTATCAAACGTAGCATCAAGCTGTGGTGATCCCATCTTTGATGTCTAAGCAAATCCATAAGTTGTTAAAGGAATCAATTACCAAATATTCAACTATATGTGGTAGATAAAAATTATAACTGTGAGTTCATCATGGATACAGTTTGCGAAGATCTGGAAGGCTCCATCAGGAGATAGATGAGACAAAAGAGGACAATAAACTCATTGAATTGCATTCCTTCATTGCCATCAAAGTCACAAGAATGGACTAGTTCCTCCATTTCTTTCTCTGTCACTTGTAGTTGCAGTTTGCTTAAGCATTTTTTTAGCTCCTCATGGTCAAGAATTCCATTTGAGTCTTCATCTATGGAAAGAAGAATATCAACATAGGTCAGAGGTAACTCTTCAGAGAACATGTAGCAAGAATATGAGGAGGAAAAATAGAGCAAGAACAAATCAGAACTCACCACACTGCTCAAACATACTCTTGATGTTTTTTAGTTCCTCTCTGAATTGAGGAAACCTCATGATTATGCTGTTAATTGATCTGAATGTATTCTTCCCTGATGCGCCTCTGTGTTTGATGGCTTCCACCGTCTTCTTTTCAAGCTTTGCATCTAATCTCCAGTACTTGTTCGATGAAATGCAAAACAGGCTTCCAACTTTGTTGGAAAAAAAAGACTTTAGTAAGGGGTAGATGTGCGATGTGCCTGAAAGAAGAAGATGACCAGGAACTGTACGGAATTAACAATGCAGCAGAAGAATGATAGCAAAAAGAAAAACGAAAGAGAAACAAAACACAATGATTTATGTGATAAGTGGTTCACCCACACAAGATGTATGGGTTTAGGGTTTCCACTATTTTAATGAAGAATTTACAAACCCTCACAACACCTCCTTACGAGATTACACTCTTTATAGAGAGAAACTCTAAACCTCCGAAAGCACAAAACTGCCCCCAGCACAACCGCCTTAAGATCAGCATTCTGTTTTGTTTTGTTTTGTTCCTCTGCTCCACACTGCGATGGTATAACTTTCAGGGTCATTTATCTGTAGGCATAAGCATACTATGACTTAAATCTTTTCTTCAGTGGTCAGTTCCCATACTCAGGGGAAACATCATGGTGAATGTGCTTCTTTGAAGGCTTGAAGAAGAAACACAATTCAAGACCTCATTCTGAGAAAAATCCGAGAAATAAATTACAATTCGCCTAAAGTCATCCTAGAGATGGGTAAGAGTTGGAGATTATGGGTAGGTCCTCCATGGACCAAAGGATTTGCCTCTGCATTCAATGTATGCTGAAATGTTTTGAGAAAAACACTTAAATCTCTTCTAGTAACTTGTGGGAAGCAAGCCGTGCCTAGATTGATATTGATGAAAGAGTGTCGAGATGTGAGCCTACGATCTCCCTTCCTTCAAAGAATATCCTCCTGGAAGAGGTAAAGACTGAAACTCATAATATCTGATGAGGACATCGACACCTAGACCTAATAATACCAGGATTCCTAGTAGAATTAGGATTCCTATTAATATTAGAATTCCTAGTTGATTTAGGATTCTTCTGTTTTTATTTATTTATTTTATTTCTGTTTGATGAACCCCACATAGTAACGTGGGTTAGTTTATTTTCATTTAGATTAGTGGACCCCACCCCCTCTATGTGATCCACGATTGAATATGTCTTTAGTTAGAGTTGTGTTAGGATTTTATTTTCATTGAGATTTTATAATCATAATGTTATCAGGAGTGTAAGCCTTATATAGGCTCCTTTTTAATTAATAAAATTCAGTTGATGATTGATTATAGAAAAAAATAGAAAGTGAAAAATTACTTTCGGCTCTCTCTCTCTCTTTCTCGTCTCTCTTCTCTCTCTTTGCAAGTACAACAGCCATCCCTCTAAGCTATTCTCTCTCTCACTTCAGGTACGACCCCCCTCCTTTGATCTGCTTTGACAGATTTCTTCTCCCCTTTCTCTCTTTCTTATTACTGAAATTCCTCTTGCTTTGCTCTCGGCATTGCTGTCCCCTTTGTTTTTTCTTATATTTATTGTCAAGCATATTATTACCTCCCCTTCTGTTAGCCAATATCATAGTGATAACCTGTTGTTGGGTTATTTATTTTTGTTCTAATACATCATGTTGAGCTGTAACTCTAATCTACATAATTTTTGCCATAGTGAATGCCAAGTTAGTGCTTACTAACGTGGGCAGCCACTTTGATAGCATCGTTATAGCTGAACCTTCATATTTAGCATGTTATATTGGGATTTCATCTCTTTAATTATTGGAAAGCTGTTGTTTTTACGTGTTCATAGGTTTATCTAGTCATTAGGCATTTAATCTTGTTAGTTTTAGGAGTTTTGAAATCTTTTGCACATTAGTACTTTTTAACCTATGGTTTATTATGAGCATGACATGAAACCTAATTAATAATTGCTTAGTTGATCATGTTACTTGGCTTTATACTATTCTTTACTTGTAGTTATCATGATACTAATCTCGTAAGCATGTCATGTGCGTTGCTGTCCATAACAGTCCCTACACATTAGTTAGTTATTTCTTTAATCCTTGTGTTAGTTTGTTGTGTTAGAGTAGGTCAAACTATAGACCCTAGGTTAGCTTACATTAGTTTGGTATCAAAGCTTAGGCTAGAGTGTCTGTTAGGTGCTGGTTAGGATACTTAGTGGAGTGGAGTCAACCTTATATGTCCACTAGGAGTGGTAAAAATTATCAACACATGTCGAACCCACCTAACACCCCCTTGACAATTGAGCACTTTGATCAATTGCTTGTAACCATTAATGCCAATAGGGTTACCCAAAAAACTCAAGCCACTAGCATTAACAAGCTTACCCAAAGTTTCCAAGACCTCAACCATAGGGTCGCTGCCCTTGAGGCCCCTACTCAAAACCCTAATGGACAGCAAGGTCAAAATGACCAAGACGCTGGACCTAGAGTGCACAACCCCAACCTTATTCCGAAAAACCCTAGGAATGATAGACGTCATGATTATATTGATGACCATGATAGGGTAGATGAATTTCCACGGTCAAGGCCACGGTAGGAATAAAGGAGGATTTAGAGGTCGAGGATATCGAGGTCAGAGACACCATTCTTCTCCGGATATGATGATGACTATGGACATCGAGATAGAGGAGTGAATGTTAAGAGAATGATCAAAGTAGAGGTCCTAGACAATGATGGACAAATAGATGCCAAGATTCTTCTAGGCTGGATCAATCAAATGGATAGGTATTTTGAATTTTATGAGCTGTTTGAAGAACTTAAGTTTAGGTTTGCAAAGATGAAGCTTGTTGGAGCTGCTCAGGAGTTTGGATTGAGTTAGAATATCAAGAAGAAAACCTAGGACACGAGCCCGTCTCAACTTGGCGTGAGATGCAAGAGAGGCTTAAGCAGGAATTTCTACCTCTCACTTATAGGCACCGGCTTATGAAAGACATGACCAACTTGAAGCAAGGTAAGATGTCTGTAACCGAGTACATGGCAAAATTTAACGAATTGAAAATCTGAAGCCAGACTCGAGAGGATGTTGATCAAACACTAGTTAGGTTCCTTGCGGGACTTAATCATGACAACCAGTTACGCCTAGCACCTCACCTAGTTAGAAACGTCCCTCAAACCTTCCGTATAACACTAGAATTAGAAAGGACTATGAAGTTCACACCACAAAAGAAAAGCGGATTTCCATCTGGGGAGTCTAACTTTCGAAAGTGACTTCCAAATACTTCTACCCCTAACCCTCCACGTCCACTTGACAATAGGGTAAAGACATTTTGGGAGAAGCGCCCAAAAAGAGTGGCCAAGCGCAGTGTTTCAAATGTAAAGGTTATGGTCATTTTGCCAAGGAGTGCCCAAACCGAAACTTGTATGTGGGTGAACCAGGGTATGAAGAACCTACTCAAGAGGATACTCAAGAAGGTGAGTACGAGGAGCATAGGCCTGATGATACTATCTCGGGTGAGGATGATGAAATTGTAGATGTCTCTAGGCTAGGAGTTGTCCGTTGTATTGCGTCACACCCCAAGAATAGTCATGAGATTATTTCGGATGAGGATGATGTAATAGATATCTCTAGGCTAGGAGTGGTTCGTTGTATGATGTCGCAACCCAAGAATAGTGACGACTAGCAGCGCACCAATATCTTCATTACTTACACCTGTCATCAGGGTAAGAATTGCCATGTTGTCATTGATAATGGTAGTTGCATGAATGTTGTGTCCCAAAATGCCATAACGAGAATGAGACTCAAACCAGAAGCACATCCGAAACCTTACAAAGTTGTCTGGGTTGACCAATCTACAATTTTCGTCACTTTAAGGTATTTAGTCCCCTTGCACTTTGCAGGATATGAAGATAAGGTGTGGTGTGATGTCTTAGAGATGGACGTTGCTTACATAATCCTTGGTAGACCTTGGATATATGACCGAGATATCACCAATTTTGGGAGGGCTAATACTTATGTCTTTGAGTTTAAAGGAAAGAAAATCAAGTTGTTTCCTAGTCCCCCAAAGGAGATAGAGGCCCCAGAACATAAAGGGAACACATCTATGAACACCCCTTTGAAAACACTCAACATCATGAATTCAAAACAGTTCGAAAAAGAGTATAAGGACACAGGAGTTATTTATGCTTTAGTAGCCTACAAGTTAACAAAGATCTACCCAACCCATTTGTTGAGGCTCCTAAAGAAGTACAACTCCTGTTAAAAGAGTTTGAGCAGTTGTTTCCTGAGGAACTACCTGAACTACCACCTATGCGTGACATTCAACATGTTATCGACTTGGTTCCAGGGTCTTCACTGCCAAACTTACCCCATTATAGGATGAATCCCAAGGAAAATGCTGAACTTAAAAGACAAGTAGATGAGCTACTTGAAAAGGGATTCATTAGAGAGAGTCTGTGGGGTACCTGCTCTACTTACGCCCAAGAAAGATGGAACTTGGCGTATGTGTATTGACAGCAGAGCCATTAACAAAATCACTGTTAAGTATAGGTTTCCTATACCTAGACTTGATCACATGCTAGACATGATGGCTAAAGTCAAAATATTTTTCAAGGTTGACCTTAAGAGTGGGTATCACTAAATTCGGGTTAGACCTGGTGATAAGTGGAAGACTGCCTTCAAAAACAAAGGACGGTCTGTATGAGTGGCTTGTCATGCCTTTTGGTCTGACCAATGCACCTAGTACATTTATGAGATTTATGAATCAGGTACTACGGCTACGACCATACAATGGCAAGTTCTTAGTGGTTTACTTTGATGATATCCTTATCTTCAGTAATAGTAAAACACAAACCACTCACCTAGATCACTTATGTCAAGTCTTTCAAACACTTCTGAATGAAAAGCTTTATGTAAATTTAAAGAAGTGTACCTTTATGAGTGATCAAGTCATTTTCTTAGGATTTATTGTTTCAGAACAAGGAGTATTTGCTGATCTTGAGAAAATAAAAGCAATTGTTGAATGGCCTGAACCGACTAACATCCATGAAGTGCGAAGCTTTCACGGCTTAACAACCTTTTATAGGCGGTTCATCCAACGGTTTAGTTCCATCATGGCTCCCATCACTAATTACATAAAAAAAAGGGAAGTTCCAATGGACTAAAGGAGCTACTAAGGCTTTTGTAGAAATCAAAAAGTTGATGACTAAATCACCCATTCCACGTCTCCCTGATTTCTCCAAAATCTTTGAAGTGCAATGTGATGTCTCTGGCACTGGGATTGGTGGCGTCCTTGTTCAAGAAGGACATCTTGTTGCATATTTTAGTGAGAAGCTTAATGAAGCCAAGCAACAGTACTCCACCTATGATAAAGAATTCTACGCGATTGTCCAAGCTTTGTGCTATTGACGACACTATCTCTTACCGCAAGAATTCGTTTTATATTTAGATCACCAGACATTGAAATATTTGAGTTCTCAGACCAAACTGAACCCTAGACATGCCAAGTGGGCTGAATTCTTACAGGAGTACACCTTTGTGCTCGAACATAAACCTGGTGTTGATAACATTGTTGCTGATGCTTTAAGGTAAGTTCACATGCCTATCCTTCCACAGAATGTCAAAAATTAGGTTAAGACATTGCTCCAAACCATGAGTATTGAGGTTGCAGGATTTGAGCAAATCAAGGAACAATATCCTACATGCCTAGATTTTAACGAGCCTTACACCTCTCTAAGCGAAGACCCATCTGCAAATCGCTTAGATTACCTACTTAGAGATGGATTCCTTTTTAAAAGAACTCGGTTGTGTATTCCTAGGACTTCATTAAGAGGTTTTCAAATCTGGGAATTACATGCTGGTGGGGTAATCGGTAATTTCGATCGAGATAAAACCATTGCCCTTGTTGAGGACCGATTTTACTGGCCTAACCTGAAGAGGGATGTATCTCGAATTATTAGCCAGTGTCAAACATGTCAAACTACTAAACAACAGAAGCAAAATACTAGCTTGTATACTCCTCTTCTTGTTCCTCATACCCCATGGCAGGATTTGAGTATGAACTTTGTGCTAGGATTACCGAGGACTTCAAGAGGTCATGATTCTGTTTTTGTGGTAGTAGACCGCTTATCAAAGATGGCCCATTTTATTCCATGCTCAAAGACTTCTGATGCCTCCGTTGTAGTCAAACTCTTCTTTACTGAGGTCGTCAAGTATCATGGTTTGCCTAAGACAATAGTATCAGATAGGGATGTCAAGTTCACTAGTCATTTCTGGCGAACTCTGTGGCGCATGTTAGGTACTAAACTCTGTTTTTCGTTAGCTTTCCACCCTCAGACGGATGGTCAAACTGAAGTCATAAATAGGAGTTTAAGAAATCTGTTATGTTGTCTGATAGGTGAACACCTTACTAGTTGGGACCATGTCCTTACCCAAGCCGAGTTTGGGTACAACCTTTCAAAAAATAGAACCACTGGTCTGTCCCCCTTTGAGGTTTGTCTAGGTCATCAGCCCAGGACCCCCATGGACCTTATCCCTGTTGTGTCTAGCTTTAGAACATTCCAGTCAACCGAGTATTTTGTGCAGCACATACATGACTTGCATACAGAGATTAGATACAGGATAACTCTAAGTGATGAACAATATAAATCCAGGGCAGATGTGCATCGACTATTGCAAGAGTTTTAAGAGGGTGATATGGTGATGGTCAGAATTAAACCATAGCGTTTGTCAAAGAAAAGTCAAGCAAGTTGCATGCTCGCAGTGCAGGACCTTTCAAAATTCTTAAGCAAGTGGGAGCGAATGCTTATGTGCTAGAGCTACCTCTGGATATGGGAATCAGCAACATTTTCAATGTTGAGGATCTGGTTTCCTATCATGATCCTGCTACCGCCCCTTCAGTTTATCCTGATAGCCTTGAGGCATTTCCTTTCATCGTTGATAATTCTGCATCCGACCCTATTATCCATCCCACTACTTCTACCCCTCCTATACCCCATATTGCGCAGCGAGTTGAGGAGATTGAGGAGATTATTGATGAGCGAGTCACCGGTACACATACTGGTGGTTCTCGAGAGTTTTTGGTTTGATGGCGTGGATGACCAGACATTGATTGTACATGGGTTTCTATGGAGGAGCTACAGTGACTCGACCTGGATATGCTTGAGCATTATATCAGTGCCTCGCCTAAAGTGATATCTTCTTGACTGGGACGAGTTGATGATGAAATCTTGGCAGATTGATCGTTTCGAGTGTACCAGTGGCGGAGATGGAGACGTTAGACTTCCCCTCCTCTCTTGTGGGTTGACGACGCATTCCGAGGATATCACATAGCTAGAGTCAGTGGTGATGAGTTCCTAGCCAGGCGCAGCAGTTTATGGATCGTGTGAGTTTATTCACTGGAGATGAATTCTTCCCAGCCAAGGAGAATTGATGAGGACATCAGCACCTAGACCTAATAATACTAAGATTCCTAGTAGATTTAGGATTCTTAGTAATATTAGGATTCCTAATTGATTTAGGACTCTTCTATTTCATTTATTTATTTATTTTATTTTTGTTTGGTGGATCCCATACAGTAACGTGGGTTAGTTTATTTTCATTTAGATTAGTAGACCCCACCCCCTCTATGTGATCCACGATTGAGTATGTCGTTAGTTAGAGTTGTGTTAGGACTTTATTTTTATTGAGATTTTAGAATCATAATGTTATTAGGAGTGTAAGCCTTATATATACTCCTTTTTAATTAATAAAATTCAGTTGATGACTGATTACAGAAAAAAATAGAAAGCAGAAAATTGCTCTCGGCTCTCTCTCTCTTTCTCATCTCTCTTCTCTCTCTTTGCAGGTACAACAGCCATCCTCTCAGCTATTCTCTCTCTCACTTCAAGTACGACCCCCCCCCCCCCCTCCTTTGATCTGCTGGGACAGATTTCTTCACCCCTTTCTCTCTTTCTTATTATTGAAATTCCTCTTGCATTGCTCTTAGCATTGTTGTCCCCTTTGTTTTTTCTGATATTTATTGTCAAGCATATTATTACCACCCCTTCTGTTAGCCAATATCATAGTGATAATCTACTGTTGAGTTATTTATTTCTATTCTAATACATCATGTTGAGCTGTAACTTTAATCTATATAATTTTTGTCATAGTAAACGCCAAGTTAATGCTTACTAACGTGGACAGCCACTTTGATAGCATTGTTACAGCTGAACCTCATATTTAGCATGTTTTGTTAGGATTTCATCTCTTTAATTATTGGAAAGTTGTTGTTTTTACATGTTCATAGGTTTATCTAGTCATTAGGCATTTAATCCTGTTAGTTTTAGGAGTTTTGAAATCTTTTGCATATTAGTACTTCTTAACCTATGGTTTATTATGAGCATGACATGAAACCTAATTAATAATTGCTTAGTTGATCATGTTACTTGGTTTTATACTATTATTTACTTGTAGTTATCATGATACTAATCTCGTAAGCATGTCATGTGCGTTGCTGCCCATAACAGTCCCTACATGTTAGTTAGTTATTCCTTCATTCCTTGTGTTAGTTTGTCATGTTAGAGTAGGTTAAACTATAGACCCTGGGTTAGCCTACATCAATATCCCACAGAAATCCTTCCTTCCTAAAGTATAAAATGAAGGAAGAAACTCCGAGGAAAATACTCCAACCTCAGGCCCGGAAGCTCTCTAGGGAGCGTGCAGTTGAATACAGATACCATGAACGCGAGGTGCAGGATACCAGGCCAAGAAACCCGGGCAACCACTCCCCTATGTGCCGATCGCTAGCGCATCCAGGGCCCTGGTGCCTAGCTCAGCTGGAGAGGCCTAGCCTGATCTGAGAAGTGCTAATTCTGTTCGGATAGACTGAATTGAAGAACGCCGCCATAGCAATGATCCAAGGAAATAAATGGCAGACCAATCACGGCAAGTAACCAACAGAATTACCTTAAATCATTTGGAGATCAACAAACATAATATTCAAGGCAACAATGGATCAAATTTCATGTGGTTAAATCAAGCATTACAACTCACTGATCATGTGATTTCCACAATAACCTTACTGCATAGGAGGGTGAAAAATATAAGGAGACCAAAAGATGTCACTATCTTATATTCATCTCAATAATTAGAAATTACAGCCAGCTGAATCAAATAGTAACCAAAACACAGCTAATGGAAACATTTCAAGGAGAAATTTAAGATAGTTTTACATTTTTTATTTTCAGTTTTACTCTATTGTAGACCAGAAATTTTAAATCGAGCTTCCTCAGATACTACTCAATAATGGTGGAATCAACCAAACAAGGGTTACAAACAAACATGTTTTTTTCTTTCAAACTTGAATATCAACAAACTCGATAGGTTATGAGATAGATAAACAATGACAATAAGAACAAGGAAAAAGAAATGGAAAGATATTAACCTGCTGATCCTTTCATGGTTTTTGATCTGAGAGAAGATGGAACTGTTGCCCAAGCTTCACCACACCTCTTCCCCCATCCCCCCCAAACTTTCCTGAATAAAGGAAAGAATAATAAAGGAGAGCACCCACGAAAAGGCAAGAGATAAAGTGAGAAAGGAGTTGAAATAAACGAGATGCGAAAGTAGCTTTGATGCTAAGCACACGCCTGTCTATATTTATATTTTTACTACTATTACTGTGATACTACACCTTACAACCAAAAAAGCTTATATTTAAGATAAAGATGCATGAGACTTATGAGAGTAATCGTGGCACATAAAAGCAATCCACTCCCCAGTTGACTATAAATTGTGAATGTTGATCCATTGCACCTGGTTCTAATTCCAAGTATCAGACACTGTTTCTGTCATGTTCAAATTGAGATCTGCATTAAAATAATATTAAAACATGATGAAATTGGGGACTGGCTAGGTCTAAATACCAATTACTTCAACCATGCTTTACACTCATTGCAGCATGCCCACATACTTTTTTTTTTTTTCTTCTTCTTTTGGGATCATGGGGTGGAATCATGTAGTTGAATAGAAAAACAGAACCAAATATGACTCTGATCCTACCTACTAGAAGTCCAGAATTCAGAGTCCAGAGTTTAGTCCTATTATTTTTTTTATTTTTTTTTATGGATAAGATAAATTTTCATTATATATAAAGAAATTTACAAATGGTGATAAATACAATATCTAGATCATTATGAACCAGAATAGTCGAATTATACGTAAAATCATCAGGGAAATACAGAATTCCTCATATAAAGAAGGAAGAGAAGCAATGCTGATTCTCATCTCTCCAGACATGCTAAAATGCCACAGAAACGAATTCACCACCTATGTGTGTAATGGCACTCAAGTATAAAACATATCAAGAACAGTGGACTTTGCCCTCAAGGACATCCACTGCTACCTTAAAATCAGACCGAACTGAAATCTTCTATATCTCTTTTTCCTTACAAAGTAACAATTCTCTATGAATTGATTCAAGAATCTCCAAAGCCAAGATAGATCAACCCTTTCTTGAAATAACGAGGACGATCTGCATCAGGGTTCAAGAGATCGGAATTGGCACCGGAATTCTGATCTGAATCGGAAAGAATCCACCAATCTGGATTCCTGGAACCCTGATCTACATTGATCATCTCCTTTCTTGAAAATAAAGTGTGACAACCATACGGCTTTGCACTTCTAGGGTTTCAGCTTTGAGTCCATTATGGTATCGAATTGGGTTGATGTTGATCCAACAATATCCAACTATATCTTTCAAAAGTTCTGAAAACAATCCAATTAATTAATTGAGTCATATATGCTGTTAAGAAAATCATTCCTTCAAACTCATTTTCATCTGTTCTTCCTCAAGTTTATCCAATGAAACCCTTATATGGGCAAATTATTATTATTCCCTTGTACCTGCCCATCTATCGGTTTAAACCAATGAGTTCCAATTTCACATTACTGGGTTCACATACCCATGAAAACTGGCTAGACATTGCTGATACATTTGAACAGTTTGTGCGAGATAAAAATGATGCCTGGGTTACAATGATTACATTTTAAGGGAAAAAAAAAACTTTCTAGACATCAAGGGATGCAATACTTAAATTCCAACAGAGAGGTAGGTGTCCCTTAAATCTGAATAGAGAATATACATACTACTGGTGTTACAATTGGGATGACAGAATCATCAGTCAGTTTAATTGACACAAAAAAGGCATTTTCTTTGGGGCTTGGCCTCGTCTTTCATGAAATACCAGTCATCATCCACTCAACGTCTTGCCTCAAATCGTTATCCCAGGGCAATGAATCCCCTGTGGCTGAGATGGGCCGATGTCTTTTCTTCATAGCAATAGCCATTGGAGATACTGGGCTCCCAATCGATGTCAGGCAGCTTTCAACAGAGCAATCCCCAATCCTTGCCAGCCCGTTAGAAGCAGATTTCTCTTCCAAAGCCACTGCAATCTCAGACAGATAAGGCATTTTGAGTGTGTCAAGTGGGACCATGCCTAAACAGTCATTAGAGACCTTGACAGCCAGTTCAGAGAGCTCTTGCCTAGCAGTTTCAACCCCAGCTGATGCCAGTGTCTGATCATCAAGAGCTTTGCAGGCTTTTTCAAGTATGGATTGCAAGTACTTGCTTTGTGCTTCAATCCGAATGTGGAGATGACGCTGGACCTGATATAGAAAATCAAAAGTGATGACGTATAAGAAATATCATCTAGGATTGACTGACTGAATTGAAGAACCAAAAGCTATCACTGCAGGTGACAAACTGACTTCGAGCTGTTCATGCAGTTTTCTTTGGACTTCCATTTGGACTCGTAGTGCCTCAGTTACCTGGTAACCACTGTTGGAAAATTGAAAGCACGAGGCAATATGTAATGTCAGGAGAAGCTACACAAATTTGAGTGGTAGATACAAAACCCAGATATTTTAACATACTCGTTTAAGTCTTGAGCCATCAATCTTGATGAGGATGACGACGACGATGAACCAGTACCCTGACTTTCAGCTGCACAAGAAGCTGCAAAACCACACAGGAATGGTCACTGAATGAGCATTTCGACAAAAAACCATGGATAAGCTACAACAGGCCCTTGGTGGGAAAATAGAAAAGCAGAGGAGGAAGAGCACATGTGATCAGAGTTAAAAAAAAAAAAAAAAAAAAAAAAAGCATGCATGAGACATGGCACGATAGAGCTCACAAGGACATTCCAATTGAGGAACATACTAATGTGTTGTCCCATTTCGTTTCGAGGTTCATCAACAAATTCAAAATGGAAGGATGAAAAATATGTGAAGAAGCTATCATCCATTAGAATGAGATAGATACCATCCTTGTTGTCAATGAATTCCTTGCATGACTGCTTCCCCAACCGATATTTCTGCAAAATACAAGATATTGGGTATGAATTATAGATGACAGTTATTTTGATGAGTACACACATTTAAAATTAAAAAATTAAAAAATTAAAAAATTAAAAAAAATAAAAACCTCCTATCACAATACTTCAGAACTGGAAACCTGCAAAATACAGCTCTGCCTTTTAGACTTACTACTTGAAAATAGCAAGTCTCCCAATTGTGGGATGAATAATGAGATGACCAAAAAGAGCAAAAACAGAGACTAATAGATCAGATCCGGTGTTCCCAATTGTAACAATTCAGGAATTCAAATACAGCTCTGCCTTTTAGACTTACTACTTGAAAATAGAAGAAACTGAAGAAAAAAAAAAAAACAAAATAATCAAAGAAAATAGATATATGTCTAGACAGCTACCTGTAGATGAGACTTCAAATGATAAAGGGTGAGGCCTTTTACCCCCATTGTTCTCATAATCGTCTTTGGAGTTGCTTCTGCAAGGCAATTCAACAACGAAATGAAAGAACTTGAGTATTTATCTCACAAAGAAATTCTGGAATTCCTCCTTCCCAAACTTTCATAATTCAAATACGTGGAGGAAAAAGTATTTATCTTTAATAGATCTGACTAAAGAAAGTAGTTAAACAGAACTTGCAAACCCATGATGAATGTGAACCATACTTGTTCATTCAGCCATAACTGCAATCTGAATGGCGAATTCTAGCTTAACTGAGTAATCCATCAGAAACAAGGTCAAAGCAATCCCTGCTGTTGGAAAAGTATGGCCACATGCATGTTATTCAATTCACCTTTCTTTTTTTTTTGGGTGAATAAAATTAATTGGCGGATTTGGGATAGGCAACAATTCACCTCTCTTTAAAGCTTCTATAAGAGAACGTACTTTGGGGCAGCCAATGTTATATGATTCCCACACAAGATCTTAAAATCTCGGATCTCAAACCCGTCTCGGTGCGGTCCGAGACACTGCCCTTTTTTTAACATATAAGGTCATGATTTCCAAGATTTCTGAGATTTATAAGATCTCGAGGAAGTCGAGATTTCTGAAATTTCGCCAAGATCTAGCCGAGATTTAGAAGTATGTTCCCACATTATTGTTGGCCAATATCAGGTTGGTTCAAAAGAATCTTTGCTCATGATTTTTCATTGTAATGCCTTTGTGCTTACTAAACGAAGCTAAATTGCTAAAGTGCTCCATAAAACTTTCCCTAAATCATAAAAACCAGCCATTGCTCACTAAAATTAAGTCCAAGTTGCATAACCCTGGGCATGATGGATAATTAATTCAGCTAGCTATCTAAGGCAGAACAAGCTTATCTATATTCTGAATTTGAAGATTTCACCAATTTTCCTCTGATGGTTCCCTTGGTTTTTAACTCCAAACATAAGCCTAACATAAGCCTTGGAAGTACACCAGAATGCTTATATAAACAGCTGCGCCCTTCAGACGTGTTCTTTTCCACCCCCAAAATAACTAGAGTTGCAATCAAATATTATGTCCCAGTCAGAACAAGAATAATTTGCAAACTTCTCCCTGGAAGACCAAAATACCCCTAAATTTCCTTCTAACACTGCCCCAGGCCCTTCCATAAATATTTTCACTCGTTCTTGTATAACATTCAAGCCTCACCAATAGGCTTAGACCCAGAGAAGGTCAAACAAACAAACTTTAGAAGTCCACGTGGAAACATAGAAACTCTTTATTTGATTCAAGGTTGTCACGGTGACTAGGAGACCCAAGGCGTCAAAGAGCTGCCTAAGTGCTTCGGCGACAAAGCGAGTCGACTAGGTGATCCAAGGCGTTGCCATGGTACATCTTCCATAAGAGGATTTATGAAAAAAGGATGGGGTTAGGGTAACAATTTTTATTTTTTAACACATGCATGATGATGTATGTACTTTATGCAGTTCAATAAAAATGCTACCAATGGTATTTTATTTATAAAAAAGGTGTGTGCACGCCTAGGGGTTGAAAACCAGCCTAGGCGATGCCATGATAACATTGATTTGATTGGGCTATGTCACAAAAATAATTTATTGGGGTAGATAGGATGTGTTCCTCTTACATCTGGGATTCCAGGCTTTATGATTGATGTATTCATCTGTTTGTGGTTGTTTTTATGCATAGTTTGTATACCTAGTATAGGTATAGGTTGTTTGGAGGGGAGGGGGGTATAATCATACTTAGTTGTATTTGGATATATTTTGATTAATAAAATTACAATCTGTTGTTTTAAGGGGAAAAAAAGCATACCTTTTAGGAAGCTAGAAAAGGAGACCAAGTCACCCTCATCAATTTGATTTCTACCTTCAAGTACTATTTCAAAATTGTAGCTACTATTATTCTCTCCTCTTTTATTTTCCATAAAAAAAATTTCTCCCATTTAACAAATGGTGTAACAAAGACACTTAAATGTTAATGTATAATCCTTCCTACACTATCTCTGTTACACTCCATACTTTTTTTTTTCTCTTCCACTTTAGTCAATCCTAACGCCAAGTGACGGACTCAGAGATGAGGAACATACAAGAACATTTATAAAAAGGAGGGAGGGGAAAGGGAAGATGCGATGGCTCCTTTCTCAATAACTGTGCACTGAACTCCTTAAAAATTCATCTACTATAGAGTTGTCCTTCCAGGCATTTCATCATAACAAGCTCTGCGATTAATGATGGAAAAGAAACAAGAAATTGTGCTTTCAGATGCATAACAATGCACTTCTTTGAAGCAATATCTGCCCACACAAAGAATTAAGTTTTCCAGAAGGGCATAGCATACCAGCAAACTGCTTCAAACATTGAAGTATAATGAGCCCTAAATGTGGATTAGTAGAGAGCAAACTTGAGAACCCACTATTGAATTCTTCATTGTCCTATGTTATTTCTTAGGTTTATAAACTTGAAACCAAAATGTGAAAAAGCAGGTCAACAAACTAGTAATAGAAAAAGGAAAGAACTGAATTGTCGTTATCATATCTTAAGAACCTTTCGGACACTATTTAAGACTTTCGTACCAGTCAGCTAAAGAAGTTTGGAATACACTGGAGTTTAAAGGGGAAGAAGTGTACAAACAAATTTCTTATTGCTAAGTATTTTTCTTTGAAGATGGTTGACAGCACATCCACTACTTGAACAAGGCCACAGGTTACAAGTCGCCATTGATAGTTTCTTTTTTAAACAGACCTGAATCTTTTCAAGTTGAGCTATAATTGATAAACTTCCACCTTCCAGTAAATATTTTAGGTAAAAGCTCTTACATGAGACAACGGATTGCACTTTGGATTGATGAATCTCATACTAATAAGAATCAGAGGGCTCTTTGCCTATGAGGAATAATGATAAAATCAAGAAGACCTCTAGAAAAGCAAAATCAAACAAATCCACAGAAGGAAGTTAAATCATACCCTACTGAGAAAACAGCCCATGCAGCTGAGGTTTAAAGAAACAGCGGGTGTTTTGTCAAAACTAGGATTGTGGAATAGTGTAATCACCATAATTGGGGGACTTTTCCGGTAGAAAAGAGAATTGAGAAGAAAATGGGCATTTTGATTGAAAATTTGTAGCAGGCGAGAAAAAAGGGATTAAAAAATAGGTGTAATTATTGAAACTACTGCCAAGGTTTGAATTTAGGTATAGTTTTGTAAGATGATACAACAAGCCACAATATAAATGGAGCAGTTAAATAAAATTGGGATTTTAATGGAAAATCAACAGAGAATTGAAATCTAGAAAATGGAGAAATCTAAGTCCATGTTGGTTGTGGGTTATAGATAAGGTTTAGGTGCTAGGTCGAGTAAGTGAAAGGGCCAGATTCATTTGTTTGACGAGTGGGTGATGATTGATAGGTAAACAGCAATAGGTTAAAGTAGAAATTACAGAAAATTGGGAAATAAGATGAAGAAGAATAAAGCTAGGCAAACAAACCGCAACCAATAACACACACTTCTCAATTGATTCTTCCCAATAACTTAATCAAAAAACAAATCTCATTAAATAGTAAGTACCAAAAACCAGATTAAAGACTAAAACCCTTGAATGTCCACCTTCTACTGACTGAAATAAAACTTATTACATAATAGAGGAACCACCAATAACTCAAAAGATAGAAACAATGTATTAATACCAAATTAGTAACTAAGGACCTTTCAAACATAGTAAGACTTACTAAATCGATGAACAACCAAATACTTGGACCAATAATGACCAAATTACAACGAACACACGAAACCCTCACCCAGTTCTGCAAAATATCACAGTTGCTGCTTCGATAACTACTAATCCATAAAATAAATAGAAAAGGTTCAGGCAAGTAAATCTCTGGTCACTTATTAACTA
This sequence comes from Protea cynaroides, assembly GCA_028583415.1. NCBI lineage: Eukaryota > Viridiplantae > Streptophyta > Magnoliopsida > Proteales > Proteaceae > Protea > Protea cynaroides. The sequence continues at coordinate 58,565,801 of CM053270.1, forward strand.
GTAATCCATAAAATTAAAAAAAATCAGGCAAGTAAATCTCAAGTCACTAATTAAGAAAAAAAAAAATTAGGTAAGCATGGTGGCAGGAAAAATTGTAGTCATGGAAGCACAAGTTTAATAACATTATGGTTTCAAATATGCATCTATTGCAAAGATAATAAGGGTCCTATTTTAATTGTTGTATTTGTGTGGACTAAAAGATGTCACCAAAACTTTCTCTCTCCATATTAATATGGAAGACCTTAAAGAAGCAGGTACAATCGTAGGTTTTAAATGAATGACCTTCCATTACAAAATGTCTTGTTTCCATTTGGTAAGCTGACACATCTCTTCGCATTCTATATAAGGAAAGTCTGCTTGAGCATTTTCTTTTCCAAGTTCTGTAAGCTCTATTAGACACTTGGCAGGCTTATTAAGGTGGGCAACTGACAGCCAATAGAGTCGCCTTCTCCATAGATTTTCTATAGGAAATAGCTGCATCTCGAATGTAAGAGTCATAAAGCAATTCAACCAAAAATAGAACTTTTGCATCATCCTTCCAGCCAAAAGATCATCACCCTAATACCAATCGAGGCCTCATTCACATATTAAGCAAACTATACTCATCCATCTTTGGCAATCCCATGCTCTTCCGACAACATATCTCCTCCACTCAAACAAAGCTGACAATAATGCTTGATGGTGATATAAATAATCACAATGTTTCTGGTCATTCAAAGAATTGTCCTCTCCAAAACAGGACTCTGTCGTTTACCACAGCAGTAGACACTGTGTTGAGAATTCTTCATTAGATTAAATAATGCCACCATGTGAAGTATGATCAGTCAGAACTGCCAACCCAACTTAGTAAAACCATACTTCGCAACTCTAAAGGGAAAAATCCCTCTAAAGCTTCCACATTAAAATTAATCAAGGGTCATGATAATGGTTACTAAAATCGGTATTGGATCAGCCGATTCGAATCTGTATTGGACAAGACCAATACCGATTCCCCCCCAACCCCAATTTCTAGTATTGTCCGGTGTATCGGATTTGGGACCAGATCAGCCAATTCGATACCCTGTTTTTATATTAATATTTTATGCCACTTGTCAACCACCAAGCGCATGGGGTTGTCACGTGGCAATCATTCAAGGTTACCTACAATATAAATTATTATTCATTTTTTTAGTAATAAGAAAGACCCAGCTGCCAGATCAGACAAATATCAAAAAGCGACTTTTCAGCTGGATCAGACCAATACTGACCGATCCATATTGGTATCAGATCGGTTTCGGCATCGGCTGAGACTGTGTCCGATACTAATTCCTTTAACCTTGGTCATGATAAGTGACACAACCATTTGTTAAACTAAATTTTGTCACAAATAGATCCGGAGCATCCATTTTACAAAAGCTTGAAACCCATGTCATTCTTCTTGTATGGCAATATCACTGGAATATGCCACAAAACCATGGAATTAAAACCTGAAAGCTAAAGCCTAAAGGTACACACACAGACACACACACATATACAAAGTGGAGAAAGAGAAGGGGAGAGATTGCCACTGGCAGAATTGCATAGAAAGGGAGAGAAACAAAGGAGAAGGAAGGAGGGGTATAACTTGAAAGAAAAAGAGAAGGTAAAATTACTATTTTACCCTCATATTCATAACATATTAAAGAAATCTTTCAGGGATAAATAGTGTCTTTTAATGGGATGGGATTTCATGAAGGCTTCATGACATTAAATTAACTCAAATACTAAAGTGAAAGAGAGAGAAGGAAACAGAAGAACTGTGTTCAAACTCCATCTGGTGGTGGTGCTTAAATACAGTTCATACTCATAAGCCAATTAAATCCAACAAAAAATTCAAAAGGAAAAAGTCTCTAAGCAGCCTCCTCAGGGATGTTGATACTTTATCCATTGTTAGTGATCATAAGCATTTCACAAGTATCCAAGCTGTTTTCCAAAGGACAATGATTCTTTCTCCTAATTTGGTTATTGGTAGCCTTTAACAATGTGTCACAATGACCATAACGTTGTTCGGAAACATACATTCTGTTTGAAGAACAGGGCCTACTGAAAAACAAAGGGGATAAGCCCCGTACACGGTGGCTCACAGTTAAGATAGGCTACAAAATCAAGTAAAAATACAACATAGATCACTAGTTACAATGCATATGGTAGAGATTTATTTACTCAAAAAAAAAATTGTCTTTAATGAATGATCTTGAACATAAATTGGTGGACAGAAATGGACTTCTTAGGCCATCTGTTTCTCCATCCATCAATAAAAATATAGAACTCCAAATGAGGCCAGTTACATAGCACAGAAAGCCCCGATAATTTTCAATTTTAAGTTTTTCTTATATTCTAGAACCTTTTTTTTTATTTATTTTTTTAAATATCAAGAATGCTTCAATCTGAGATTTCTGCCAAAGTCATCAGCTCTAACCCCCTCCATGCCATAGTTTTAAGATTCTTTTTTAGATAAAAGTTTAATATTCCAAAACAGAAGAACTGTGGTCCTTCTTATACCCTGCGGAGAGGGCAAAGACATACGAAAACTGAACCCAAGGCATACAGAGATGGAAACAAATGAGCTCCATTACTCTCCAATTCATTTACTGAAATCCACAGAAATTTTTTTGCAATGCAAGCTGACTAGAGAATATTATAGCATTAGAACCAAATACCATACAAGATGCCTATAATTCAGATACTTTACTATATAGTCAAAGAATATCACCATTTTAGGTCACCATAAAGTAGACCACATTCCTAAGATTCCATATAATATCATGATTTACATGACACATGTGAGAAATACAACCAGATATTGTGTATGACCACACTCCAGCACTGCCAGATTCACTAAACCAAAGTAGTTGCCAGTCATTGTAATCAGATGAGGAAATTTCAACTTCAATTCAATATTCAACTCTGAGAATACCTACTACAATCATACGTATATATAGATGCAACCAACTAATATTGACTCTATTTAGGAAAGTACCTAAAATGAAACAACTCAAATAAGGAAGCTACATTTCTACATATCTCACCTTCCTAAAAATAAAAAGTGATAAAACTGCCCATCCACTTGATGTATTCCTCGTACCCATTCTACACTGCTGGGTTTGATCGATATCCATATCTAAAAAAATAGAACCTCCACCCTTACTTAAAAAGGAAGGTTTTAGAACACCTGCTCTCATAACAAGGAATGAAGGTTTAGAAAATATAGATTAGAAGATTCCCATAACCCTACCAACCCTTATTAGACCAAAATCCCGATTTGGGCTAGGTTCGCCTTGATTTGGGTTTCCGGATCGGATCATACCGGTCCAGCCATGCACATGCAAATGAAACTGCATCACCTGTGTCACATTTATTGTTTATTATTGCAGTATGTGCCAACAAATGAAGTGATAAGGTATCATTCCTCAACTGTGCCTAAAGAGGATCTCCAAAAATTTTAATTAAAGAACAAAGGCCACTCATACCCAAAAAAAAAAATGGTATCACTCGATTTACTTCACAATAAGCTAATCTCAAGCCTTCAAACAGTGAATGCATCCTAAATAGCAATTGATTGAACTTGACAAGGTCCTACTCCTATTAAAGAAGTTGCAAACCATTAATATCCATTTTGCAGAAGCATTTCTTACCCACCTTTCATCTCAAGAGGCTTTCCCCAATGAGTATTCCAATATATATATATATATATATATATATATATATATATATATATGGGGGGGGGGGGTGGTAATTAAGTATCAAAAATCAGTTCAGGGCAGACTAGTGGGACAAAGAGAGAGATGCATAATAGAGAAACAGAGTTGTTTTCTTCACAAGAAAACAGATGTACTATGTATACAGTTGACACAGTTTCTATCTGTTCTAACTAAAGAAGTTTTCTATGATTTGCTTCCTGCCATTACCATAAGCATATTCACATAATATGGCACATCGAACATGCTCTCCTAAGACAACCACAAGAGGGAATTCTTTTTCTGTTCAATCTGTAGGTTGGCTGGTGACCAGTCCCATCAAAGCATTTCTCTTTCCAGTTGCATCACTCTCCATAGTGTACTCTGATAAGCATGTATATGATTTCCTCAGCAACTCATTGTGCAAGGAAAGAAAATTAGAATACTTACAATCAAAGAATGGCAAGATAAACCTAATGAACGCAGAAGTAAAGAAACAAATTGAATGAAAAAGAAGACAAGAAAAAGGGTTCAGATAACGACAGGGATGAAGAACAAGGATGGGAGGAGGCAGTATGATTAACGATCTCAAATAGAAAATTCATGATTTAAAGACCCCGCAGCCCACACAATTCCATTACAGCAAAGCAACAATGTTCATGAGGAGGCAACCCATTTAATTTGCCATCAAAAAAACACAACAATAGCAAACCTCCTTCACACAATACCAATAACCACAAATTCATTCATTCAACAAATCAAATTAAGGACATTAATGGGAAAATGTATACAGTCATCCCAGGTAGGAAGGGAGCTGTGAAGGGAAGATACCCACACCATTAGCATATCCCTAAAATTATCAGACGAATTCTAATAATAGAAACCGAAGAGGCTACAATGTTGAAAGTAGCAAAAAAATTAATGCAAAAAAAAGAAGGTAGAACATGGTCAGGAAATTTTACTTTTTAACAGTAGAAAACACAAAACGAAAGGGAAGAGGCCGAGGCAGTTAAAATGAAGAATACTCACTGTCGGGGCCACCCAACTGAGTAACAGCATCAACGAATCTCTCATGTAGCTCAGCAGTCCATCGTAATCGAGGTTTCGGATCGGAAGTGAGAACTAAACAAGCATCACCAGGGAGATTGGTACCTTCGAGAGGTCCCGACAAACTCTCATGGCCGACGCTACCATCGAGCAGATGAATCCCAGAGTACATTTTCCTGAAAAACCCACAAACAAAGATCAGTTGAAAAGGAAACCCAACAAGCAATAAGTTATTTTTTTAATTAAAAGCAGGAAAAAAAATGAAAAGAAAAATTTCCAAACCCACAGACAGACACCCACCCACCTGGGTTCCAGGGCCGGACGCCCTGAAAATCTTCAAACCCAGAAAGCAATTAATGCTTCAAAAGCTTTATGAATCCAAAAAGGCAAAAGGAGAAGGCATGCATGGAAGGAGAGAAAGCGATATGTTGGGTCTTTGTGGGTAAAGAAAGGATGAAATGGCTAGTCTGGCTGGCAATTTTTTCTTTCTTTTGTTCTATTCTTTGGAGCTTAATGAGCCAATAACACCCCAAATCCCCAATACAAAAGAGTTAGCACTGAAAGATGATAGTCCCACCACAGCCCACAAAACACCAGAGCTGAGAGCACCCTATTTACCACTTCTCGATCTTATTAATGCTATGCCCTTTGGGTGATGGGTATGATGTTGAGTTGAGTTTGGTTGGATGAGGAAGGGTGACAGAGCCAGTCCAAGCGATGGCAGTGTGAGGCCTACATAACCAGTGCGGCTTGTGAGGGTCCCCCCATTTATAGAACTACTAAAAGAAAGAAAAGGGACAATGAATCAATCAGAAAGGTTTGAGACAAAATTTAGAGAGAGAAAGACAGAGAGATATGATGCATTTGTATGCTTCCTTCTCCTGTGTTTCTGGGTTCCTAAAATTGTTTGTGAAGAGTGCTCAAGCACATTTCTTTCTGGGTTCTTGGTTCCCAAATCTGTTAATGAAGAATGCTAAACCACATGGGTTTGGGCACATTTTGCCTTTATATAGATCCCTCAGACCTTGCTTTCACCATATTCATATTCATTTATGTAAAAGTTAGTTTCTGATAAAATCATAAGAAGATGAAACCAGTGATCTGATCCTAAAAGTTAAGTTATTCTCCCCCACAGAGGGAAAGAGTCAATATTGTCTGCTCAAGCTTATTTTCTTATTATCCCCACCCAATTTTTTTTCTCTTTATTGATGATAATGGTAGTTACACAGTACAAATCATCTTGGAATATAAAAGTCGTAATGAATTGACTGAATTATTTTCAGTGATGACAGAGAGCATGTGACTAATGCCATGTTTATGCATGGAATGTATGAATTATTGGTGTGCTTTGATGACAGTTACACTTTATTTGTTGATGATCTCAAAAAAAAAAAAAATATGACTGAAATACTGAATCCCCTTGATAAGAGTGGTTGCTCTGAGTTTACGTAGATCAGTCTCAGTCAGACTTTATATTAATATATCTATATTATATATGTAATCTTCAAAAGCTTCTGCATAAGATTGAGTTGTTACAGATATGAAAAGCTATAATCAACATTATTAATAAACACATCAATATGTGGTCCTAAAATTTAATTATTATATCAGTATTAGTGTACAAACATCACTTTCTATTTAATATTCTATACAATATCTTCTGACGTGGCAGTTCTGCATCATTACCAAGAAGACTCTGTTTAAGTTCAAATGTCAATTAGGTGAAAGCATATATGGAACACACTCAATAAAATTCTGTTAAAACTAGCTGTCAAAAAATAATCTTATAATTGTGTATTAAAATTTTAGTTTAATCCTTTAAAAAAGAATAATGTCTGGTTTTTATATACTAGTCATAGACATACACGGTTGTGCATCGAGCTTCTCCCTGGCCCTCTCTTCATCCAATAGCTGAAGGCAAAACTATGTACATGCATGGTTGTGCATAAAACCTTTTGTTAAAGAAAAAAATTAATACCATAAACCACTGTTCCTTTGAGATCAAATTGATATTTTCTACATTTTTTTTGGGATCAAATTGATATTTTTTACATTGAAATATTAAAGAAATGATCAATGATTTCATAGAAGAAACTAATAAATAAACCCACCATAGCTTCACCATGACAACATCCATTGCTGATTCTGATGGTTGATTTTTAAATTGGTGGATGAATCATTATCAAATAATAGCTTTTTTTTTTATGGTAAAATGATCATTGAGACGAGGTTGATATTCAAGATTTAGAACCTTGAGGGGGAGTGGAGTAAAAAAAAAGTGGGAAAAGATATCCGAATTTAAGACCTTTGTTCGACCCTGCTTCGATAAGACAAGACATTACCACCAAACCAAACGGGCGTCCACAAATAATAATACATTTGTGAAAATTCTATTTCCTAGAGAACCAATTATTTGATTCCATGCAGTTGAAAATTTTGTCAATTTAAAGAAGAGGAGTTCCATGTGCATGTTTAAAACATGGTTGCTAGTGGTACTGCTTATATCATCTTTGGATATATAACAGTATAGGGCACCATCAGATGCTTGATGCTTCATTTAGTGCATTGTAAGCTTTCAGAATCATGTTTCCAATTACTTGATTTCTTCAAAGTTGTAGTTTACTTCTTTGACAACTTGAAATGCATACATGTGAATCCTCTTAAAGGAGTGGCTGCCAAGGTGTCAATTCTCAATATTGGGTATCATATTGAAAAAAAGAGAGTTGATTTTAAGAGACTATCAGAAAGATACTAGATAAGCTTTGATTCGCATGGATATGTTTATAGTACATGTGAATCAAGTGCTTTCATGCATTGTATCCCATAAATAAATAATAAATAATGATATCTAATCAATGTCAGATTATCTTTTCTTTGTGGTATTTATGTGATTCAAATCTTCATTAGTAAGTGCAATATCACATTTATTAATTAATAAATAATATGGAATAATATTTTAAAAGGAAAATATATATGATTCAATTCTTTATTGTGAAGCACAAATTTTTGCTTGTTTAAGTACTCTTTTTAGTAAATGTGATTTTTTTTAGGTTTTTGCAAAAAAAATCAGGGTAGGAAAAAGTTTTCTTTCACAAATTGGTTTTAGGTTTTGCCAGCTTGTGTATCGAATAAAACGATCTACGTTGATATCGATTAGTCAGTATCAGTTGGCATTAGTATCATATTGATCTATACTCTATACTGGTCCATATAGAGATTTGTACAGAAAAATTGTATGCAATAAATTTTAATCGACAAGGCTAATCTCGATAGGGTCTGATACGTTATTGAGGCTTGACACCATTCACTATAGTTGCTATGAATTTATAAAGGGATATTCTTATTGACATTAGAGTCTAAAATAATATCTGTTTTTTGAGGTTTTAGTGATGATCCGATGACATCCCACGAAAAGGAATCAGAGTCAACGGGCTATCGACATAAGCCGGCATTAACTAGACGAACCCATTTACAAATGATTTAGAAAGGATGGGATAGGTACTATTATGGCTTGCCAAAGTTTATGCTTATTTTAAACCATGACCCTTTACATCAATTTTCTTCATAATCACCTGTCTGATTAAGTTATTACAGAACCCAATTTAATAAAGAGCTTGTCACACATTTTTTTTTTTTTTTTGAAAAGAACTAAAAAAAATAAAAACCTTAAAATTTTTAATGAGAAAAACAATGAGCAAGTGGTCTCATTTTGACACTTCATCATTGCTGACGTGGTTTCATTCCTTTACACACCATTTTGATAGTAGCATCTTATATTTTTTGGGTTATATTCAGATTAAGCCTCATCAACCATGAAAGAGTCTTTCTATCAAGGTTCTAAATCTGGGTATCAGACATGATATTGTCCATGTCTAGTGTACAGATTCAATGAAAAACTGACACGTAACTAACACTGTATATAATAATATTAAAATATGATCGAATCAAAGATTGGTGAAATCCAATCCTAATACAAATCGATATTGATTTGATCGATCCAATAGTGAGGACTTGAACCCTCAGATTATCATGTAAGTGAAAGTAGCCTTCTTTTACAATCCTATGCAAAAGGGTGAAAAGCTCTGAATGAGGTGTGGTCATCCAAAGGCAGGACCACCACAACCCACTAAACAGGCTCTAGATAGTGAATGATTAAGGAAGCCTGACCAGCCAAAATTCCTGTAAAGACTAAACACAAAAACAGCTCTCATACAAATCATAAGAATTAAATGCTATAGTTGTTGCAGTTGACCTAATCATTTAGGGTTATGGAGTTCATCCTTCATTCCTTTACTGATTGACATATACAGAGTCTTTTATGTCATTGTCTGGTTGCTGGTAGGCACAAAATATTGTGTTGATACAAAGATGCATGCACTCATATCATCACAACAAACACTATAGTACAGATGTACCACATGGGAAAATACCTTTTGTACCTGCCCTAAAGATTATATCATATGTCATCCTCTTTAGGTGATATTTCCCCCAATATGAAGCCCTTAGGTATACAAATGTAGGGTCATAGTTGATAAGATATAAAAGTCTCATAAGGATTTGAATAAAAAATTATTTATTTTTTATTGATTAAATTTTATTTATTTATTTATTTATTTTCAATGTGTCACACAACTTACAAGTTGGGGAAAGTGGGGACAACAGAATTAGAACAAAGATTGAGACTCCTCAATGCATTTAATTTGGTCCTAATGCTGACTCAAACCCTATAATTATTGGATTGGGACCATTTCATTGTGACCAAACAAAGATTTTGATAACTCTCATATTTATTTTGGTCTTTAAAATTGATTCAAACCCTATAATTATTGATTGGGACCATTTCATTGTGACCAAGCAAATATTTTGATCTACCACATGTATATCTTGCTTAGATGATTTGGTTTATTTATATCTTATTAAAATGCAATTTATTTATTATTTGTGTGTGCCAGTGTTTCCCAATATGGAGGGATACTTTTTATAAAATGTTGGGGAGATCATAATCCCAAGAAAAGGGAAAAAAAAAAAAGAAAAAAAAAAAAGAAAACTTATTTGAGAAGCAAGGTCTGGATGAGCAAGCTAGGGTAGGTTTCAAGGCTAGGGTGGACAGCTGGTAAATTTTTTTATTTTTTGTGGTACAAGACAAGTTGTTTGCCAACTAAACTTTTGCATTTATATGCAACCTATATATTCATGATAGCTAGGGTGTTAATTTTGAGATTGAATTAGTAGAGCCAACGCAACGGATAATGGACATGATTTGGATTAACTTGTTATAATAATTCTTGATCCCAGATTAGTCGAGGCTAATCCGAAACTGAATTGTTAAGTTAAGGCAGACGGGCCAATTCGAATCGAATTTCGTTTTGATTTGAATCAAACCGAATGTCAAGAATATGGTATTATGATGACCAACCCTATCAGCACCAAAGTAAGATGGCATCTCTAAATAAATAAATAAATAAATAAGAAGAAGAAAAAGAAAATAGGCATTCCCTGCTAGACCAATAAACGGATCTAAAAAATCCAATTGGGCCGAAGTCAATCCCCTAATCTGAACCTCTTAATAGACATGTTTTGGTCAAACCCTATAAAATCTGACATCGATTTGATTTGAACCGAAAACAACCTGGCTGGTCCGTGGACAACCCTAATGATTGGTAATAAATTCTATTAAGGGATTTTTTTTTTCGATTTTTGTTAAAGGATGAGAAGACAGAGAAAGAGGTAATGTGTAATGTCAAATCGATCCTTCAATGTACGCCCATGTATACACACACCTTGAGCATAAAGACTGGCCTTGAAGGAAAACTTACTGGACACATCCACTTTAAATGTTAATAGTCAGCACATGGTAACAGTAAAAGTGCAAATTTTGGTTTATGATTTTTGAGATCACACGTGTTAAATTGTGGACAAATCTGATTCCTCCACGTGCCATTACAGTGGTTTAAGAAATGTTTACAAATTAGAAGTCAGTTGCTGTTGAACTTTTTGAAAAGTTGGATGGTTCAAAAAACATAAGGGAAAGGCAATATAGATAGGTCATTTGTTTAAGTACACCAAATTTGTTTGTGATCAATCTAAATACATTTTTCTTCCGTGTAGGTTTTTTTTTTTTTTTTTTTTGTTACTTTTATTTTTGTTTTTATAACATGTTTTTTTTAGGTGATTGGTATCATTTTTTAATTTTGATTTAGAAAAAAAAAAAAAAGAATAACCTAAAAAACAAAAATAGGTCTAGGCATTTTTTTTTAAAATTTTGGTTTAAAAGACTTTTTGACTGGTTTTGCACAAAACATTAATGATAAAAGCAATTATTTTTATAACCAAAACCTTTCAACCATTCTTAATTGCCTCTCTCTCTCTCTCTCTCTCTCTCTCTCTTATGAAGACAACCAGTCTTTGTCATAAAATAGGGTTGAAGCTATTCACTTCACAGATTCAGCCACCATAAATAAATTTTTCTAGCAGTCCAAACTCCAATCCATTTTGTTGGATGTCAAGTATAGCAAAACTGGTAAGGGTTTTCAAATTTCAAATCGATCAGAGAAAGAAATCACTAGATATCAAGATTTGAAAAATTCTACAACTTGAAGAAATTCAGTTTTTGTTCTTAGTTTCAGCCACTTCAGTTGTAATTTTCTAGCCGTCCAACCACTGATCAGATCCTTTGCATGTCAAGGCCATGAAAAGATGGTAAAGATGTCCAAATTTCAGGTCGATCGGATAAGAGGATCACAACATATCAATTCTTAGAAAATTCTATATCTTGAAAAATCCAACTTTTGTTTTTGAATTCGGCCACCTTAGTTGTACTTTTACAGCCGTCCAACCACCGATCAGATCAATTTATGTCAAGGTCAGGAAAGAAAATAACAAATATGTCCAAATTTTAGAACGATCACATAAGAAAATCACAAGATATCATAGCTTGAAAATTTTGTCACTTGAAAAAACAAAATATATTTTTATTCTTAATAGAATACCAAACTTATTTCTCATTCTATAGTCCATTGTGCCTATAAGTTACAGAACACATTTTTATTTTGCGAAACTTATTTGGACCTTAGCTTGACAATTGGTTTACTACACAAAACTACCTAATGTCTTTTGGACTTACAATCCACTACCTTTTTCCTAAGAATAAATTTCAGCTACCCCCATAATAGTTTTGAAACATCATCTACCACCCACACTTTTCAAAAAACATCAATTACACCCAAGTAACTGACGGAAGAGACTGAAATCACTGTTAGACATTTTTACCATTTCCGTTTTTAATTGAAAATTTTAAAAAACTAATAAAATTACTAATATAACCTTATTATTTCCTTTCCTCTATCCCTCTCTCATTGCTCTCCCCGTTGAGCTATTGTATTCAAGGCATCTTTCCTCTCTCATTGTTGAGATTTTTAATTACCATTTCCAATAAACTGATCGTCAATGGCTCTACCATTGGAAAATAGAGACAAGAGCACGAGAGCAGCCAAGAAAGAAAGAGACCCTTCCGTCCCTGTCTAAAATTTGTCTCCTAATCTGTCTAGATCTGAAATTTATTGCAAGCAAAGCTTTACAAATTCCAACCTTCCTTAGATGACTAGATGATCCATCCATGTCTCTTCCTCTGCGGTCGATCATCAGCGTCGTTGCAGGCATCCTCCTTTCACCACTGTTATTCATCGATCTGACCACCGTGCAAACATGTGACTCACCGGCAGCAGCTGAGGCCCAGAGATCTTATTTGTTATTATACACAAATAAAATAACCACACATAGAGAGAGGAAAAAGAAAAACATTCGGACTTGCTCACTTACAGCAAAGACTCAGTCCACAATCGGAAGAAAAAATGAAAAAAAAAATAGAGCGTTGCAGAGAAGGAAAAAAAAAAACATTCGGACTTAAAGCGGAGAAGAAGAAGAACTCAGTCCAAAATTGGAAAAAAAAAATTTGAAAAACATTCGGACTTGTAGGCTTGCAACAGGGAAGAAGAAGAAGAAGAAGAAGAAGAAGAAGAAGAAGAAGAGGAGGAGAACTGAAGAAGACAGAGTAAATCCACATTCAAAAAAAAATCGTAGCAGAGATCGACGCAGGAAGAAGAATAAGAGAAAGTGAAACAATAAGCATCAATACAAATTAAAGACATAAATTAACTAAATCACATACCTTATTCAAGATGTTGCCGACCGTTGGAATAAAAATGTGAAGAACTTGTAGCACAGCACAACCCTAATCGTTGGAGAAGAGCAGACGAACAGTTTTGAGAGGAATTTTCCTTTTCTGATTTTCAAACGATTTTTGCCTCTAATAGGAGCAAACGAACTTTAGTTTTTTCAGACGAAGATTGCCGCCGGCCAAAGCTTCGTTGCGCCATCGTCGGGGAAGAAAAGGCTTGCATCGTTGTCGGTGAAGATAATCGGAGAAGAAATGGTAGATCTAGAGAAGAAGAAGAAATAGGATTTAGATTTGGGGTTTTACCCTCCTTAAGTGAAGGAAGGTAAAATCGTCTTTTAATATTTCCTTAAGGGCATTATTGTCCATTTCAAAATCAATTTTGGGTGACATCAGCAACTAACGGAATTTGTTTAATGGAGTGGATTTATTTGATTAACGATGGTAAAAGTTTGGGTGGTAGTTGATGTTTTTTGAAAGATGTGGGTGGTAGGTGATGTTTCGAAACTATTTTGGGGGGTCGCTGAAATTTATTCTTTTCCTAATGGTATTGTAAGACCTACACTCCATGAACCCGATCTAAACCTCTATTTCATGTCATAACAGGTCTTCCAATCATCACCGGGCCAGACGGGACGAGTGGATGGCAACCAAGTACGAAAACGAACCTAAAGATATGATATTTTTCATACCGGTCTTATGGTATCGGTCTATATACCGGTTGACCGGTATGTCTGCGCGGGCAAACTAGTTAGATCCAAAAACGGATTTTTGTGGTCTCACTTGCCAAATCTCGAGCCTAGGGACTTTCCTAACGTAGGAAAACTTCCTAAACCCCAACCTAGTCTATTTAAGGACCCTTAAACCTCTTTGATTGTTTCTCACAAACCCTAGAGAGGAGAAAGAGATCGGAAGAGGAGAAAGAACTAAGAAAAGTGGAAGAGGAGCCACCATTGGACGAAGAACACTATAGATGTGAACCAACGGTAAGTGCTTGAAGTTCTCTCTAAGTTAAGCATTATAGATGATTGATCATGACTGATTAATACCATGCAAGGCTAGGTACTGATCTAAAACCCTTATTTTGTCGTTAAACCCTAATTGTTCGTTAAACCCTAGATTTGAATTCTAGGTGATGAATCATAGGAACTAGGACTTGAATGAAACATGAAACAATCCTAACTCGTTGCTCAGGCCTAGAATGCATAGGAGAAACCCTAGAACCAATAATGTGTGACTGACGGAAAGCGAACACCAAGTTGGTGGTCTTCCGAAGGCATACCGATCGATTATACCGGTTGCACTATGTGCGATCGGTACTGCAATCGGTACCTCTCGGGAGCTGGTCTGTGGGGCACCAGTCGATCATACCGGTCGCACCTTTCCCCACAGTGCTGCAACCGGTACCTGCGATCGGTATGCACTGTGAGGTGTTTTCAATCCTAGTTGGTTTCCGACCAATGTAAACCCTAAGAAACTAATTCTAATGCAACCATAACATCATGTAGGACCTTGTGATAGCAAGTTTGGACACTGTGACATGGAGCAAGCTAGCAATCAAGCGTCAGGTAAGGGAATCGGACCTAAATCCTAATAACTTAATAACAGTAAAACGTTGTTAGTAATTATGATTCTGTGAAATGTTGTTTGTGCATACTCGCATGTCATCTTTACTTTCAGTTATTATATTGTTCATGCATACTCACTATGCTAGGATGTGATTGTTAGGCAAGTGATTGTTTTTGTTGGTGTGTGGAATGGGAAGGGCTTGGGGTCTTGGATCATTCCTCACACTAGCACCTTTTCGTATCACTTTTGTCTTAGCATGCTTGGTGCGGGTAGGGTATCAGGGGGAGGAAGTGGCACTGTGGTTTCTGGCCTGGCCACTAGACTCGAGTCGTATCTCTATGCCGTAGGGAGTTGTGCTGGAATAGGGCCTACTGTGATGACATATATGATTGGTTAGTTGCGAGCCCAGTTTGCAAACCCTCGCCAATAAGGGCTTACGTGTTGGCATGGGTAGGGCATCAGGGGAAGTATTGGCGGTGTGTGATCTGAACACTTTAGTTCTATCTCTATTAAATGGTGGGTGCATGTGGGACGACAGTGGTGTTTGATCCATTGGGTGGATTCACACACGCCGCCAATCCTTTCTATAGCACATTACAAACTTAAAACCATACCATAATGTGAATGTTACTCATGCATGTTGTGTGTTGCATTGTCTGATTTTCTTACTAAGCTAAGTTGTGAGCTCACCCTTGTGTACACACTAGTTTTAGATGTTGATGCAGGTTACACTGTGGAGGACCATGTGGATGCTCTAGTGTATAGAAGTGTTGCTGCCTTGGAAGTACAAGCAAGGGAGGACGAGCATGACGCTTCATGCGAGTGCCCTTTCTGCGTGTACCTCTAGGATGGTTTTATTTTATTTTATTTTACTTCAGTTGGATTCATAAATTGTGTAAAGATATTTTATTTACGTTTTGGTGTGGAGAATAATTGGTTACTATACTTACAATGTAGAACTCAGTTCATTTAATTTAAAACTTCCGCTGTATTTAATCGTATTCTGATTATGATTATGTGCAATGGTTTGTATAAGTGGATACGGTCTTATTGAGATCCTGGTGTGAACTGTTGGTTCAGTGACGGTTCGCTCACACTTTTGGTTCAGTCAAAATTAGAGTGTGACAACTTGGTGTCAGAGCAATAAATTCAACAATTACAAGAAAAAAAATCGATTTTTGACCAAAACCTAGGTAAAAAATCTAAATTTTTTTATTTTGAGTAAACCATATGGTGGAACCTCAAATAAATTGAGGGCTTTTGTTCATAGGAGTCCCAAAACTATTTCTAAGCCGAAGAAAAAGAGTTTCCATGGTTAGAATCTTTTAAATCTAGGAAAACCTAGTTTTTGGGCAAGAAACCTTGAGGAAACGGTAAAAAAAAGAAAAGAGAGAGTAAGGAAGGAACTTACTTGGAGAGGTTGTGAAGCACTCTTGGGAGAGAAGAATTACTTTTACAGGCACCGGTTGGACTATAGCAACTCACCAAGTCAGAGAGGAATCACCATAGGAGAGAATGGAAAGAAGAAAATGAGGAAAAAGAGTCAAAATCACGATTTTAAAGCCTTTTAGGGCATACAGGTTGACTGTTTGCCCTATACCGGTCGATCGGTACCCCCTGGGGTACATCGACCGGTACCCCTCGGCCAAAGAGAAATGCTAACCGGTCGACCATACCAGTCGCACCATACTATACAGAGGTGCGACCGGTACATCAACCGGTACCCCTCGGAAATACCGAGAGGTTTGTCCGCCTGGACATACTGGTCTCACTACATTCTACAGTGCCGCGACAGGTATGTTGTAACCGAACAAGTCTTCGGAGCCCAGAAAATTTTGAGAAATTTTTTTTTTTAAATTTTGATTTAAAGTTCCATTACGATTTTCGCCTCACGCTTGTTAAAGACTAACACTATTATGACAAATGTGACTATTCGAATGTACCTCATGTGTTATGTCTTCTGCTCAGATCCAAGCAGGGAAGAGTAATCTGAAATTGTAGGCGAAAATGGTCGCAGAGGTTCACGGAAACATCACCACTCAAGGGTGCGTCAAGCCGAGGACAATGTGGAAGCAGAAAACGTTGGTGAGAAAAACCTGAACCTAGAAGATGAAACCCCAATGAGGGATGATGGGGACAAGACACCAATGAGAAATGGTGGAGAAGGGCAGAGTCACAAAGCACCAACAAATCTGTCAGGCCCTCCTCACACCAACTCTAAGACTATAGTGACGAATCTGGTCTACCAGATGGAAGCTCAGCAGAAGGCCTTCTTAAACGAGATGTTGAAGATGTTCAGGCCACCGGGATATATCCCTACAGAAGGTACGCTTGAGTCTGGGGGAAATAATACCACACTGCCCGTGGATGGTAGCACTGCGTCGATGGGCCAAGAACAGAACCCACAACTACCTTAACAATTCCCAATATCATCTGCCTACCAAGGGGTCTATGTGTATCCACCACCATGGTATGGAATGAGTGCACAGGGACAGAACGACCTAAGTCGAGCAGTGGACAGGTTCTTGAAACTGAAACCCCCTACCTTCACAAGGAAACCAGGAAAATCATTATGGCCTGCACAGTGGGTTGTTAAGATGGAGAAGAACTTTCGTCTGATGATTTGCATAGAGGATGAGAAGGTGCTATTTGCTATACACATGCTTAAGGAAGATACGAATGCCTGGTGGAATTCTACCCAGACATACTTGGAGATGAAGCACACCCAAATCACCTGAGAAATATTCAAGGGAGCCTTCTTTGACAAGTACTTCCCAAAAAGTTTTCGTGATCAAATGGAGAAGGAATTCCTCAATTTACAACAATCCCAGATGACCGTAGATGCATACCAGCAGAGGTACGAAAAGCTGTTCTTCTTCGCTCCAACGAGCATGCAAGAGGAGGAAACCAAAACCCGTAGGTTCACTATGGGATTGCGAGGAAGTATCCGGGAGCATGTTTTAGGTTTAGAGAAGAAGGTGTGTAATGAAGCTGTGCAGATCGCTGGGGTGATCGAATTAAGCCAAAGAGACAGCTTATTTGCTCAAAACAAGGGACTGAAGAGGCCTAATACTAAGCCTTCTGGTGGAGAGAACACTAGACCCTTCCGCCCATACAGGGCTCAGTCTGCTGTGGTGCCAGCAAGGAATACAATTGCACCACCAACACCACAGGTAGCTGGTCAGAACCCCAACGTCAAATGTTTCAACTGTCAGCAATTGGTCCATTATGCAAAGACTTGCATTCTACCAAGGAAGCAACTGCCACAGTAAGAGAAGATATTTGTAATCACCACAGAGGAAGCAGCCGCATCACCTGATGTGGTTATTGGTACGATTCCATCCCTTACTATTTTGCTTACTGTTTTGTTATGTATGAGCATGTAGACTAAGGAATAATTAAATTTCAGGAACTGTAGATATAGCTGGTGTACCCGTTAGAGTACTCTTTGACTCTGGGGCTACACACTCCTTTGTTTCTATGTCTTTTGGGAAGCCATTGGAGTTACTTGTCAAGCTCTTAACTCCAAGCTTGATAGTTTGCTCTCCGTTGGGAGTAGAAGTGGTCTTGAATGAATGCTATGAGCCGTGCCCAGTTATTATTGATGGGCGAAACCTGGAAGCAAGTTTGGTCTAACTCGAGATGGCAGACTTTGACGTCATCTTGGGAATGGATTGG
The DNA here is from genome assembly GCA_028583415.1 of Protea cynaroides. Taxonomy (NCBI): domain Eukaryota; kingdom Viridiplantae; phylum Streptophyta; class Magnoliopsida; order Proteales; family Proteaceae; genus Protea; species Protea cynaroides. Next base: position 58,583,963 of record CM053270.1, read on the forward strand.
TTAGGCCATCATTCAGCTAGCTTATTATGTGTCGAAAAGAAGCTTGCTTTCAAGGATGATAATGGGAAGGAGTTTAGCTTCACCAGAACCAAGTTACCTAGGAAGCGGAAGTTGATCCTCTTTGCTCTAAAAGCTAAGAGATGCTTAGAAAAGGGAGGAGTGGGTTACTTAGTGTTTGTGGTCGACATCGCTACAGAGGTGCCAAAGATGGAAGATCTGGATGTGTTACGAGAGTTTCCAGATATATTTCCAGAAGACCTACCCGGACTACCTCCAGACAGGGCTACAGAGTTCGTAATAGACCTTACGCCAGGGTCGGCGTCGGTGTCTAAGGCACCGTACAGGATGACCCCTACAGAATTAAAGGAGTTGAAGACCCAGTTACAAGAACTACTAGATAAGGGTTTTATACGACCAAGCATATCGCCGTGGGGAGCACCTGTATTGTTCGTAAAGAAGAAGGATGGTAGCGTACGACTATGTATCGACTACTGAGAGTTTAATAAGTTAACCATCAAGAACCGATATCCTTTGCCTAGGATCGATGATTTGTTCGATCAGTTGCAATTTGCAAAGGTTTTCTCGAAGATTGATCTTAGATCGGGGTATGACCAACTGAAGATCAAGGCAGGAGATATTCCGAAGACTGCTTTCATGACGAATAATGGACATTATGAGTTTCTTGTAATGTCATTCGGATTGACCAACGCCCCAGCGTCGTTCATGGAACTGATGAATCGAGTGTTTCATGACATGTTGGACACTTCGGTCATTGTATTCATTGACAACATCTTGGTCTACTCAAAGGACAGGGAGACTCATGCAACACATTTGAGAGCAGTCCTACAACAGCTGAGAAGGGAGAAGCTTTACGCCAAGTTTAGGAAGTATGAATTTTGGCTGAAGGAAGTGGTCTTCTTGGGTCACGTAGTATCTACAGACGGTATCAAGGTAGATCCAAGCAAGATCGCAGTTATAGTAGGATGGGAAACACCAAAATCAATGGAGAAAGAGACTCCTGGAAAGTGCTTTATGAGGGCTTAGATAAAGTAGAATTTAAATGTAGAGAGAAAGGACACAAGGCAGTGAATATGTATCAATCCTAATCCTAATAAAGGAAAGGCAGAACATAGCCATGCCAATCACACATCTCATTGCTAAGAGGTAGCTGGCGAACGGCTTTAAACAATACAAAAAAAGTAATATCTTATAATAAGGAAAGGCTCAGGGTCTGTTTAAGAGCTTGAGTTGATTACAAAAAGATGATTAATGACTCAGTACGCACCCGCCATTCCTGACTTGAGGAAGGAATGGAATAAGGGACGGACGCGCCCCTATCAATATGATAGGGGAAGAAAGACGATAGAAATACTTATAGAGAGACAGCTAGCTAACATCAGGGAAGGTCAGTTTTGAATCGGGTCGACTCATCCAGGAGAATATAGAATGTGCTCATGTCCCTACGGCCTCAAAGCAAGGAAGCAAGACAAGCAAGGATTGCAGAGATTCGTAGCTTCCTTGGATTGGCTGGTTACTATAGAAGATTCTTGGAAGACTACTCAAGAATTGTCATTCCACTCACCAGACTAACCAAGAAAGGAGAAAAGTTCATATGGGCAGATGAGTGTGAGAAGTGTTTTCAGACTCTGAAGTCAAGACTAGTCTCTGCACCTATCTTGACCATCCCAGCACCAGGCTTGTCGTTTACCCTATATACGGATGCCTCAGGGTTGGGTCTTGGATGTGTGTTGATGCAAGGAGAACATGTGATTGCCTACGCATCAAGACAGTTGAAAGAGCATGAGAAGAACTATCTTATGCATGATCTGGAGTTAGCAGCAGTCATTCACACAATCAAGACTTAGAGGCACTACCTTTATGGTGAAAAGTTTCAGATCAAGTCGGATCATAAGAGTTTGAGTTACCTTTTTACTCAGAAGGACCTGAATATGAGACAGAGGAGATGGATGGAGCTATTAAAAGATTATGATTGTGACATCCAATATCATCCAGGTAAGGCAAATGTCATAGCTGACGCCTTAAGCAGAAAGTGGGAATTGAAACTTGAGGCAGGACCCAGTACAAACGTTGCATTGTGTGCTGCAGCCTCGGACTCAAAAGAGAATGATAAAGAACATATATTAGAGACTGCAGAAGATCCAGTGGAACAGGGCTTAATTCATAAGTTCACATTGATGTTCGCAGCTTTGAAGATCTCATTGGATCTAATAGATGAGGTAAAAGTAGCAATCCTACAGGATCCACACCTCAAGACGGTACAAGAAGATCTAGAGAAGGGTAAAAGCAACCCTGACTTCACCTTGGATTCAGACAAGATACTCAGGTATCGTGGAAGATTATGTATACCTGAGAATGAGAACTTAAATATCAGAGACAGAATTATGACAGAAGCCCATTATACCCCATGTTTGGTACATCTAGGAAGCACCAAGATGTACCATGATTTAAGAAGATTATATTGGTGGAGGGGTATGAAAGTGGATGTAGCTCGATTCGTATTCCAATGTCTAAATTGCCAGCAAGTGAAAGCAGAAAGACAGAGACCCGTAAGTTTGCTACAACCACTATCGGAGCCAGCATGGAAGTGGGATTGTATCACAATAGATTTTGTCACTGGCCTACCCTTGATACCAAGGTCAGTGGATGTCGTGTGGATCATAGTCGATCGACTTACCAAGACAGCTCGCTTCATCGCTGTCATACCTCAGTACACCATGGACAAGCTAGCCAAGCTATATGTGGATACTATAGTCAAACTTCACGACGTCCAAGAGAGTATAGAATCTGACAGAGATCCCTGTTTTACATCAAAGTTCTGGGAAGGATTACAAAAAGCTATGGGAACCAAGTTGAAGTTTAGTACAACTTTTCATCCTCAGACAGACGGGCAGTTAGAAAGAACTATTCAAATCTTGGAGGATATGCTCCGAGCATGTGCTCTAAACTTCAAAGGAGCTTGGGACGAGAAGCTATCGCTCATCTAGTTTGCTTATAACAATAGTTACCAGGCTATGATCCAGATGGCTCCATATGAGGCACTCTATGGGAAGAAATGTCATACACCTCTATTATGGAATGAGGTGGGAGAGAGAAGGATAATAGGACCAGAGTTCGCAGAAGAAACTTTTCGAGCGATTGATCAAATTGAAGAAAGAGTGAAGACAGCTCAAGTTCGACAAACACACTATGCAGATAATCGACGTTGAGATCTGAAGTTTGCAGTGGGTGATAAGGTGTTCTTGAAGATATCACCTGTGCGAGGTCTGAAATGGTTCTGTAAAAAGGGAAAGCTATGCCCCAGATACGTGGGACCATATGAGATATTGACCAAACGTGGTAATGTGGCGTATCAACTGGTTCTACCACCATCCATGTCAAGCGTTCATAATGTGTTCCATGTTTCTTTATCGAAGAAGTATGTTAGGATACGTCACACATCTTGACAGCAGACCCACCAGACTTAACAGAGGATTTGACATTTGATGTAATACCTGTGATGCTCACAAGCCGAAAGGTACAACATCTTCGAAGCAAGGATATCCATTACGTCAAAGTGCATTGGAAAAGCCAAGATGTAGAAGAAATCACTTGGGAGGAAGAGAACACGATGCGAAAGGAATACCCTAACCTTTTCGACAAACAAGGTATGTGCAAATTTTGAAGCCAAAATTTCTTTTAAGGGTGGGGGAGTTGTGAGATCTACATGCAAATTTCGGAGACGAAATTTCTTTTAAGGGTGGGGGAGTTGTAAGACCCGCATTCTATGAACCCGATCTAAACCTCTATTTCATGTCGTAGCAGGTCTTCAAATCATCACCGGACCAGAGGGGACGAGCGGATGACAATCAGGTACAAAAATAGACCTAAAGATATGATATTTTTCATACCGGTCTATATACCGGTCAACTGGTATGTTTGCGCGGGCAGACTAGTTAGATCCGAAAATGAATCTTTGTGGGTCCCGCTTGCCAAATCTCCAGCCTAGGGACTTTCCTAAAGTAGGAAAATTTTTTAAACCCCAACCTAATCTATTTAAGGACCATTAAACCTCTTTGATTGTTTCTCACAAACCCTAGAGAGGAGAAAGAGATCAGAAGAGGAGAAAGAGCTAAGAAAGGTGGAAGAGGAGCCGTCGTTGGATGAAGAACATCATAGTTGTGAACCAACGGTAAGTGCTTGAACTTCTCTCTAAGTTAAGCATTATAGATGACTGATCATGACTGAACAATACCATGCAAGGCTAGGTATTGATCTAAAACCCTTATTTTATCGTTAAACCCTAATTGTTCGTTAAACCCTAGATTCGAATTATAGGCGATGTGTCACACCCCAATTCCGACTGAACCAGAAGTGTGAGTGAACCGTCTCCAAACCACGGCTCACATCAGGATCTCAATAGACCGTGTTAACAGACCATTCCAAGCAAACCAACCATAATCAGAGAGTAATAAATAGCAACGGATTTAATAAATGAATGAATTGAGTTTTCTATTTGTAATTAAATAATTATCCAGTTATGTCATCATCCACAATCATAAATAATAATTTATTACATCGTCTATATCCAACTGAAATAATAAATAAATAAATAATCCCTAAAGGAACACACAGAAAGAGCACTCGCATGAGGCGTCATGCTCGTCCTCTACTACCTGTGTGTCAATAGCAGCTACTGTTTCGTACGCTGGGGCAGCCATAAAGTCTTCAACCGTATAACTTGTATCAAGATCTGAAAAAGAGAATATATATATTTGTGAGCTCACAACTTAGCTCAGTAAAACACAAGACCAATGCAATATACAAAATGCATGAGATAACAATACAATTGGGTCAGGTATAACTTGCAAAATGCTATGGTAAGGTTTGGCGGCCACCGCACCTCCATGCACGAGAGTGTGAGCACACCCAACAGTCAGGCTTCGATCCACACTACTACTGTTGCCCTACATCACTTACTCTGATATAGAGATAGAGCTAGAGTCTGGCGGGTAGGCTGAGCCACCATCCCACGTCCTCCCCCTGATACCTTACACCGCACCAACACCTAAACCCCTGTTAGCAAGGGCTTGCAAGTGGGTTCTGTTTCTAACCAGTCCTATATGTCAACACAGTATCTATGGCCCTTCCCCAGCATAACTCCCTACGACATAGAGATAGGGCTCGAGTCTGGTGGGTAGGCGGAGCCACAATCCCACGTCCTCCCCCTGATACCCTATTCGCACCAAGCTCGCTAAGGTAGACGGCGATACGAAAAGGTGTCAGTGTGAGGATATATCCAGGGCTCCACTCCCCTTTACATTCCACACACTAACGAAAACATTCACATGCCTAAACAAACAACATTCCTAGCATACGAATATGCATGAACAGATAATAAAATTTAAATAACTAGATGGCATGTAAAATGCACTAGCAACAAACAATAATCACAGAAACAGATATGATCACAACGGTTTACTGTTATTTAGTTACTTAGGGTTTGGGGTCTTGTCCCTTACCTGATGTGTGATAACAAGTCCGCTCTGCGTCACAGAGTCCACTCACGCTGCCTACAGGTCCTACATGATCATACTTATAGATTATAATTAAATTATTAGGGTTACAGTTGGTCAGAACCAAGTCTGGCCAACAACCAGGCTTCGGTAAGCATACCGATTGCAGTACCGATCTCAGTATAGTGAGACCGGTATGTGCTGTGGTATATACCCTGTCTCAATACCAGTCTCAGTACCGGTCTTAGTACACTGCAGCCGGTATGTGCCTGTGGTATATATCGCAGGACCATATCGCAGGACTTATTGTCCAACAAGTATGCCTGGTGGTATGGGTCCGAGAGCCCAATCTCGGACCTCCCTCTCCCGTCGATCATCGACTTGGTTTTTAGGGTTCTTCCTAAACCATTCTAAGGTCCAAAAACTTGTTTGGTCATCTAGGTTTCGACTATTTCGTCGCATCCTTCTCAGATTGGATCTCAATGAGAACTAGGGTTTTGGGGTTCTAGGATTTTGGATCGTTACGCCGTTTCACGGTTTCGATCCGAAATCCTAACATCAATACAGAGGTTAAGCACTTACCGGTGTTTGTTGAATGGCGGTGCTCTCCTCCAATGAAAAAATCCCCCTTCTTGAACAGTCTCCTTCCTTCTTGCTCCTTCTCAGATCTCTTCCAGACGGTCTTGGGTTTGAGAATGTTTGGAAATGATCTAAGGAGAAGGAATGATGTGTATATATAGTGGGAGACCATTCTAGGAAGGTCTCCTGCGTCTAAAAGGTTTCCTAAACTCGATTTGGAGTGTGGGACCCGCTGGAGGCCGTCTCCACTCGAAAAATATATACCGGTCGCACTTACCGGTCTCACTCTGAGTGAGACCAAAACTGAGATCGGTATGTAAAAAATTATATTTTTACACATCGTTTTTCATACCTAGATATTGTGGTTCGTCACCCGGCCTCGCCTTCCGATCCGATTATGATTGGGAGACCTGTCACAATGTAAATCATGAGTTAAACTGGGTTTTTAGAGTATGATTCTTACATGATGAATCATAGGAACTAGGACTTGAATAGAACATGAAACAACCCTAACTCGTTGCTCAGGCCTAGAATGCATAGGAAAAACCCTAAAACCAATAATGGGTGATCGACGGAAGGCAAACACCAAGTTGGTGGTCTTCTGGAGGCATACCGGTCGACTATACCATTTGCACTATGTGCGACCAGTACTGCGACCGGTACCTCTCAGGAGCTGGTCTGTGGGGGACCTGTCGACCATACCGGTTGCACCTTTCCCCATAGTGCTACGATCAGTACCTACGATCGGTATGCACTGTGAGGGTGTTTTCAATCCTAGTTGGTTTTCGACCAACGTAAACCCTAAGAAACTAATAATAATTCAACCCTAACATCGTGTAGGACCTTGTGATAGCAAGTTTGGACGTTGTGACATAGAGCAAGATAGCAATCAAGCGCCAGGTAAGGGAATCAGACCTAAACCCTAATAACTTAATAACAGTAAAACGTTGTTAGTAATTATGTTTCTGTGGAATGGTGTTTGTGCATACTCGCATGTCATCTTTACTTTCAGTTATTATATTGTTCATGCATACTCACTATGCTAGGATGTGATTGTTAGGCATGTGATTGTTTTCGTTGGTGTGTGGAATGTGAAGGGCTTGGGGTCTTGGATCATTCCTCACACTAGTACCTTTTCGTATCGCTTCTGTCTCAGCATGCTTGGTGTGGGTAGGGTATTAGGGGGAGGAAGTGGCACTGTGGTCTTCGCCTGGCCACTAGACTCGAGCTCTATCTCTATGCCGTAGGGAGCTGTGTTGGGATAGGGCCTACTGTGATGACGTATATGATTGGTTAGTTGCGAGTCTAGTTTACAAGCCCTCGCCAATAGGGGCTTACATGTTGGTATGGATAGGGCATCAGGGGAAGTGTTGGCGGTGTGTGATTCAGATACTTTAGCTCTATCTCTATTAAATGGTGGGTGCATGTGGGACGACAGTGGTGTTTGATCCATTGGGCGGATTCACACACTCGTGTATAGAGGTGTGGTGACCGCCAATCCTTTCTATAGCACATTGTAAACTTAAAACCAGACCATAATGTGAATGTTACTCATGCATGTTGTGTGTTGCATTGTCTGATTTTCTTACTGAGCTAAGTTGTAAACTCACCCTTGTGTACACACTATTTTTAGATGTTGATGCAGGTTACACTGTAGAAGACTATATGGATGCTCCAGTGTATGGAAGTGTTGTTGCTTTGGAAGTGCAAGCAGGCGAGGACGAGCATGACGCTTCATGCGAGTGACGCTTCATGCGAGTGCCCTTTCTACGTGTACCTGTAGGATGATTTTATTTTATTTTATTTTATTTCAGTTGGATTCATAAATTGTGTAAAGATATTTTATTTACGTTTTGATGTGGAGAATAATTGGTTACTATACTTATAATGTATAACTCAATTCATTTAATTTAAGACTTCCGCTGTATTTAATCGTATTCTGATTATGGTTATGTGCAATGGTTTGTATAAGTGGATACGGTCTTATCGAGATCCTGGTGTGAACCGTTGGTTCAGTGACTGTTCACTCACACTTCTGGTTTAGTTGGAATTGGAGTGTGACAGGTATTAACTTAAATATTTGATGGACAAAAATACCCTTTAAAATTACAATACATAAAGTGACATTTTCTTCTTCTCCATTCTTTCATGTCGTTTTATGTTGGCTCTCTTCTGTCTCTCCGGTTTCTGCTACTTCTTCTCCATTATGGGTCTTCTTCAATCAAGCTTCCCCATCTCCATCTGCGAGCTACGAGCTACTTCAGGTAGGTTTCCTCTCTCTCTCTCTCTCTCTCTACTTATGGTATGTGACCATTTTGATTGGAAACATAAGGTTTCCCAAAATTTCATGCGAATTTCATTTACAGGGTACCAATATCTGTTGTGAAACCACAACAAATCAACTTCTTCCTGTTGGGTTTTTTGGGCTCCCTTCCTATGTGGATAAAGGCCCAAACATTTGTATGTTTTAAGCCCATTTAAGCCCATTCCTTTTCGCCTTATATTTAATCTTTTAAATAGGGCAAAAACGGATTAGGGTTAGGGTTTAGCATCATAAGAAAAAGAGAAAGAGAGCAGCATTTTTTCTGGGCGTAGGTGATTTGCGCAGCCGTGATCAAGCCAACGATCGGGAGGTCATCCGTGGTCCGATTGGGCTGATTTTTGGATAGCAGGTAGAGGACACATAGTTCGTCAATCTGTACGGTCAGATATTTTATTGGAGTTTTCTAAGACAAGTTATTCGCTCCGTACAACAGCCTCTGTTTCTTTGGGTGAAATTTCTACATCTCTTTGTTTCTTCAAGTAGTAGTTTTACTTCTTGTTGCTATTGGGGTTGTATACCCATTGGAAAAATTGGAACTAGATTTTGTAACCTCTATTTGATAATAGTGAAGTTTCGATTTGGGCTTTCGAGTCCCGTGGTTTTTTTTACTCTTCGATTTGAAGAGGTTTTTTCACGTTAAATTCGTGTGTCTCATGTGTGGTTGATTTATATTCATTATTTGTACATATTGTTAGGGCTGAAAATATTTTTTATGATATACTTGTTATCTTCTCATAAGTTCGATCAAGTGTGGGAGTGATTTTTGCCTAACACTTCCGCATATCCATCGTTGTTACAATGGCAACTAAAGTAAGCATCTGTCCGGTTCTTAGGCTATGTTTGGTATCATTTTTGTTTTTGTTTTTTATCTATTTAACAAAAATCATTTTAAAAATGATTTTTGTTCAAAAATAAAATGTTGTTTGGTAGCTATAATAAAAATAGATGGTAGAATGAAAAACAGGTTTGGCATACTATGTCTAAAAATGATTTTGAAAGTCTTCATCTTCATCTGTCAAGGGATTATGGAAAGAAATCAAACCAGGAACCGTCTTTGGAGAAACGACGTCTCCTTCGTTGGAATGATTGTCGTCGTCATCGTCGTCGCCGTCAAAGCCGTCTCTAGGACGAAGTTGCAGGTCTGCGTCTTTGTGCATTACTTCCGTTCGTCAACGAGAAGAGTGCTTGAAGGTTTGATTTGGGATAGTTTTATAAAAGGAAATTAAATTACTTTTTTAACCCTTTATTTTAACACATGTTTTAAGTGTTTTGAGCAAAACACAACAAAAATAATTTTTGACCAGAAATCAAAAAGAGGTTGAGACTTCTTTTTGAATTTTGACTTGTTTTTTTTTTTTATTTTTCATAAATAACACTCATAAATTATGTCAAACCCCTTCAAAACTATAAATTTGAATAAAAATCAAAAACAAAAATGATACCAAACACAGCCTTAATAGAAAAAATATCATGGCCGTTACTGGGTTCATGCAATGCAGAATAAGTATCCCAGGGAGATCCTTCAACTGCCTTGGTATAGGGGACAATCCCTCATATGGTAATGGCAGGGTTCCTCCCGTTTAGTGTTATTTACATTGAGCTGTACTACATATTCACTAGTGTATGGGGCCACAAGATTTATGCCATATACAGCATCCCCATTCATTGTTTTCATCATTCTAATCATTGTCACGGCTTTCATTACAGTGGCATTGACTTACTTTCTGCTTGCAGTTGAGGACCATGAATGGTGGTGGAGATAAAGTTCGATTTGTTTATAGATGCACATATTGTCAAACAGATCACCGGAAGCAAGAAACAAGGTCGGACCTCAATGTGTGTATTCTATTCCATTAACTATTAATTGTTACCATGAGGTTTTTATATATGTCATAACATACGACACGTAGACAGGACACATAACCTAAACTATTACAAGTGTAAAAAATAAACTATTACCAAAGACTAAATATAAATATACGATAAAATCATGTTTAACATGCCCCCTCAAGCTGACAAAGGCGATAGTTGAAGTCCAAGCTTGTCGATGAAAAAAGATAATGGGTCATGACCTAAGGCTTTGGTTAGTAAATCAGCACACTTTAACTGAGAACAAATATGTTGTGGCTGAATAAGTCCTCTTTGGATCTTTTCTTGAATAAAGTGGCAATCTACTTTATGTGCTTTATGCGTTCATGAAACACAGGATTGGCTGAAATATGTAACGTGATTTAATTATCACAGTACATCGAGATAGAAAAAGGATGGGATAAACCTAACTCGTTGAACAATGATTTTAACCAAGTCAGCTCACATGTTAACATTGCAAGTGCACGATAATCAGCCTCAGCCGAAGAATGTGAGACTATGTGTTGTTTCTTTGTTTTCTAGGAGATCGGACTAGAGCAAAAAATACAACATAGCCTGTAGTGGACCAGCTAGTAAATGAGCAGCTAACCCAATCTGAGTCACAACAGCCCGTAATAGTAGGAGATATATCATGATGCATGTGGATCCCAAGGGATAGTGTGCCTTTTAGATACCGAATTACTCAGTTTGCAGCATGAAGATGTGGTTCTCTAGGAGCAGGTTCTCTAGGAACAACCATGAATTGACTTAATATTTGAACTGAGAAGCACAGGTCCAGCTGAGTGACTGTAAGGTAGATCAGTCTACCCACCAAGAGACAATATGATGTTGGATCAGATAGTAATGGGCCTGTTTCATTATCTAACTTGAGATTTTGCTCCATAGGGAAGGAGCTCGGTTTGCTCGCTAGAAGACCAGAATCTGATAAGATGTCCAAGGCGTATTTTTGTTGAGATAAAACCAAGCCATCTGTCGTGTGAACAACTTCAATACCAAGGAAGTATGTCAATTGTCCCAAGTCCTTTATATGAAAATGCATATGTAAACTTGCCGTTGTAGCAATAATGTGGGCATCATCAGAACCTATGATGATTATATCATCAACATATACCAATTATATCACCAATATACACTAAAATTGCTATAAGTGTTGGCCCTTGTAAGTATGTAAATAGTGAAGCATCAGCAAAGGACTGTGTAAAACGCATTTGTAACAGTGCATCCACAAACTTTCAATTCCACTATCTAGGGGTCTGTTTAAGCCCATATAAGGTTCTGTGAAGCCTTCACACTAAACTAGTAGAGAGAGAAGTCCCATTATGTTTATAATCCGATGAAGCATACATGTAGACCTCTTCATCAAGATCCCCGTGTAAAAACCCATTTTTAACATCTAGTTGATAAAGTGGCCTACGCATATATTTAGCCAAGGAAATGAGGCACCTCACAGTCACTAATTTGGCAACCGGAGTGAATGTTTCATGAAAATCTAAACTTTCAAATTGTGTATATCTGTTAGCCACTAATCGGGCTTTGTACCTTTCAATCGTCCCATCTGCATGCCGCTTAATTTTGAAAATCCATTTACAACCAATTACTCGCTTACCCATAGGTAAGGACTCTATATATTGTCCAGGTGTTATTTGCTGTTAATGCATCCATTTCTTCTGCCGTGGCTTTTTGCCATCCTGGAAATTTGGTTGCTTGAGTATACCTGTGTCCACAAGTGATGGATCTAGAGGAGGTTGTGAGGTGACAGAACAACAACCATAATCTTGTAAAAGAGCCAAAGGATGACCACCCCAAGTGGGTCTCCTAAGTGATTGTACAGGGTCAGTTGTAGTATTAGATGGTAGAACTGCAGGAGATGGTAAATTGGGCTAAAAAATGGGTTCAGAGGATGTGGTAGATAGATGAAATAATGATGTGGGTTCAGTAGGTAAGGAGTTGGGTTCATTAGGTAATATAGTGGATCATGTAGGTAATGTAACGGGTTCAGTGGGTAATGTAATGAGGTCGGGAATAAGGACAGGATTTGGAAGAGAATGTACAGGTAGAGGAAGAACTCCTATATTACAAGAGTTTGAAGAAGGAACCGAGAGATGTGAAGTAAATTTAAAGGGAAAAATTGATTCAAAATATTGAACATCTCTGCTAGGGAATATAGACTAAGTAGAGAGATCAAATACAAGATACCCATCCTGATTTAAAGGATAACCCATAAAGATGCAAGGGCAAGAACGATGAGAAAATTTATGCCTATGAGGAGAAGAATTTCTGGCATAACACAGAGACAAAAAATTCGAAGATGATTATAAGAAGTGGCTTATTAAACAAAACTTCATAAGGAGACTTATCTGAGAGAACAGAAGTAGGCAGTCTATTTATTAGATAGCAGGATGTAAGGACACATTCCCCCTAGAATTGTAATGGTAGATTAGTCTGAAACCGTAGGGCTCTAGCAAACTAAAGAAGATGATGATGCTTTCATTCTGCTATTCCATTTTGGTGAGGAGTATAGACACAAGTTAATTGATGAAGAATACCTCATTAGTGAAATAAATGCTCCATAGATGAAGAGAGAAATTTCGAACTATAATCAATCCATACAGAGATCTAGAACACTAAGGAGATACAAAGTAAACCATAATTGTAAAGACATACCTATGCGTGGGAGATTGATTTTCGCTGTTAAACTTGAAGCCTTAATCACAGTCTTCCACAGCTCGTAGAGGTTCCACTTATTTCTCAATGCTCATGGGTATAGAGAGAGGAAAAATAATTATGGTTGTAGGGACTCATGACCTAGTATATATAATACTAGCACAAACCTTAATCAGTCCCACACTGAATTAGGGATAGCCTATCTCTTTATCTTGTGATGAACCAGACTGAACTAGTCGGCCTAGTGACACAAACTTCTACTATTCAATGGGCCCCATAATTAATCAAGCCCATTAAGATAGTATCCAATACTGGGATGTTGTGACACGTGCAAAATACAAGGAATTCTTCTCCAAATTATTGACAAATCATGAGTGGAAATCAAGTGGCATTTCTTCGAGATCATGGCCTTTATTATCATCATTACAACAGTTTTATCACCTATTAACATCATCCAAAAACCATCATTAACTAACCATCAATTTGAAAAGGAAAAAAAAAATCTTCATCATCACTAGGGCTGCAACAGGGCCGAATTGGGCCGGGTTTCTTAAAATCCTAACCCTGACCCCGAGTGCTTATACATAACCCTAACCCAACCCAACTCTACCAAGATTAGAAAATGTACAACCCTAATCCTACCCTGGCAGGGTTGGGTCTAACCATAACCCACCCTGATTGACCCTGATAGGCTGGGTTGGGCCGGATTAACCCTGATTGGATTTACCTTGATTGGCCTAAATGCAATCTTCTTATAAATGCAACTACACTTATTGAGTTTGTGTTGATCAAAATTTAAAAGAGAGGATAAATGGTGATAATCAACATATAATTATACCTCTCAATCATATATGCAATTTAATTTAGAGGATTGCCAAAATCCGAATATCTGCAGATCAGTAAACAGCTCTTGTTATGTGATTTTCCATTCCAACCCCAATGTTAGTGATAGTGATATGCAACAATGAGTATACCAACCCTAATGAGAATCATAAATCTCTACCGACGAAAATATGAACAAGATTGGTAGCAAACAAAGGGGAACTCTAATAGATCAGCAAATAAAATCGAAACAATAAAATCAAGCAACATACTCGATCTGTGAAAGAGAAAAAAAATTGAAAACACAACTCAAAATAGAAAGAGAGTTGAAATTAACAGAGACAACACCACATAAAACAAAACAATCACATACTGACCTTTCCACCAAAATCGTGGAGAAACAGAGAAATTCCCTGCTTCGTTTTTCACCTGTAACATAAATATTGTGGGGCACCGTTGAAGGCCTGCAACAATTCTTCCCCTTTCCGGCTCCTTCTCCATCCAATCCCCCAGAAACTCCTCAGAAAAGCTCAAAAAAAGATATCCAAAGTAGCATTCATCGTGATTTCTGTCGGGGCAAGCATAATCTTACTACTTTGCTTCTGATTCTTCTGCTTTGCTTGCAGAGGAGGAATCAGACAGACAACGAAATGGGTAATGTCCCACTAGCACTGATCTTCAATTTTGCAAAACCAAACTGATGCCAGGGACTCAGAGAGAAATTTGAGAAATAAGAACTGAGAGAAACAGAGAGTAAAGGCGTTGGCCTCTAGGAGGTGAGAGATGAGGGTGAATAGTGAGAACTGAGAGAGACTCAAAGTGAGAGAAGTGAGAGGCGAGAGACAAGGGTGAGTAGTGAGAACTAAGAGAGACTCAGAGTGAGAGAAGTGAGAGGCGAGAGATGAGGGTGAGACCATGAAAAGTGACGCGTCGGCGTCAATTAGGTGGATTAGGTTTACTGGTTTTAGGGTTTATATATATATATACAGGGTAGGGCTAGGCCGGGCTCAACCCAGGGGCTCAACCCTAACTCAACCCAACCCTGCCAGGGTTTATACAAAATTAAGCCCTAATCCAGCCCTGTTAGGGTTCAGGCCAGGTTCAACCCTGCCAGAGTTCAGGGCGGGCCTGGGCGGGTTCAGGTCATCAGGGTAAAACTTGCACCCCTAATCATCACCAGTGCAATTGTAACCCCAATTATAAAATCATTTACAAATTGTTTCATCTTCTAAAAACCATCATTTACAAAAAAAAAAACCCAATTTTCTTTGCTTGCACACTTTCAACTTGTACTATCAGCACCAACAACATTCGTAGCCTTTCTCTTAGCCAATACTCAGCCATCTGTCTCTTTTTCTTTTCTTGCACACTTTCAACTTGTGATCCTGTAGCACTCTGACTTGTTTCCATTTGAGAGTTGCTAACAGTTGCATTTCGTTTCCTAACATAAAATACATGCAAATAGATGAATATTAATAATATCCAAATATTAATGAAATAGAAGAAAACAGATTACTAAGCATACCTTTAATAGCCTCTTTTCATTGACTGATGCTCTTTGGCAGATCCTTCTATTATGCCCAACATGCTTGCAAATATCACACTTTGTTGAGGATGTTCTCTTCCTAAAATCTGCAGTTGATGCCTCTCTAGGTTCTTTCCTCCTATTTTGTGAGGCTTACCAGGGAGTCTCTTGAAAGGTGGAGGCTGCAATTCATTTGCTTCTTGTGTACTAGGGGCCATAGAAATGTCTAGAAGTAAATGGATCATTTCTTGATGTAGTATCTTTGAACTGTAAAAAAAAAAAAAAAAAAAACTCATTGCAGTACTCTTTCAGATTACCTCTTCTGTATTGGATGGTTGAGGCTACATGCTCGCAAGGCACCCCACTATCTTCCCATAACTTACAATCACAACTCCAATGGTTCAAGTTTTCAACATACCTGATTAACCCATCAGTAACTTCAAATTCTAAATATCCTATTGGCACAATCTGATAGTTCCTTGACTCAGTTGCAATTAAATCCAATCTTTGCTTGATTTTAGGTTTCAAGCTTCCCTTATACCCACTTCCCTTCTCATACCTTCTTAGGATCCTTCCATCAATTTTATCCTAATCTAGTCAATCAATGTTAAGATGGGTTTGCATCTGTGGTCATGTTATTTGTAATATGTTTGCTCTTGCATTTGTGGTTAAAGGCATGTCTAGACTACATTGATGCAAGTGTTTTCATCAACCACTCATAACCGTCATTGTTCAATACCTTGGGTTTATTCATTGCTTCATTGAATCTAAACACATTGCTGGCTTTCGATGCTCTCCAAAAAACGGATCTTAGTAGGAGACCTGCAAATTTGGCCGTAAATTTGTTGTACAAATGTCTGTTACACACTCTGTGTTGCAGCTGGAAATATTCTGGAAACAACTTCTAAAAGGCCCTACAATGGAAAAGGAAAAAAAGGCATAGTAATGTCGACAATGAAATTACGAGAATGAATTGAAATGTACAAAGAAATTGACAGCATTTGTTAAAACCTTCTATCTGTCTGACATTATTAGCAGTAGCTGGTGATCTATTTCTGTTGCACACTTTCAACACCCATTAATGAATACTCTCATTCTTTTCTTTGCTTCCTTTTCGTTATATATTCACATTAAGATTCTAACTGGAATGTAAAATAAAAGTAGAAGTCACTCAGTAACTAAGTTGACTTGTCATGGCAAGCAATAGAGGAAAAAGAAACCAGCGACTAAGTTGACTTTAACTGCTGGCCATGTGCCTCCTGACCAGCTTTATGCATAAAGAAAAAAGAAATTACCCAGCAACTAAAGGTGCAATGTCGGTGTTAGGACCATGCAGAATGCAACCAATCAGAAGACAATGCTTAGTATATCGCAGATCCAATATGCATGCGAACACGTGTTGACATCTTAGAGACATGGAATCAAGCACGATTTAGTGCTCAGAGATGATTATCCACATGCAGGAATTACCACGATGAGATAATCATCCTGTAACCCACCTCCGGGTGGTGACCTCCATGTGTCCTCCTCTCTGGAGAGATCGAGACGTGCTCCACCGCCCCACAAAGCAATCTGAAGGCGGCTGCCAGCAATTTCGCCATTGGATCATCATCATGTGATCGTAAAATCAAACCTACACCGCCATAATTCCCTCTTTCCGAGGGAAAAAAAATACAAAGACTCCTAATCCATCATGACGACCCTGAAGATCTCGAAAAGAATCCCGAGCTTAGAGTGACTGTAGGGAGCGTCGTAAGGCAATTCTATGCTCCATAAATATCCTTACTGTGAAGCTAACCGGATCGGAAAAATTTTACCCTCAAGCTTTTACTTACTGAATTCTCTATTGTAGCTCTAGAATACCTTGAACTTAGCCTTTCGTACCTGAGTTCATCTGTTTATAGCCTTGATTTAACTTGCTTATAGCCTTGATTTAACTTAGACATTGAAGTGGCCCTCGGGTTATCCAACCGGCCCGATGGGATTGCCTGTCTTCTTTTGAGACAGATGGCCCAATTAGAAGTTCAACCAAATTCCAATGATAACAGTGACTACAAATTTCTTCAACAATTTCTATTGTGCCTCGAAGAAGATGAATATGATCAGGAAAAATATCAGAGCAACGAAAATCTTTATTAATAGCCATCTGTTTCAAGATATCCGACTCAAATGCTTCAGAAGGGCACTCTGAGCAACTTCTACATGCTTTGGATTAACGTTAACCCAACCCACTAGGGATGTGGAGCAAGAGATCCAAATGATTTAGCAACAGATCCAAATGAAACCCTATAACTTATTTCAAACCATGAAATACAAGTGAAATACCCTAAACCCTAGAATAGTTGAAACCCACGAACGAAGATATTACTTTCCAAATGTCGAGGGGAGTAGCAGTCTACGCCGAAAGTCGAGTGGAATAGCAGTCTTTGTTGGAGAAGAACAAAGTATTGAGAAATACCTTCGTTTTGTAGGAATGTTTTGACAATGGCAATTAGAGTAGTCAAGTCAAGCCGAAATGACGATTGAAACTAGAGAGAACTCCCACCGTAACGACAATGGAAACCCCCTTTTCACTAAGCCGGAATGTTTTGCAGGTACCATGGCTATTCTTCCATCTCTATTTTGCGGGTTTCGTTGGAGAAACTGAAAATGAGAGAGAAGTAAAAGGACCCTGTTACGGTCTTTGTAGTTTCCACTAAAGGGTATTTAGGTAATTTTATTTAATTAGGGGTATTATTGTCTTAATAAATTTTTGGTAAAATTTCAACTACCACCCAAAAAGAATTGATTAAATCACCTATCATTCAAGTTAGACAAACGTTAGTTAATTGACTGATGGGAAAAAGTTGAAATTGTGTGTGGACATATACCCCTTTCTTCTTCCTCCTTGTTTCTTTGTGTAATATTTTATCAAAAAAAAACAAAAAACAAAAAAACCAAAAAAAAAAGAAGGAAAAAAG
Organism: Protea cynaroides; assembly: GCA_028583415.1. Taxonomy (NCBI): domain Eukaryota; kingdom Viridiplantae; phylum Streptophyta; class Magnoliopsida; order Proteales; family Proteaceae; genus Protea; species Protea cynaroides. The sequence goes on from CM053270.1 coordinate 58,602,218, forward strand.
AGCTCAAATGTTCCAGAAAGATTTCTCAATCCTCTCTTTCTCCTTTGCCATCAGTCGGATACGATGAGGGCAAGGAGAATAGTGAACACCTTTTCTCAGCCTCGGATTTGCAAGCAAACCAAGAAACCCAAAGAATCCAAGCAATCATTTGAGAAGGAGTTGCAAGAAATTCAAAGGAAACTTGCACAGTTGCTCATTGAGAAGGAGAAGACTGAAGAGCTCTTAAAAGTCAGAGATGAGATGCTGAAGCAGAAAGAGGAAGAACTTGAAAACCAAGGCAGAGAGCAGGAGAAGCTATTGTTGGAGTCAAAGAAGCTGCAGAAATTGAAGGAATTCAAACCCACCATGGTATATCCAGTTGATCGCTCTTTTTTAGGTTAGTTTTTCTTAATCTTGATTTCTGATTTGATATTTACTCTGTTTCTCTTGACTTTATGCAGAACTTCCTTCTTGTTCAATCTGTGAGAGAAATGAAGCAAGAGAAGAACATCAAGAGCAGGAACATTAGCCCAGAAGAGAGAAACCCCCAATTGCATCCTTTTTTTTTTGGGTAAGTCCCCAATTGCATCCTTCATCCTTGATAGTTCTTCTACTTGAATTTGATATCGATTTATTTTAATTTTTGTTCCCACAACGAAGTTCTTGAGATAAAAATTGCAAAAAAACTACTAATGGAGTTGGACTTTTATTTTTCTAATCGGGTACTAAAATGAAATTCCAAACAAATCAATCGAAGATCAGAGTAGTCCAGATTGATTCAAGGGATACTCAAGCTTAAAAATAAATATAAAAAAAATGTATTCTTGTAGAGAACTTAACAATAAAGGTATTATTGTCATTTAAATATTTTGTAACGGCTGACATCAACAACTAACGGCTCTGTTATTTGTTTTTGGATAATTTTGATAAAAGTTTGTCTAACTTAGGTGGTAAGTGATTTTTTTTAAACAACTTGGGTGGTAGGGGATTTTGTCCATTCTTTTTGGATGGTAGCTGAAATTTTTTCTAAATTTTTAGATTTTTTTCTCGTCAATTTTTAACACCCACAACCTAACGGTGTGGATTATTTTGTTATAAAATAGTGTTTTAGGGGTAGTCATGTGTAACTATTCTCAAGACAAGGTAATTTTGTGTAGTAAACCATTTGTCAAGGGAAGGTCCGAATAAATTTTCCTTTTATTTTTTATAAAAAATAATTTTTATTGATGATTTTTGATAAATAAGTTAAAAACAAAAACAAAAATGATACTATATATCACACAAAGGCTAGAATGCTCAACTAACATGTACATGCATGTGGCAAAAAGAAATGCATATAGAATTATATTATGATTTTTTTTCTAATAAAAATATATTTAGGCAAAAGTCTTTCTAGTTGGACCTGCGGATATCAACCCTCAAACCTCCATATGATCCCAACCCCTATAGATGAATTGTCCATTATACCCTCACTCCTCTTCCCTCATACCTTGATTTCTTTGCTCGATGGAGTGAGATCCTCTTCCCATTTATTTGTTTTCCATTTTTTTAGGATTTTGATAGTAACCATGATGGCTAGTGCTTGGTCTATATCAGAAAAGATTTCACCTCTCCCGGTGGTAAAAAATTCAACTTGAAAGTACGAGATCAAACAATGCGCCCAAAATTGTGAAAAAGGGATGTCAGTTGCCAAGCACCATGTGAGGAGGAGGATTTAAACACAAGACCAACCCTTGCCCTCAAGTGTGAGGAGGAGGATTTAAACACAAAACCAACCCTTGCCCTCAAGGGACAAGCAAAGACACAAACCACTTGAAGAAATCAAGTGTCCATTGGATACAAACATTGTCAGATTCACATGTCTCCTCTTAGTGATTCTGGAAGGACGGTGGCAACTCTGTCCGGATGGCCGACACGTGACTCTCGGTGAATCTAAGACCCACGTTCAAGCCGACACCCCCTTTCGGCTTGGCTCGTCGGTCGGTTGGGTGTCGGCTTGAACGTGAGTCTCGGATTCACCGAGAGCCACGTGTCGACCATCCGGATAGGGTTGTCACCGTCCTCCCAGAGTCGCTGGGAGAAGAGGATGCGGATCCAACATTGTCTACCATTGCCTAAAATGTGTTACTCCTAAATGGTTTTTTTTTTTTTTTTTTTTTTTTGGGGGGGGGGGTAAGTTACAAGTCATTAATTATAGTGAGATTTATATTGGACATATTTCTTGTTATTTTAGGAAAAAAATTTTTTATTCATTGTCATACGATAGAAGTGTTTTCACAATCGGAGGAAGAAAAATATTTAGATACATCAAAGAAAAGATATTTAACAAATGTTTTTTTCTTTATATAACCACTGTTTATTACACTGAGACTATAATCATACCGAATTACCCTCATTTGTACATGTAGAAGGTAGTCTCCTTCATGTCGTAGAGAGATAAAATTGTATCACACATCATAACTAAAAAATTCTGCCAATGTCATAATAAATTTTTTTTTAATTTTATTGGGTTTATGTGTTTCAAGAATTTCTGAAAAATATTGATGTGATGATGAAATTACAAAAAAAAAAAAAAAAAAAAAAAAAAAAAGAAAAAGGGAAGCAAAGGAAGAACTGTTTCAACATTAAAAAAAAAAAAAAACACATATCCACAAGCTGAATTGCAATATATCAAAAACAAGCAAATTCAATCCAAAAATCTATAGTGTCATACAGAGACCCCGTCTGAATGACACCTCTATGGTGTGTTTACAACATGGCATTTTTCTAATTTAAAATAAGAAAAACTAATTGTCACCTAGTTAAGTGAGAATTAGTCTTGTCACTGATTGTTGAACTGCTCGCTCTAAAATACTAAAACTATCTTTGTATATTGTGGTTTTGAGCCCATTGAGTGTGCATGAAAAGAAACAAATGACACCAAATTTTATCTCCAAAGTAAGAAAATTTAACTGTACCCACTAAAGAGATAGAGGTATAAAATGTTCATTTTAGCCTCCAAATAATTTACACATCATTCCACAAAGGACAGAAAAATATGGTTGTAATAAATTATTTTTCTAACCCTCATGGTTTCAAACAGACTCATCCCCTCCTTGGCTTAAATTCCACTATGTACATTAAGCACATGTATGAGCTAGGAAACCATAGCTAAAAGCTAGTGGGAGAAATGAGAAGTGAGAGAAGAGTGTAGGACAAGGGTTATATATATATATTGGGCCTTGATTCTTTTTTTCTTTTTCTTTTTTATAATCCCTATAACATATAAGCTTAGTCCAAACTAACCTGATTATTAAATGGGCAAAGATAGGCATTCTTGAGCCCATCAATTTATAATCAGGTGAAATGGGATCTTGGACAGCTTATGAAAAGTTAAGTTTCCTCTATATACAATACAATATGACAAAAAGGATGCACATTTCGCCATGTGGCATGCCAACCGGACAAATCCAAACCATTGGCAGGGAAGAGTCCCAAATTCAATCTTATATTTTACTTTGTACTGCACAAATTTTTTTTTTTTGAGGGGGCGAGGGGCTCAGACTTTCCTTTGACAATTAGTTTACTACACAAAACTATTCTTTCTTGAAAAAAATTACACAAACTACCCCTAAAACACTGTTTAATTTATAACAGGATATATAGTCCACATCCACATCGTTAGGTTGTGGGTATTAAAAACTGATGGGAAAAAATCCAAAAATTTATAAAGACAATAATACATTTAATAATGTTAAATTATCCAAACAGCCTTTAGTCCTAAAGCAAATAAGGGCTTCTGTTTTTTTGAAAGAGGATTTGTCTCCAACATCATCGTCTTCCCAAAAAAGCAGGCGAGCTGGAGGGATTAGAAATTCAACTAAACTCGCTGAGGAAAAATTATGTTTCTTTAATAACCAAAAGGCTGACATGTTTGTTTCTCTTTGCAACTGTAAATATGAGTAAAGTGAACTGAAAACCTCTATTCAGTTGAACGAGGTGTTCTCTCCGATTGTCTTTCAATTCCTTTTACAATGCAGGTATACTGGTGTATATCTGCAGGCTGCAGCTCCATCATTCATTGTTATGGTTCCTCTCCAACCTCAGTTTTTTATTCCCCTGTGGCTACTTTTCTCATGTGATGATCCATGGAGTACAAGTGCTCTACATTGCAATCACAATTCATTATACCTGTCAACGATTTATTTAGTTTTGTTTCCTCTACCGCGAAAACGATATGATCGATTTCCTGAATCAGCGGAGCAGGTCGGAGAAGGGATTTTAGTAGGGCCCGAAGACCTTGCATATGACGCGGAGACAGGATTCATATACACAGGATGCAAGATCTCTCCCATCATTGCCACTTTTGTTAGTTTTCTTCTTCTTGTTTCTTCTCTTAGTCCCGTAGTAGTATTGACGTCGTCGATTGCATCACAAAACAATGAGCTGCAGTTTCGGACGAACAGACCTTCCGACCTAGAGAGGAGTTGCAGAAGTTGAAGAGAATAAAAGGTCATCTCAAGAGGATCAACAAGGGCTGCAACGCAATGAATTTGTCTCGGCTGCGTCTGACTCGGACCAGAGTCGATGACTCCATCTTGAACAACTTGTGCAGGAGCTTTTGAACCCCATTCTTACTGTTCAACCTGAAAAGAATAAAATGTGGTTTATGTATTGTAATTTTGAAGGGTATTTTTGTCCATTAAATATTTAAGTTAACTTCGTCTTCAAGAAGGTAGTGGACTGTAAGTCCAAAAGACAAGGTAGTACTGTATAGTAAACCAATCGTCAAGGGCATCCGAGTAAATTTCTCTTCCTTTTTTCTTTTAGTTTTTTTGTTTAACACATGGAAAATTGGATTGTGCTAATTTCTAGCATATACTTAGGGGATAATGGGCCCTTTCTGCAACTAAAATGGGCCCAAACCAACCTTTCATTTGCATAATCTTTTGTTGGATAAAAATGAGACTTGAGATCTTATCACTCTTTCTCTAGGGAAGAAACTAGTGGACTGCAAATGGATTTTTACGATGAAACAGAATTTGATAGTACTGTTGATAGGTATACGGCACAATTAGTCACCAAGTGCTATACTCAAACATTCGGCATTAACTATTAGGAAATTTTGCCCCTATTGCCAAGTCGAATATTGTTTGTGTCATTCTCTATTATGCGGTCAACCTTGGATGAGATTTACATCAATTAAATGTAAAAAATGATTTTCTTCATGAGGAGATAAAAGAGGAGGTGCACATGGATCTCCCTCTTGGTTTTTCTAGACCTCTGCTACATCTGGCAATGAATGAAAATTGAAACGAGTTTTATATGGCCTAAAACAATCTCTTCAGGCCTAGTATGCATGCTTCTATAGAGCCATGATATCTGAGGGGTACAAATAGAGTAAGGTTTATCACAGTCTATTCATAAAAAAGAATGACGAGTTAATTACTGTTCTTATTGTGTATGTAGATTTTATCATAGTTACAGTGAGTGATAATGTTGAAATATCTCACTTGAAGACTTCTTTTGGCACTAAATTCGAAATTAAAGACCTTGATGATTACAGTATTTCTTAGGGATTAAGGTTGCTATCGTTCTACTCAAGGTATCTTCCTCCCTCAATGGAATTATACCCTTGACTTATTGTCTGACATTGGGATGCTGGGATGCAAACTTACTGACACTCCACTTGAGGCCAATTCCTGTTTGTCACAAAAAAATACGAAATCAATTGATAAAGCTAGATATTAGAAATTAGTTGGCTGTTAATTAATCTTTCTCATACCAGATCAGATATTACATTTGTGGTTAGCATGGTTAACCAATACATGCATGTCATCTTCTCTAGTCATTTGGATTGTGTATCAGATCCTAGATTACTTAAAATCTACTCTCCGGTTGTAGTATTCTTTTGTCTCACACTGATGCTAATTGGATTGGTTCATTTGATGATAGATGCTCTACTTTTGGATATTGTACTCTGATTTGGGGGTTTAGGTCATTTAACTAAGGGAGAGTGAAAAGGTCTTTCAACTTATCTATTAGGGTATTATTGTCTAATTAAAATTTATTTTTGGATGACATCAGCAACTAATGGGATTGGTTAAACAGAGTGGATCTATTTGATTAACGATGGTAAACGTTTGGGTAGTAGTTGATGTTTTTTGAAAGGCGTGGGTGGTAGGTGATGTTTCGAAACTATTATAGGGGTAATTGATTTTTTTTCATATAAATAAGTACCATAAATCATATCAAACAACTACATATGTCATAATGTATTATATAATTAATTCTATAATACATACCAAAGAGAGCCTTAGTTAGCTTCATCTCACTCGACTGGAGGTAGTTGAAGGCAAGGGGAGAGAGAGGTAGGAGGGGGAAGGGCAACTCTAGGAGTCGTAGTGGAGGCACAGAGAAAGGCCCCATAATGGAGATAGGGGAGGGAAAGGGGGAACCACAGAAGGAGGGTGAGCTAGGGTTGGGAATTGGTACAATTTCTCACTTAGTGAAGTATCTTATTTGTCCTTAATATCTTGAACAACATGAATGAAGAGTATGGGTAAATAAGTCATAGTGAATCAAGTCATTTCAATCTTTATAGTGCTATGGAAAATTACCTTATTAAACTGAAATGGAAACTAAATATATGCCAAATATTCCCTTATTTTTAAACTGGAGCTGTAGAACATGGCTGAGAACAAGAGCATGACAGTCCTGCAAAGGAGAGTTTGATCGTAGCATTGACCCAATCATTTGTCACTAGGGATTCAAATCCTCTCCTCCCAAAGGAGGAGAGTCGGTTCCCACCAGCCAATGCCCAATATGTGGGTGTCGGTTGGATCCGAGCCCTCCATCCGAGCCGGTGCATAAGCCGATACCCCCTGTCGGTTCACCTTATCGGCTCAGATCTAGCCGACAACCATGTGTCAGGTATCGACTGGTGGAAGCCAACTCTTCTCCCGTACCCCTGCGAGGAGAGGATTTGGATCCGTCACTGAGATGGTTGGCTCTTCAAGTCACGATAAATCTGTCAAGTTATGGAAATAAGTTGGTTGCTTTGACCTTTTCCACTTCCTCCTGTCTATAGCATTTGATGTTACCCAGTCAATTCCAATGAATTCTGCAAAATGCTCAAGATGTATGTTTTAGTTTTTTATTTTAATTTTTTATCCTTAATCTTTTTGGCCACCTATGTTTCTTTCTTTCTTTGAAGGGAATAAACTGAAAATTAAGATTTTCACCTCGCTCTTTTAACCGATGGTTGGTCAAGTGATGTGTTTGTATGTGGAGAAGGCTGCTGCTATCTGTATTACAAATTTTAGGCCAAAGTATAAGGGGAAAATGAGGAGAGAAAGAAGGATGAAGGACAGTTGGTTGAAGAGTGTTCTTAGGCACGGAGCATAGGTAAAGGAGATGAAAATGGTGGTTCAGCTGTTTTGGTAACCTGGGGGACCGTTGGGATTTTGACATTGTAATGTTGGCTCCTTCCAAAGTTTTATTTATGAATATAGATGAATGATCTCTAATCGGTATCTTAATGGTCAAATCGGACGATTCACATCGGTTTTGGACCTGACCGATCCCTGATCCAATCCTATTTCAATATTATTAAATACAGTATTGATCACATGTCAACTTTCCATCGGATCTGTACACAATCTAGATCAATTTTTCCCATGGCTGATATCGTGTCCGATACCTGGATATTGAACTTAGCGCCTTGCCATCTCCTTGGCATCGCACTGCCCCCCCTCCTCTCTCTCTCTCTCTCTCTCTCTCTAAGTTTGCAAGAAACATAATCGACAAAAAGCTTCTCCATTTCCATATCCAAGAACCCAAACATCCCCCCATGAAATGCAGCCCAAAAATTTGTCTCCACTTGAGCCAAATTAGTTGCATCTTGTTGAGAATTTCTTTCCCTGCTGTACATATTAGAAGGAATGTGTACGACAATGGAGGAAAGCTGTGACCACCCATAAAGCTTGACATAAGTTGAAGATAAATTAAGGCCGACCTAGAAATTCCACAGGGAACTGTTCTATTTGAAGAACTGTGATAAACTCGAGTTGACATTGAGAGGGAGATGAATCATGGTCACAAAACTCTCCCAACTTTCTTCCACCAACTGATAGTTCAGTGGATGTTTGCAGACATATAATGGCAGAAACACTAATTGGCTTGGGAACTCTAATTTTACCGGTCTACCATTTCGTATCATATTTGCCTAGCAACTAATAAATTGGTCAAGTCTCTCAGGTATACACATCCATCCTTCAGTCACACACACTTGAATACGATGCAAAATAAATAGCACAAGCCACAAGCCACGAGACAAGATTTATGTGGTCTACCACTACAATGGGAAATGCTAGTCGACGAAGCAATATCTAAAATATACCTAAATTAAGGTTTCGAGAAGTCCAGGGTTTCAACACCTAAATAAACCACCTAGAACAAGCAAAATAGGGATTTACAAAAATTAATTACCTCCTTCAAGATAGTCCCAGAAATGATTGATGGCTTTATTGAGGCATCATCGCACAGATATAGGGTGTAACTCAATATAGACCCATAGTAAGTTTGGAACGGCAAACATTTGAATAAGGATACGTACGTATATTAAATGTAAATAAACTTCAATACAAGTATTGAAAATCCAATTAAAAAAAACACATACACGTGAGGCGTTATTTTGTACATGTTTAATACGATAATATTTTCACTGGAAATACGGACATATATTTACAATGTCATAGACATCTGCATCATTCGGGAAATGGAATAAATAACATATAAATATAAATTTATATATAAACAAAACTAGCAATCTATTAAGCAATAGACATCTACATCATTCGGCGAATGAAATAAATAACATATAAATATAAATTTATACATAAACAAAACTAACAATCTATTAAATTCATATAAATCGTCATCCTCATTAACATAAAAATGCATAAAGTAATGGTCGGATGAAGGTCATCGGTGATCGGTCTCTTGGGGTATTAGGGGTCAAGGCACACACTCGCTGCTAAGTATCAATCGATGTGTGAGTAATGAACCTTGAACAACCCTCGTCATCCTCATTAACATAAAATTTAAAAATACAGAAAGTAATGGTCCGATTAAGGTCATCGGACTCTTGGGGTATTAGGGTCCCCCCACCAATTCAATTCCATAAAGGAGACGAAAATCTTGCCCATTGCAATCGTCCATAGGCCATTGAACCTCCTTAATTAAACTCTTCAACCCCAACATTAAAGGAAATGATTGTTTGTTCATTATAAGGATCCTTCCACTTGCCATCCAATGAGGAACATCACCCACAACCGTCACTATAACTCCAATTCTAATGAACCAAAGGATATTTCCAAGCCTTCTCCATAAATCAGTACCCAATTTGCCTTCAAACTTTTGAGTTGGAAATCTGACATGGTACTAGAGCACTAGTTCCCTCTCATAGTAACCCTGAAAAGTGTCACATATATGTCAGATGCACAGAAGAAGGACTATGGCTCAAGGGATGGCCTTAACCAGTCACCTGAAAAGTGTCATACTAGTCACCTAAAAAGTGTCATACTACCATATATACACCATCTAACAGTGAGGCTACATGTGAGGGGAAGTATTGAGATTAATCCCACATTGCTAATGAGATTGGAATCTTAGGGTCTTTTATATGGAGAGTCTCTCTATTTACTAGTTCGAATTTTTGAGTTGGAAACTTGACACAAACCATGACATTAGTTTGATGACGAACCACATCTGATTCACTGTCGTAAATGGTGACAATTCTTATCACCTTGTACTCCTTAGACTTCGGTTCATAACCAAATCCCCAACAACGATATTTCCCATCTGCAACTACCCTTGACCCGAATCCAATGTGCTAAATTCCAACCCAAAAAGTCTTGGATCCACATCCTCCCAAAGGTTCGGCAGGAGAGGCAGCAACCCCACTGGATGGTCAACACCTAAGGCTTGGATGAATCCAAGCCCTCCATCTGAGCCGACACCCCCCTTGTCGGCTAGGATTCATTCGAACCCCAGGGGTCAGCCATCCAATGGGGTTGCCGCCTCTCCTCCCGAACCTCTAAGAGGAGAGGATTTGGATACGAAAGTCTTAGGACTCAGATTGTGCAGCTTAGGCCAAGGTTGATCCAAAGAAACCCCAAGTTACAAATCTCATCACAGAAATAAACTATCAAAATTGAAATCAGAGGCGTAGTCCGCTCAAGTTCTATGATGCATGAAGATGGAGGGAGGGTTGAAAGATCAATAACTGAGTACACCTTCGTCATTGCAGTGTAGTCCTTTGCTTTTGATCATATATGAACCAATGACTACATTAACCAAGGACTAACGAGTGTCACAGGGCCAGCCATTCAGCCGGAGGCCCAGCTCATAAAAATGACACGTCAGACTGGTGCCTACGGAATGAATGAAGATAGTGGCGCTTAGGCTGTGTTTGCAGGAAATTCCCAAAAGGTTTTTTTTTTTTTTTTTCTGCTTCAAAATCAGTTTTCTTTCGTTCTTTCTAGTTATTTTGGCAATTCCTGATTGTGTTTGTTTCATGTAAAAATGTGGAAAAATATAATTTTCTTTTGGTATAAAATATATATAAAAAAGAAGATGGGTTTGTTGGGAGAGTAATTTTCAAAGTGAGACTTTCCGAGGTGATTAGATAAAGGGAAAAGATATTATGGGAATTTCAAATATAGGGGGTGAGTGGTTTTATACCTTTGTTAGGGTGAAATGCTTTGGATTATGCCCCACCTTAGCGAACAGAAATCATCTCCCGCCTGGGTTTGGGCGGGAGACTGGGTGGCCCGGATGGATGGCCGCCATGTGGCACTCGGAGGGATCCGAGCCCTCCATCCGAGCCGACCGCCCAGTCGACAAGCTGAACCGATTGGGGGGTCGGCTCGGATGGAGGGCTCGGATCCCTCCGAGTGCCACATGGCGGCCATCCATTTGGGCCGCCCAGTCTCCCGCCCAAACCCAGGCGGGAGACGATGTGGATCCCACCTTAGCTGAGGGGCAAGTCAGCCAAACTTGCTCCTAAAAAAAACTTTACAACAACAATGACCAAGCCAGTCAAGCTTTCTATTGGATAGTGGTACGGGAAAAATTGGGAGGTGGCAATAAGGGAAGTAGATTCAAAGCGAGCAGGAAAGTCACCATGAGTCAGGAGACACATTCCTAAAAGATATTGGGGAAAATTACTCATACCACCTCTGGACTTTAGTTTAAATACACTTACTACCCTAAAGTTGACAACAATTATACCTACTACCCCTAAATACCAAACATGGTTACACAAAGGCTCACTCTAGCTGTTAGTTTTTTATGTTAATTGTTATTGCCAGTACGATTTTATTTTTTTAAGGTCCAAAATACCCTTATGAGTAATTTAAAAAGACCATACTAGTATAAAATGAGAGAACAAGAGTGCTTTTTATATAAAGGTTTGGGAGAATACTTTGGTCATTTCATCATTTCATATTTATAAATGATTAAAAAGGTCATTTCATGTATTTTATTTGTAAATGCAATAAGAGTAAAATTGTCTTTAAAATTTTTTTATTTAAAACTGATAGATTTTGGGATGCGATTGTAATTGTTGTCAACTTTAGGGTAGTAGCTGTATTTGAACTAAAGTCTAGGGTGGTATGAATAATTTTTCCAAAATAATAAGTTTCTCTATATTGGTAAGCTATGAAGGGTATTTTTACACAAACATAGTTTGTCAAATGACAAAATAGAACTTTAAAAATCCATAACTATGTGATTCTATATTGTACTGGCTGGAGTAGTGGACACAGATGGGAGTATTATTATTATTATTATTATTATTTTGGGTTAAGTGGACATAGATGGAGTTGTATGCTAACATATAGAATAGTGTTTGATTGAATTAAGCTTTAAATTATTACCAAAAGTAAAAAATAAAAAAATAAGTTTCAAATTTTTCGGAACCTAATCCAGATCCTCTATTTCCTATAATAGGGTCAGAATTGCCACATTATCATTCCATTTGATATGATAACAAACTTGTTTTGTTTCTGACCAACTTCTTCAAACTGTACACTAATGGAATTGCTCAATTTGTAAGTAAGGATGTAAATGGATAGTTAAAAATCAGAATTTGATTCGTATCCGCACCCGTTTTGGAGAATCCAAATCCAAACAATAGAATTCGGATACGAATTCACATAAGTGAAATAAAAAACAGAGGCGGATTCGGATAGTACTCTAATCGAGTGGATATAATCCACTCCGATCCATAAGTATGTTAACAGTCTCAAAAATATTATTAAATACTCACTTCACATATTGGGAATAGCTTCGAGATTAAAAATTATTAAATACACCTACTGTGTTTATAGGGTTGAGAACCCACTATCTAAGCTGTATAAATGCAAAAATAATTGACGCTCGAGAACTAGCAACAGTTCGGCCCTTGATGAGTAAGCTTAGTTAGCTATACCGCTTAGGTTACAAAGCAGCAAGCTCCGTAAGCATTCAATATTTCAGCTAAGAAGCCAATGCTAAAGCGTAGCAAATAACATTGATAACAAAGCATAAGCTACCTTGTTCGTTCTACCGCGCATGACTTAGGCCCCCGCCTCTCTCTCTTTCTGTGGTTTCTGTATCGCCCGCTCTAACAATTGACTCTTTCGACAGCCGGCCGCTAATTCCATTGACGAAGCAGCGAAAAGGAAAGCTGTTTGAACTATGGCACTATAGTCTATATAGTGCTGGTTCTTTCGAAAGAACCAGGAAACGACCGGTTGGCCGATAACTTAGTCCATTGCTGCGGGATGTGGATCGATGACAAAGTACGGATCCCGATTGCTCTGTCACTGCATCCAACTACTTCTCCCTAGCGTCAGTGAGAAACCATACCTTGCCATGGGTCTTACCATATCATTCTTATCCCGCCCTCCAGCCCTAGTGAGTGAGCAAAGCAAGCTATACCGGATACCGAGCAAGGAAACTTACCCTGCCACATTGATCATGGAAGTAGCGGATTGAAATGATAGTGGCAAGGAAGAGACCAAGCAAGAGGCATTCTGTGCCCAATTATGTCTAAGCTGATCGTAGACCACCCTAGCCTAGGGGCGAAAGGGAGCCTCCCTCCGGTCGCCTTGTTCTGGCGCGCTAGCGCGCTCAGGGAGTTGCTTGTTTAGTAGGGTCGTTGCTTGTTGGTGTAGAATTCAATTCCCTCTTATCTCCCCCCTATTGGAAACGTCGAAGTGAGCTGTGGCTTATAAATAGAAAGAGGAGGAGATAACGGGCGCAGGATAGTCATGTGATACTTCGCATTTAACCCTAATCTCTCTCTTCTATGGGTAATATCCGGTCTTCTTCCTTCTGTTTTTGTCAAATAGGCATTCGAAAATGGTGTAACAACTCGAGGGAAAAGGTTCCGCATTGTTAGCATTTCTCAATTTCTCCTTTCTTAAGGGGCTCCGGAGCGCTCCCCTGACCTAAGCCCCAGGCATCCCAAAACGAGGGTTTCGCTCGTTATAGGACTTGACCAAACATCTCACGACACGAGCTGACGACAGCCATGCAGCACCTGTATGAAAGTCAGTACCATCCCGTTAAGGACAGGTTTACCAAAAAAAAAAAAAATAATAATAATAATAAATGCAAAAAAAAAATTTACTAAATACACTTACCATTTTTTTAGGGTTGAGAACCCATTATCTAAGGTTCTCTTTGTTATGTATTACAGAATTAATTATGTAATACATTATGACATATGTAGATATTTGGTATGATTTATAATATTTATTTATATCTAAACTAAATTGATACAATCTAAAACCTATAAATAGGTTTGAAGGTGTTTATCTATTGTGATAATCTATTATTACTTCTTATGCCTAGTAGAATTAAACAATTATTATTTATGATTCATAATTTATTCTCACAAATGATTTATCATAAATAACTTATAAACATAAATATAAACTATACCAAAGAGAGCTTAATGTCACGACCCGCGACCCGCTCCGTCTACATGGCCCAAGGATTGGCACATGGGTTGATGGGTTAGCCCATATTCTAGAATTCTCTACACTTGGGCTTAAGTGAGGTTATCTAGAAACCTCCACATTCTTTGTACATATGGAAAACTCTAGAAGACCCTACATTCTCTAGAATTGTTTTAGAAAGGGGGAATGTTCTAGATCATTCTCCTAGAACATTCCTAACCATTAGATTATAGACACTTGTACTTAATCTTAGCCATTCATTGTACATAAGAGTGTCTATAAATAGGGCTAGCCTCATTTGGCCAAGGCACTCTGCACACTTTGCATCCAAGCATTGTAAGAGATCTTTGTAATAGAAACCCATATATTCTTCTAAAATCTCTCTTGTGTTCTCCACTCTCTTAGGCTTAGTTAGTTCTCAATAAGGCTTGTGAGCAACTAAGTGCCGCACGGTTAGCTTAGTTACACTAAGGCCATGACATTTGGTATCAGAGCGCGGTTACAAGGGAGACACCTGTGCAGCAGTATAGACACCATGTCGCACACCTTGGAGGCACACGACGTAGTGATCCCCGAGGAGGAACGAGGAAGGGATGCTAACCCCAACGTAGGGAAGAGCAAGAGAAGCAAGGACAAGTCCATAGACTTGGTAGGTGCGATGGAGGCCCGACTACATCGAGTAGAGGTAGTCACGGGTGAGACCAGAGACAGGGTTGATGCCGTCGAACTAAATGAAGAGGAGCTCGAAGGCCGCGTGGGAGAACTCAAGGAGGAGTTCCATGGCCGACTCGAAGGGCTCGACCAAACTGTTCGCAGCACCACAGGACATCTACAAGGTGAGTTCGACGCTCTCAAAGCTCAAATACTGCAAACGTTGGCTACCTTTGAAGCCCAAATGCAAGAAATGCGAGCCGACTGGGCATTATGTAAATGAGCCGTGGCTGGAGGAGCCATTACCCCTAAGGAGGCGCTTAAGGTGGAGGTGCCAAAGCCAATGTCCTACGATGGACGACGTGACGTCCGAGAAATCGATAACTTCTTGTGGCAAATGGAAAGATACTTTGAAGCAATCTCACTTGAAGAGCCAAGGAAGGTGCAAACTGCCGTTCTCTACCTTAAAGACACAGCTACTCTATGGTGGCGTAGGCGGCATGCAGACATGGAAAGAGGTACGTGCACTATAAATACTTGGGATAGTTTTAAGAAATAGCTAAAGAAGCAATTCTATTCTGAGAACGCTACATTCTTGGCGAAGAGAAGTCTCAAAAGACTCAAGCAAACTAGGTCTATTCGGGACTATGTAAAGGAATTATCGACACTCATGTTAGATGTCCCGAGTATGACTGAAGAAGAATTACTATTTAACTTCATGGATGGACTCCAAGGTTGGGCCGCACAAGAATTGCAACGGCAGGGAGTACAAGATGTCGCTTCAGCCATAGCAGCGGCAGAGTCCCTACTAGAGTACAAGAGAGACGAACCCTCCAAGCCCAAGAAGGCATACAACGGTAGAGGTGGGGGAGAGTCATCTTCCAAAGAGTCTTACTCAAAGGAAGGATTGGATACATCCTCCTCACACAAGGACAGCAAAGCAAGGGATGACAAAAGAGATAGGCGTAAACCATCAAGCCTGTGTTTCCTTTGCAATGGACCCCATTAGACAAGGGAGTGCCCAAAGAGGAAAGCACTATCAGCTCTACACGAGGAGAAGGATGACGAGAAAGAAGAAGCCCGTATGGGATCGCTACAACTAGCAGCCATCAAGGGCAAGACGACGGAGGTCAAGACCACCGCCTCACAAAAGGGGCAGATGTACGCAAAGATACACCTCAATGGTAAGCCCACTTGCGCCATGGTCGACACAGGTGCAACTCACAACTTTGTCTTGATGGATGAGGCAAAGAAGTTAGGCCTAAAGGTGTCAAAGGAAGGGGGGTTGGTTGAAGGCTGTTAACTCCCAAGCTCGTCCCATTCATGGCATGGTTCGTATGGTTAAGATGAGCATAGGAACGTGGAAGGGCACCGTGGACCTATCGGTGGTGCCTATGGACGATTTTCAAGTAGTGCTCGGCATGGAGTTCCTAAGAAAAGTAAATGTCATAGCCATGCCCTCCATCAGCATAGTATGCATCATGAAAAAGGGAGCTTCTTGCATGATCCCAACAATACCAAGGACTAAGGATGGCCCTAAGTTGCTATCAACAATGCAGTTGGAAGATAGGGCCAGGAAAAGAGAAAAAGAAAGGTCTAAAGAGGTGCTACCTAAGCCTACTAAGAAGGCCTTTGACAAGTTCAAGAGTATAATGCCTTCAGATCTGACGAAGAGACTTCCACCTAGAGGCGAGGTGGCAAAACAAGATCGATTCAAGGTTGTCAAGTCTTACCTTGACAAAGCCACAAAGAAGATAAAGAGGTGGGCTAACAAAAGGAGGCGACCAGCAAAGTTTATAGTAGGCGACTCGGTGCTTGTGAGGCTCAAAAGGAAGGAACACCAATATGAAGGGCCTTTCGAGATTGTGAGGAAGGTTGGTAAAACGTCCTACGAGGTTAACCTTCCTCCAAAGTTCAAGATTCATCCGATTTTCCATGCAAGGACATTAAAATTGTATCATAGAGACATGGGAAACTCAAGCCAGGGGACATCGACTCAAGCATCTACAAGAGTACTTACTCCTTACGACAGGGAGGCTGAATGAATAAAAGCTAAGAAAGTGACTCGAAGACAAGGCGTCCCTCCTTGTAGGGAGTACTTAGTCAAATGGAAGGGACTACCAGAGAGCGAGACAAGCTGGGAACCATCAGATGCCCTTTGGCAGTTCCAAGATATGATACAAAAGTTCCATGAGGAAAATGCGACGAGGACATCACCAACTTAGGTGGGGGAGAATGTCACGACTCGCGACCCGCTCCGTCTACATGGCCCAAGGATTGGCACATGGGTTGATGGGTTAGCCCATATTCTAGAATTCTCTACACATTCTCTACACTTGGGCTTAAGTGGGATTATCTAGAAACCTCCACATTCTTTGTACATATGGAAAACTCTAGAATACCCTACATTCTCTAGAATTGTTTTAGAAAGGGGGAATGTTCTAGACCATTCTCCTAGAACATTCCTAACCGTTAGATTATAGACACTTGTACTTAATCTTAGCCATTCATTGTGCATAAGGGTGCCTATAAATAGGGCTAGCCTCATTTGGCCAGGGCACTCTGCACACTTTGCATCCAAGCATTGTAAAAGATCTTTGTAATAGAAGCCCATATATTCTTCTAAAAGCTCTCTTGTGTTCTCCACTCTCTTAGGCTTACTTAGTTCTCAATAAGGCTTGTGGGCAACTAAGTGCCGCACGGTTAGCTTAGTTACACTAAGGCCGTGACATTAAGCTATAGAAATGCAACTTAACATCTAAGACTATCTCTTAGAAACGAACAAAATCAAGAAAAAAGAAGGAACTAGAAAGCCAAACTAAATTGACTAAATATGCGGGTAAGTATTCCATTTTCTACCGATTGATGCTTTTGTGCATCAATGATCAGCCATAGAAAACAGGTAGTTCAATCAAAGACGATGAATCCTTAAGAAGTTCAGGTAGATCTAAAGATTAATGTTCAAGAAACCTAAGGTTCAAAATTTCAGTTCATCCAGATTTTGAAAATAGGATGAATGATGCTTTTCAGGTTATTGTTTCCGTCAAAGATTCTTTCTTCTTCTGTGTAGAGTCAGTGAGTCACACTTTAACAATTGGATTTTCCTTAGTTGAGTAGTGGATCCCTTGAGGTGGGTCTGAAAACTCTAAATTATATTGGATTTTATACTCGTCTTGCTATCCATCGTACCCTGCTGCTTTGTTCAATCTAGATTCGAATTCGAATGCGGATTTGATTTTAACCAAATCCATTGGAGCCCGATTGGATTCGGATGGGGTGAATAGAATTCGAATAGTGGCATATCCATACCGAATCCGATCGATTTACATCTTTATTTATAAGGACCAACATCTCAAACTTAAAAATGTCATGAGTTCAAATCTCTTTAGATTATGTGTCAAAAAAACATATTGTTAGAAGTTAGAACTAAGGGTGCAAGTTTTATCCTGACAATCCTAATCCGCCCAGGCCCGCCCTGAACCCTAGTAGGATTAAACCCAGCCCGAACCCTGACAGGGCTGGGTTAGGGCTTAATTTTTTATCAACCCTGACAGGATGGGGTTGGGTTAGGGTTGACCCCTTGGGTTGTGCCCAGCCCTGCCCAACCTTGTAAAGATATGAATATATTTAGAGAAGCTGTGCCGCTAAGAGGCGTTGAGACATTGTCTGAGAGACTGAGAGTTGATTGTCGAAAAAAAATAGGTGACAATCGAAATCTCCTGAGGAGTTTTTCCTGTTTTGAGTTAAATGTTTTTTATAGTTTGATTGTTATTGTTTCGACTTTATTTGCTAATCAATTAAAAAACTGTAAGGAAATTTTACTTTGTTTTGAGTTATGTGTTTTCAATCTTTCTGTTGTTCTTTTGATAGATTGAGTATGTTGTTTGATTTTTGTTGTTTCTATTTTATTTGTTGATCTTTTAGAATTCCCCTTTGTTTTGGCTATCAATCTTGTTTATATTTTCATCGGTAAAAATTTATGATTCTCATGAGTGTTGTAATGGATAATCAAAAGCATGTTTAATAGTCGATAGGAGATTTCGATTTGAGCTAAGATCAAATAGGTTTTAAATGAATTATATGATTGATATCGTTTATCCTTCTTTTTTTTCTCTTTTTATCTTCTCTTGAATTGGGGTTAATTAGGGTTGATTCGGCCCAACTTAGTCCTGTCAGGGTCAATCAGGGCAAGTTAGGGTTAGGTCCAACCCTGTTAGGGTCAGGATTAGGATTGTACATTTTCTAATCCTGACAGAGTTGGGCTGGGTTAGGGTTAAGTTTAATAATCAGGGTTAGGGTTAAGGTTTTGAAAAATCCGATCCAATCCGGACCCAGCCCGACTCTGTTACAGCCCTAGTTAGAACCATTTCATGGATACTTAAAATAAATAAAAAAATATATTGTCTGTACCCATTTCATTGAGGACCAAGATCTTCTTCGCCAGCCGTACTAGTCATTCATCGGATGGGCTAGGAAGCTTCGGCATTGTCCAATAAGTAAGGATCCTTTATCTGGATGCCGCCTGACAGTGTGGATCCTGACCATTCATGACACACCGGAATACATGTCGCTACAGTATGAACAGCCAAAATCCTCAATTTCGCTGGACCGTCCCTACTACAAAAGATCCGGTCCCGTCCAATGGAGGACGGGAGGATTTTTCCTTTCATGAATGCCTCTTGAATATGTTTTTCTTCTTTGGGGTTATGAGGGTATTATGGTCATTTTGACAATTCATTGTATGCTAATTACCGCCACGGTCCACATGACACAGCGTAACCCCCTCGTAGCGGCCGGCGATGGCCTTTCGCAGTATGACTCCTAAAGGACTTTCTCTGCTATTCTCACTGCGTTTAGCCAAAGGTACCAACCTTCTCCATCTCTTCTCGTCTCTCTCGACTGTGTTTTTTAATGTATGTGGTGCTTTGGTTAATGAACTTTTCTGTCATAGCTTCAGGGAAACACATCGGATGCGCATCGATAGCTTTGTTCTCGACCGACATTGTCGGTAGCACGCCCATTCTTGTTAGTTCTTTCGCTGTTACATTGTTGGGATTCAAGTGAACATTTTTCTATTTTCTCTGAGTAATTCTGTTTTGTTTTTTTTTTTTTTCGTTGTTGCAGGTTCGGGATTTCATTCATTCTGCGTTGTATGACCCCAAGCATGGTTATTTCTCTCAAAGATCGGGTTCTGTCGGAGTTCTGGGGAAGAGCATCAAGTTCAATCAGCTTGAAGGTACTCAAATTTAATTAAAGACAAAAATAAAGAAGTCTTTCTGCTAGTTTCGGCGGATGGCTCTTATTGCTGATTTGTATTTGGAGATGCCCTCCGTTGTTCTTTTGTATTGCAATTTAATTATCAAGATGTTATTTGAACTTTTGAGAGTGAAATCCAGTTCAGTTTCTTGCTGAGATTATGATGTGCTAAAAAAGTAGATAGATAGAGAGAGAGTTCTGGTTCTAAAATAATGAGTGTTAATGATGTGATAGAACGTATTTTGTGTGAACGGGTTTTCAACCCAATGTAGTTAACTGTTTAGATATCGATGGACGGGTCTTCTGCCTATTTTGATTGTTTTTGCAACATGTGTTTGTCACCCTGTTGATAAGTTTTTGATATTTCAGGCAGGAAGGCTTACATGCGGCACTTGGATAATATTTACAAGCAGAATGACATAGCATGGTTTACTCCTGTGGAGCTTTTTAAGGTAACGTTTGATTATGTAAATGGTATTATGATCTTAAAAGTATACCAGGATCCTCTTATTGAGATGCTCTCCAAATGCAAAATCATATTCCTTGGAGTTTAATGGGATAAAAAATTTTCTTCTCTTTGTAAAACATAATCTGTTACAGTATGTGATATGATGTAGGACAGCCTAGGATTTAGATCTCCTACACTTACAACTAAGCTAGGTAATAGATTCCTAATGACTAACTAGTTACGAAAAAGGGCAGCAGGATACATGTCTTGCATTTATATTTTTAAAGCTGAATTTTATCAAATAGTGAACAATATATTCCAAACAGTGATTTACCAGCTGAGCAATGATCACTAGTTTGAAATAGGAATCAACAATTAAAAGACAGCATTTGACAAAGTGTTATGCAGAAAAAATCAGTGTTCCTAAATGACAACAGCTGTCTTAATGCATAAGAGACTAATTTCAATATAAAATATGTAACATTTCAGTATAAAGGAATTAAATTACTTACCAGAAATGATGCTGACTATAAGCACCAGTACAGGGTGGTATGGGGTAGTGAAATTCTATTAACAGAATTAGAAAACTAAACAGAACATGGGCTGTTTACAGTAAATAAAATAAAACGAAACTGAAATTTTAACAGGTTGTCTAATATTGGCAGAAATTGACAATGGGGTAATGGAAGACTAAATGTTGCTAGGAAATGTTGCTAGGAGAGGTTGACAATGGAACATTAAACGTACTTTAAAATGAAGCATAACATGGTCAGTGGGAAGGAGTGCTTGATTTCAGAAAAAAGATGCCATACAGAAATAAGAAGAGGGAAGGAGAAGGGTAGGGGAAATCAGAAATTGATATAAGGTGGGAAAGCAGAAGAGAAAGAAATTGAGAGAGAGAAGAGAGGGAGATTTACAGTCCAAGAGGGTTTTCTTTCTGTTGAATCAGAAGAAAGGTGAGAGTTATCATTCTCCCACTGTCCAGTTTTTATTTATAAGAAAGAGGTTACAAACTAAGAGACACTAGGAATCCTAGAGAGACTAGTAGTCTAAGTACTAAGGACATAAAGAGTTAGAGTCCTAGTTCACAAAGGAAACAAATAAACCAAAACACATCATATATGAGAGAATTCAAATTTAAAAACAATATATTTTTTGGTGTATTGTTACAGAATTCAAATTTATAAAGAAAACTGTAAAAAAAAAAAAAGGGGTGGGGGTGGGGTGGGGGTGGTTACATTATATTTAAAAAAAAAAGCCTAAAACTGAAAATAAATAAATAACATAACTGAAATATCAAAAAAAAAAAAACTGAAATAATTTTCATAACAGAAAACAGAAAAATATAAGATAAAATAAAAATAAAGCTGATGATCAGCTGCTCTGCTGTAAAACTGCTGGGATGTTCTCATCATGATGCCGCTGATTGGACTATATGCATAGCTGCTGTTGTAGCTATCTTCCTATCTTCTCATTTTTCTTGTTATTCTTCCTACTCTTTTTTATGTACAGTCACGTGCAATTTGTTGGTTAAATTTAATGTGAAATCAAGGGACAGTATGGCTCCTTGAAAAACATGATAAATTAATTAGCTAAAAAAAGAAGTCTACAAATCTACATGCCATACTGTTTCTACATGGTATGTTCTGTTGAAACTTTAAATATTATCTTATTTATGTCAATTTTCTTTTTGATGCTAAAAGAACAGAGTTTTGTTACCCTGACAATCATCGTAAGGGGTTTGGCCTCACATACAGGTCAAGGAATCCAAGATGGGATGAGCCTCACAGGCAATGGAGTAAAACAGGGATAAAATATAAAGCAAAATAAGAACCAATCCTCAAATTTCATTGGCCTGTGAGTTGATTCCCTTTGGAATGACACTGGTTTAGAATTTTCACCAGGGGGGGGTGTACAAATGATCCGAGCTCCATTTAATCTTTTATTGTGACTTCCATCATTTATATTAATGAAGTTAAAATATTATTTATCACATGTTCTAGATATTTTCTTTTTCCCTGCTGACATATTCTCATGTTATGAAGAACTAATTTGATGCAGCCTTGGTATGCTCATGGGATTGCTGAAGCCATAATGCGCACTGCTAACCTTTCCATCCCTCTAAAAGTAAGCCTTCTATTTCTGCCTTAGGGAAATCTTACTCCCGGCGGATGAGTAATTATTGATAGATAACATTCGTACCATTTATTGGTTTTCACCTGTTCTTGATATATGTTATAGTTTCTTTGCCCCAATATGCATTTTCTATCTGAAATGTACAGTTTCTTATTAGTCTTGAGTCTGTACTGCACATGTGGTCCTTTAATTGTTTTCACCTGTTCTTGATATATGTTATAGTTTCTTTGCCCCAATATGCATTTTCTATCTGAAATGTACGGTTTCTTATTAGTCTTGAGTCTATACTGCACATGTGGTCCTTTAATTGTTTTCACCCAAGTTTTGGCATATTAAATATTTTTTTAGTGAATAAAGTATGTAATAACAATACACCAAAAAATATACAATACTAGATGCCTTAAGGGGCAATCCAGACATTTACACAGGGACTACAAAAAGAATACCTGGGGAACCCTATCCACAACTAAAATTGGATAGGTAAATCCTAGGGGGAGCTAATAAATTGTTTCTAGGGGAATCTGGGGAACAACTGTCAATGGGGATTAAAACCCTCAGATTTCAAAGTATTGGGATCCCAAATTTGATTGATGGTCCTAGATTTCAAAGTCCAGGCTCTGAGATTATGCTCCTTCCTGATGTGATAGATGGAAGCACAGAAAGCTAATTTTCCAACCTTGTCACATAGTAAATCTTTTCACTTCTTTTAAGTCATATAAATGTTGGGGTTTATTACAAGTACTGTTTATTACTGAGTTTTCGTCTCAGATTCCCAGTTACAATAAATTGTTCTCCTTTTTCCTTCCAGAAAGATTTGTGATAATTTTCCTTTTAGTTCATTATCTTTAGTGTTTCTGGCATTTTTTTATTATAGATTTGTTATATGGATAGTTTTTATCATTTTTATTTATAGTCTTTGACATGTTGTTGCTAATATTGATCATTTTCCTTGCTTTATTTTTGCCCCTTTTCTTGGAATCAGATATATGAGATTGGGGGTGGATCTGGAACTTGTGCCAAGGGCATTATGGATTACATAATGTTGAATGCCCCAACAAGAGTTTACAATAATATGAGTTACATGTATGTACATTTTTAACTTCATTTACCTACGAAGTAAAGTTCGACTTTCGTATGTTTAATCAGGCTGTTTCTTGTCATCACTTGATATCTATCTAATTAGAAAGAGAGCTAAACATTAAATATTGAATGAAGAAATTGATTGATCTGCTGTCTTCTTAGATGCATTGAGATCTACTACTCATGATTATGTGCACGAAGAAAATTAGTCTCCACTTGTGGTTTTATTTTTTATTTTTATGGGAAGCTATTCTAAGGCTGTGTTTGGTATCATTTTTATTTTTATTTTTCTGACAAGTTTTTGTTTTTGCAAGTGTTTGGTATGATTTTTGAGTGTTATTTATGAAAAGAAAAAACCAAAAGGAGCCCAAATTCAAAAAGCGGTTGAGACCTCTTTTTGATTTTTGGCCAAAAATCAGTTTTGACTGTTTTTGTGCAACTTTAAGTTGCACGTGGATTATAGGTTGAAAAATTGGGGGTCAAATTGTAAATGACTTTATAATCAAGATTTCTCCCACCTCTTATGTTCATCTCCCAAGCATGTCTCACGAATACCGTCCATCTTATATGATAAGAATAAAAAGGGGAAAGTTTGTAGAGGGAGAACGGACGAAGAAAGGGGGAAAAGGTGTTCTGCCGCAAAGACACTTCCTCTTCTCCGTCCGTTAGTATGTTTGCTGCATCTTCTCCGGCGAATCGATAAACCGACTGCATCTGCTCTGTGAAATTTTCTCTTCCTCGTAAGTGATTTGATTCCAATGAGATCTTTGTCATCTCGACGATGACTTCGATTATAGCTCCTTCGCATCTTATCATTCTTTGATTTAATTATAAACGAGAGGTTACCCTGCTGCAGCTAAGAACCCCAGAGAGATCATGGACTCCCACCCAAAGATCGTCATGCTGCAAAACAACATTAACTTCCAGAGGTCAACAAGAATTTGCAAGGAAAGAGGAAAAACAACAAATTGCAAAGAACTAAATTCCAACCGTTCAAGAGGAGGTGATGGTACTAACCAGATGGAAAGGGCATCCACTGCTACATCATTTTTCTCAAGATACCCAGTCACTATGATCAGCATCCTATAGTAAACGTTCTCCAAGCTGCAATTTCAGTACCCATTCATTAAAAATTTCCAGGCCCAAATCCTCTGTGGTTTCTTTAGAGATAGAGATATAGAGAAAGCAATCATATCATAACATGATCCCTAAAGCTATGGAGAGTTTTAGAAATGGCCAAAGCCCAACAGTCGCTGGGGAAGAGAAGCTGACCCATGTGAGACCATTCTCCAGAAATCATATAGACAAAAAGTCCAAGAAAAGTTAACCACCATGAGAAATCAAAGTAATTGCAGTTCCAACTATGCCAACCCTTAGCCTATAAACGAAGAACCAACAAACAAACACATGAACGAATTGGGTGAATCAAGAACGAGAGTGAGAGAAGATGGATATATTAAATTTATAAAACTTCTTTTAGCTACAGTCATACCAAATCTATTTCTCATTCTGCAATCTATTTTTTATTATAGCTACCAAATGACTTTTTATTTTTTATCAAAAATAGTTTTCAAAAATACTTTTTAAAAATTAGCAAAAATAAAAAACAAAAATGATACTAAACACAGCCTAAGTTACACTACTGGGGTGAGGAACAGATGCAAGAGAGGAGACTCGAATGCAAGACCTCCTCCTAGCCCCTGCTTCAACAAGCAAGAGGCCAACCATCTGACCAAGTGGATGTTTGCAGTCTCCTCTTGTTGGAAAACTGTGGGCTACCTCGTTGATGACAGTAACTTCTTGAAAATAAATTTTAGTTATACAGAGATGTTCTTGCCTAGTGCTGTTACTCCATTTGTGGATGGACTTTTTCGTCTTACCTATGAACTGGTTATAAAAAAATGCTACATCATGAACTGGAATTCCATTTAACTGTAAAAGAACACATATGATTATTTATGCTGCTAAAGTTGGACATGTTATTTATTTGATAAGCAATTGGATGTGTCATAAGCAGAGTCATTGGACTAACATTGGTGACTATTTATGAAAATTTCCCCGGGTGCATATGTATTGTGCATGCAACTGAATATTTTTGGATTTTAAGTTGTTATGGGGTATCCTTTATCCATTTCCTTTTATCTACTCTTCTCTCCTTTTCGTCCTTTGCTGGTGGTCTCTTGTGATTACATGGCCATTTTAATGAAGCTAATCTCTCGTAAACAAGGGCTTTTTTTTTTTTTTTTTTTTTGAGTTTTTAAATGAAAACTGCTTTACTGATTGTTTAAAATTCCACCAATGTTGAATAATCAGCAGAATATGGAATAACACCCAATACACATTTGCTATAATTTTTTTGTGAATTTAAGAATGAGCTTAACTGATGGGCTTAAAAGGTCTAGCAAACTCTTTTTCCTTGAAACAAAAACTTAAAAACAAAATTCAACTGTGTTTTTCTAAAGAGCACAGGCTTATGCTGGTTTGTAGAGTTTTCCACAATTTGTAGAACATCTCATCTTCTTTCCTTTAGTTGGAAATAAAAAACAATGTAAAAACAGCAGTAGTAATTATTCAATCATAGTATAGCAGTTAATGATCAAGCAAATTGCAATCAAGGCAACAAAGACTGCTATTCCATCCAATATCAAAATGACATAGTACTTATTGGGCTGGAAATGGTGCCTAAAAAGAATTCCTACTGATGATGCTGTCCGTAGAAAACAAGTTCCTATAACCTCTCGATGTTATTTGTGCCATAAGAGTGAAGAGACATTCCAGCACCTCTTCTTCGAATGTGGCTTTACAGAGCTGATTTGGAAGAAGTTACTTTCAGTTTATGACATGAGATGGACAGGTTTCCAGTCCACTGATCTACTATATTCTTGGTGGAGGAGAAAGAAACGCATAGCAGCAATAAAGGATCTATGGATGCCGCTACTGTTTATATCTTTGCAAAATATTTGGCAAGCGAGAAACAAATGCTACTATGAAGGTGAAAAGGTAACTCCTAAACGAGTTCTGTTTCTTATTGGTAAGGATCTATAAGATGCTTCAACCATTAAGCCGTGTTTGATCAAGTTGGTTAAGGATTTGCAAGTAAAACACTCCTTCAAATTAGTAACCCGGCCTGCTAAACATGTGCCTATTGTGGCTGCAACCTGGCGTAGGCCACCCTCAGGTTGGTATAAACTGAATGTTGATGGGTGCTCACTAGGCAACCCTGGAGATGCTGGTATAAGTGGTATATTGCAAGATAATCATGGACGGATTCTGTTTGCTTTTTCCAGCCATATGGAGAATTCAACAAACTATCAAGGTGAGTTGGGTGCAATATTGAGAGGATCACATGAAGTAATTAAGCTTGGAATTGAAAAGATATGGGTTGAATGTGACTCAACCTCGGTAGTGTTATACATCCAAAAGTCAAATCCACCTTGGTATTTAACTCAAAGATGGAAAGCTCTTCAAGAAAGTCTCTCTGGTAAACAAATAAGAATCAAAACATTGTGTAAGAGAGATGAATACAGCAGCTGATAGCTTAGCAAAATGGGCTGCTACTGTGATGGCATCTGAAGACTGGAATACATGTCCACAATTATTGGCCAGTGAGGTAGTTTGGGATGCATCTGAGCGTCTCAGATTTTGGTTAAAATAGTTTTTATTTACTTCTCTTAAGGATAGGGCTCTGCTGATGGCAATAACGAAGGTGGAGCTTTTACTACCCTTGATGTTTCTCATCATGTATTTTTATTTTTTTCTCTTATTAATATAATCTCTTTGCTGACCTATAGCAAAAAAATGACATAGTACAAAGTGGTTCCCAGAAGAACTGAAACGCGGGAGATAGAAACTGTTGTTTCGGAATAAGGTTGAAAGAAGAGTCAAAACTAGAGCTTTAAACCATGGTTGAGGTTCCAGTGTGCCACTGACAGATGAAGAGAATGGATTAGGGTTTATAAGATAACAAGGTTTTGAAATTTAATGGTGGAATGGTGAGCCGTACGGAGCCTGTTATGCAATTGCAGAAAATGGGCAGTATGACTAGGTTGTATAGTGTTGAAGAATTGATTAGCCTTAGATGAGTTTACTCCCTGCCTAACCGTCAAAAGTCTTTAACTTTTAATTTTTATTCTCCCCACCAATCAAAAGATGCCTTTTCTTTTCCTTTTTCGGATGAAGTTCTTATTCTTGATTTTCCTTAATTAAGGAATTCAAACCGTTAGTTTATGAAAATCCTAAAACCCAGAATTTTCTAGCTTGAATTAATTTCTTCTCTTTGCCCACTTCCTTCTATTGCAGAGGCAAGCCCAAGAATCTTGAATCCTAGGCTGTGCTACATTGTACAGGCTATTATGCACTCTCAGTTCTTGGAAAAACTATAACACAAGTCTTTTCCCAAGTAGTCTTCAATAAAGTTCATTTTGTTGCAGCCTTGCAGGAAATGCTGGTCATACTTTTCAGCTATAAAGTACAATCTTTCATGAGATCCTTGCCATCTTAAAAAAATGAATTCTATATTTCTTGTACATTATAGAGGTGACATTTTTGGCTATTTTTTGTTCCCTGGTCATTTTGAAGTGATTGGATGATTTTTTTTCCTGGTTCCATAAGAGTGGTGATTCTTCAACTGAAGATAAATGTTGTAGAGACCTAATTTCCATTTTAATATATACTTATGGTGTATCTATGAGGTTATGAATTTTATGGAGTCCTGTCATACAAGATGACTTAATCCCCCATGTAACCAATAGGACTGTAATTATGTGGGTATCCTACTACGAACATAATACATTTACTATTACAATTTTTATTTTTAGTTTTCTAATTGTACATTCATTTTTTCTAAAGCAAAAGTGTTTACTGGTTGTAGCTCAGTAGAAATTAGTTCTTCACTGGCTGAAAAACAGATGGAAACTGTTGGTGAAGTACGCAGTCACTTATCAAAGTTTAGAGTTGAATGTCGTGATGCTACTGACCGAACTGGATGGGGTATGGTGACCTGTATTTTGAGCTTTCTTTTTTTTTGCTGTCAAAATCTGTACTTGTTAGTTATATGAATTAAGCTTGCACCATTGTAAATTCCCTCAAATTTTTTGTCTTAGCTGATTATATGCAGTAGGATTTACCTGGTTCACAAAACCTAAAAGAGCGAAGGAAGCCCCTCCTTAATTAATGATTATACATGGTCAAAAGCTTTTTTTTTTTTTTATTTTTATGAAGATAGCAATTAGAAATTAAATCAATCACAAGCTTATATTAGATTTCAAGGATGGCATGATTAATCCTTTTTGTTCTTTTGTTACGCTTTTCTTTTAGTTCTTTATTTTATGTTGTAAAACTTCTACTAATACAAGGAAAAGAGAGGGATGAACACTCTGGTCACTCCTTAGGTAAACCTTTTTATCTCTCTACCTACCGCTCTCCAACCCTTCTCTAACAAAATTTGTCTAAACTCTAAATGCATTCATGTTTCACCTTCTTTAAACCTTTAAATTCTGTCTGTCTCTGTGGCCTTGCAATTGCTTCTAAGCTTGAGTGTTTATGTGGCATCAGCTACTGGATGTCACCAGGAATACCCAGTAAAACTAGGATCCTGGAGCATAGGCCTTCTTCTCTTTCTTTGTCAGACAAAAAGCAGGCCATAGTTCAGAAATCCTAAATGTCGCTTTCAGTGAGATCATTTATCTCATCCATTGGATATAGATAACCTGATAACCTTTAGGGTTACTTTATTTTGCAAAAATTTAGCACCGACCAAGCTTTCTCTCTTTCTTTGTCAGCTTCCTTGATTAGATCCTCACAGTTGACAACTTTATGTCTAGAGGAAACAGTGGCTAATTCGTGGTTTTGTCTGTTCATATATTCTGATCCCTACAGTTGGCAACCTCATGTCTAGAGGAAGCAGGTGGCTGATTTGTGGTTTTGTCTGTTCAGATATTCTGATCCCTACAGTTGACAGCCTCATGTCTGGAGGAGCAGGTGGCTGATTTGTAGTTTTGTCTGTTCAGATATTCTGAGAACTATTGACTGTTTTCTTATCCATTGTGAGTCTATGATGGGCCTGTAGTCTCTTTTTTGAGTCTACTTGGCATCCGTTGCATCTTAAAAGGGTGTCCCAGTGCACGAGGCACCCACTATTTCAGGGTCTGGGGAGGGACAGAATGCACACAGCCTTACCCCTGCAAAGCAGAGAGGCTATTTCCATGTTTCAAACCCATGACCACCAGGTTGCAATATAACAACCTACTTGGCATCCTTTGCATCATGCCATGCAGATTCCTGAAGTGATTCCCTTATGGACCACACCAGATTTTTGCTTGCTTCTTTTTTTTTTTTTTTTTTTTTTTTTTTTTTAATTTGGCACCTTTGGAAAAAGGAGGGTGGGGGAAAGGACCCTGGATCTTCAATGATATTAACTTTGAGCTGAATAAAATGGAATGGTGGGTTTGGTCCTTGCGAGGATTTACTTTGTTTTTTTTTAATATTGAGATTCCTTTTGTAGTTTCTTCTTGACCTTGTACTTTGAGATTTCTACGATGCAGTTCATAAAAATCTTTGTACAGTATAATTATTTGAATTTTTAAATGAAAAAGGACCCACCCATGATTTACATGGAAATTTTATAGCCAGTACTTGGTTTTTTTTTTCTTTCTGGGTAGATGCCATTATTTGGTTTCCTGCTGATCTAGGCTAGTATTTTCATGTTCTTGACACTTTTCATTGAGTTCCTGATCTGTTTTCATTAGATTATCAATTTTGATCAACTTTCTTTGCAACTCCTTTGTTGATCTTATTACTAGCTGATGATCTTACTAATCTTGACTTGATTTCTCTTTAAGAAATTAATCCTGCTCCCACCATCTTGAGAGGATTTGATCTTTCCTCAAACATTCCCCATAATTGTGGTTCTTTATTTTTATCCTATGTCTCCAGTTCAAAATGAAGTTATCTCTTTTGCATGATCTTTCCTAATTTCCCTCTGTCCCTAATTTGTCATATCCACTTGTTCAATTTTGTGATTTCATTTCATAGCCTATCCAATAAAACCTTGAACATCCAGAATCTTTATACATTATTAGGGTTGACCCTTTCAGGGCCTTCACCTGTAGGCTTTAGTGTGTCCTTTCTTGATGCATCATACACCTGCTAAGTGCTTGATAATGTTACCCTACCAAAATTCCCCTTGTTTCCCTATTGCCCCCATTGATATTCTTCTTTGTGGCCATCTGAAGTCTCTGAGCAACTGGCAAAATTGTGAGTAACTAGCACGAGAGTCTGTGATAGTTTCATGCATGAAATTTGCTTTTATTATTGTTTAACTTCTGATGAGAGATTGAATATTGTTTTGACGTCTGATACTTGTGGCTTTTGTCTTAAGCATATTTTCTCTTTCTCCACGTTTTCTTTTGCTCTATTAATATTTATATGTTTATTTCTTGAAGTCTGCGGCTGGAATTGCATGGTATCTATCATTGTCTCAGAAATTAACAACATACTTTTGAATTTTAAACAGGAGATGTGAACCTACAGCCATGTTGGGTCATCATGCTCGAGGTACATGCTATGCTATGACTGGTTAACTTCTATTCTATGATACAATGATTTTCTTGGTTCAATTTTCCCTCCATAAGAAATTTCAATAATTTTTATCCATTTTGCCAATCTTTTGTGAATATATGAAATCATGAGACATCAGTAATCTCTTTGGAATTGATGGCATTCTTGCACTGGTGCCTGTTGAATTGGTTCTCAAGAACTAAGTCACCAACAGAGATTAAAATGAAAACCTGAATCAGTGGTTACATGCCGGTTCAGTTTGATTAGAGAACCATCTTCATGTGGCTTCCTTCAATATTGAGGGACAGTGAAGCACCACGGCATGAAGTTCTATAGCAGATATCCAATGCATTAATAAATCCCATTAATAAATCCCAATTATTGTGCAAAGTTACAAAGCAGGCTTTGTTTTCTCTACTACAGCAATACCTTAGGTCCACGATGGATGAGTAACAAAGCTTAAGCTTTACTTACCCCCCACCAAAAAAAAAAAAAAAAAAAAAAAAACAAGAACAAAGCTTAAGCTTTATTTGCTTGAGTACAGCCCACCAAGCTGGCACAAAAAGGTATGCCTTGGTGAAGCAGTGGCAGGTGCAAGGGGCACTTCCCAGATCTGCTGAGGTGGGAAGATGTATGCCAAAGTTATGTGCCTTGATAACAGTTCACTAGACTAATCTAATGGAAATATGATTACTACTGCAGAAAAAAAAAATTTAGGAAAACTTACTGTGAATTGCTCTTGTAACAAAATAGAAAGAGAGAAGGAAAAGAGGGAGATAGAGAAATTGTGTTGTACTTCTCCCTTAGAGTACTATTTATAGAGATAGAAAAGTTACAGCCTAAGGAGACTAAGACTGCTACATGATAGAGCAGTCCTAATTCCATATTGATACTAGAAGTCAAGAGCAGTCCTAATTCCATATTGATACTAGAAGTCAAGAGCAGTCCTAGCTACACAATGATACTAAATAGAAACAACTAATCCTAATCTCTCCTCACGATTTACACACTGATTTGACCAATTCTTTATGCTGAAGTTACTAATAGAAGAGGAATGGATCATGGTGAATAGGTCCATTCCTTATTATATCGGTAACAGCTCTTACTTCCATAAGCAACAGTCTACCATCTCTGGCTGACAAGAGATCTTCCCAAGCCTAGCTTGATGTGCTACAGCAGGAGTTTCTCATCCAAATGCTATCCATATCCAAAAACAGTAACTTGTCACCAGAAACTGTTGTGCTCCAGGAGAGAATACCATAAATCGTAGTGCCTTGTTCACTAGGAACATTGGCCTAAACCAGAGAGATAAGCCCCCCTTTGCTGGTTCTTTGGAAAGAACCCGAAAAGGGAGCAAGAAAACAGGGGCCACCAGTTAACCCTCCTCAGTGTATAGACATTTGCATTCTTCACTTAAAAAGATCTCTCTGGAATTTCTCCAACATGGAACTTATTATTATGAAAAGGGGAAGGAATGTGGCTTTAACTGGAACCCTTTTGCCACCATTGAAGTGGTTCCTTTGTTTTTTGTGAGATTCTGTAGACTATTTAGGGGGAGTCTCCCGAGGGATGACCCATGTAAGAGCAGGATGTTATTCGAGCAACTAGCCCAAGAAAACCAAATTTCCGTCCCTACTATTTCTCAGACCACGATATCCTCACATTAAAATCAATCTGCAACGGAGACCACTTAGAAGCACCTTAACATACAAGAATGGTACCTTATTTGGACTTTGGAGTTCTCTTTTCTTGTATAGTGCCAAGATGTCTTTTTTGGTTAAGTGTATAGCGCCAAGATGTCACTTGCATATTGAAGGTAAGAACCTCCATTTCTTCAATCCTTATTTTAAAACCTTCGATTCGACCCTCTTTGCTTGATAAAAAATAGATGACAACTGCAGGAGATGCTCTTCATCATCCTGTTCTTTACCCAACTCCAAACATTGTTCTTTTCATAAATTATTCTGAAAGTTCTCAATTAACATTGTCAAACACTTCGGTGCTTTTCAACTTTGCTTGATGCTTGGTACTAGAAACCTGAATGAAGCTGGTGTTTGCGCATCCATTATCTGCCTTTGATGAAGGCACCTTGATAGTTACAAATCAGCAGGTCTAGGACCTTTCTTAGTCTTAGTGTCAATAGAATTCGAACAGTTTTATGTTGGCTGGTTGTTAACCTGATTGGTCATTAGTCCTTTAATTTGCTAGTCTTTCCTTCTTTTTGCCCAGCTTTGGTAATTCTAAGCATTGCAGACTAACTGCTTTTCTCTATCTGCAAAGGTGCTTGATAATCTTCCACATGACCTTATATATTCCAAAGATCAAGTTTCTCCATGGATGGAAGTTTGGCTTGAGAAGCAACAAGATAGGTATACAATGACCTACTCAATTAAAATGCATTTTCTTTTCTTCTTTTTTCTAATTTTCTGGATGTCACCTGTGCATGGATGTTTTGCTTTTGTTCAAAATCTTCTAATTGCCGTTGTTTGCCTGCAAAATACTAAGATCAACTCAAGGATATTTTGATTGAGATAATGAAATCAGACCTTGGAGAAGAATTCCTGAGCAAAATGAATCTATTCCGGGGTGGATTAGGTGATTGAGTGAGCAAAAAACTGATATTGTGGGTTGATTTGGCTGATCCACTTTTTATAAAGCTTGGGTCACACTGTTCCAATCCCAACCCAGATTGATTTCTTAAAGTCAGAATCAGAAATTCCTTGAAACCATGACTCAATGACGAAGCCTTACCCAACTACATCAGGTCAGCTACACAGCCTGTTCCACCATTCCACTCTATATGTCAGTCCACTGTGTCTTACAGACTGGTTCAGTCTGATCAGATCCCAACTTTGATTGCATGATGCAGATTTAGATAGGCTGATTATTGAAATCATTACTGAACTTGCTAAGCTTCACCCAACTACCTTGGTCAGGTTCTGCCATCCCACTCTACTCCAAATTACGAATTGGTTAGTGCGAAAAGAATTGATTTTTTCTTTCTTTTGCATTCCACCTGTTGATATGACACATCAAGCCTCCTTCCTTTGGGCTTTGGAAAAACTAGATCTAGTGCTCTTAGGGAGCTTGGTTCCAACTGTTTATGTTGGGAACAATCCCACATTGGAAAACTCTGGGAACCTCCCACGTAATATTTTAAGCTCTGGGTTGGACATTTAAACATGATATTAGAGCCATCAACACCTATTACATTATTAGTACATCTATGTACAATCATCCAAAAGATGGCCACACTTGTCACATGTATTGTCACCCAAAAGAGGAGTAACTTGTGAAGGGGAGTGTTGGGAGAAATCCCACATTGGACCTCCTCACCTAATAACTTAAGCTTTTAGATTGGACAATTCAACAACTTATAAAAGGAAAGGGAGCAAAAAGGTTTCAAGGGCCTTGCCCGTATCAGTAAGTTGAAGTGACAGAATGTCACATGGATGCAAAATGATAGGTAGAGAAATATGATTAGTGAATTACTAACTATTTCGAGGTAATATGAAATACGAATAACTATTTGATACCGTAGTAATCATTATACTATATTAATGAGTATTATTATAAACCTCAAGACAAGGGCTATACCTAAATGTAACCATGTCAACCTATAACAGGGAGAAACTATGTACAATACGTGGCAGACATGTTTAAGTTGTCTTAGGCTAAAATGAGAAATCAGAAATGGTATCTAACACTTGTACTTCATACATTTATTAGAGTCAGTGTATGAAGCTTGGGGAGTTGGTGGAGCCTTTCTAGGGGAATTAAACTCGGGGAAGTAATCCCACACAGCTGGAGAACATATAGTGTGGTTGTGGAGGAAGTTGTGTAGTTAGCTTAGACACTGGGAACTGTTGTTAAATGCCAGGGGTGAGAACTGTTTGTTGGGTCTGCAGTGCCCTTCCCCTTCTTTTTTTTACCTTCATAGCTTTTCTTTTGTCTCCCTTTCTTGCAGGCTTTATTCTCTTTGTTTTATACTTCTGATATGCTCTAAAGTATAGTTAAGGCTTATTGTTTCCAATTGAGAAGAAATTTCCAATAGGATGCTTTCCTTCTAATGAACATGATTGCATGAGTAACATCAGTCATTCTGTACTTGTTAATTTTCTTCTTAGGACATCAAGTGCGTCATGTGTATATTAAGAATGATTATAAATTAGGAAAAATGGTTCTCTGTTTTCAATTCTCTTTTTTCAAAAATAATAGTTATGGGATCATATCAAAACATTTGAAGACTGTCCAACCTCTTCCCGGTGTGATCTTTGACATCTATCATATTTGCTGATCTCCAGGTAATATTTTCAAGAGTCAGTGGATCCCTATCAAGATCTGGATTGGGTGAGAACCAATCCAATCTTTACCCCATAATGAATCAGTTGATACACTGCCTCACTTGCCCTCAACAAAACCGTTTTTCTTGGGAACAATCAGAAATTCAAAACTGATCTGTAAATCCAATTCCTTTTTTTATAACTATTAAAGAAATCAGTAAGGGGAAGAAACCTCAAAAGCAGAAGTCTATTCCTAATACTCAGACCTAATTTCCTCTCCTTGATAGTTTACAGATCTCAGAAATATATAAGCCACTAGAAGATCCACTAATTAAGCGTTGTGTCGAGGTCATTGGCTTGGAAAAGGACCAGGTTTCAGCAACAAGAAGCATTTGGTCAAAAGTTTTCCCAAAACCACGAAGATCTTGGTTACCAACTGGATGCTTGGTAGGGAACCCTCAGTTCTTTCATCAACTTTTATATGATATATGTATTCATGTACTAATGGTAGTTACTTCCTCTTTAACATGCAGCGACTTCTAGAGGTTCTACATGGGGCCTTACCCAAGATGTCTCTAATTGCCTCTGACTTCAGTTACCTGCCTGATGTGAAAATAGCTGGTGAAAGAGCTCCATTGGTTTCAACAAAGGTATACTTGTCGTATCTTATTTGTAATCATTATAGCTTTAGGGGTTCTTAATCTAGTCCATTAATTTATTGTCTCAATTATGATTTTGTGGTGTCATAATGTTATGGAGAATGCAAGACTAAATATTACTAAAATAGTTGTCAAGGCGTGGCCTAGGCACCTA
Source organism: Protea cynaroides (assembly GCA_028583415.1). Lineage (NCBI taxonomy): Eukaryota > Viridiplantae > Streptophyta > Magnoliopsida > Proteales > Proteaceae > Protea > Protea cynaroides. The sequence goes on from CM053270.1 coordinate 58,638,412, forward strand.
GGCGCCCTTGTGACGCCTTGGTCGCCTAGGCGCCTCATCAGGCCTCCAACGCCTTGGTTCGCCTTAGCGCCTTGACAATTGTGACTACAATATAAGATATGAGGTAGTAAAAATGAATCTGTTGTCATCCCCCACAATAATATGGTAAATGCTGCATTAGCATGTTATACCTTAAGAACTAAGCATCTTGATTTTGATTTGACTTCGTCAATTAGTTGTTGAGTGAAAGATTATAGTTCCATTTGTCAGTTTAGAGAATCAGATCCTTGACATTTAATTGCGGGAATAGGTCCTGGTCATCTTTGTGGCATCTTTGACGAGTTGGTGGGTAACATTTATGTCTCTACTTTGAGGAATTTGTTTTCACTCTATCAGCATAATTGTTCATGCTTTTAGATATTTGTAGATTAGTTCTTCAACTTATTTTATTGATTGTATTATAGAAATGATTTAACCTCTCGTTATTCTCTTCTCGACATGCTTCTTATTCCAACTTTATTTAAATTGAATCGTTTTTTTTGGAAGGACTCAGCCTTGCATACAAAACTTCCCTGTTTCTATTTTTACCTGCTTGCTCTTATTCTCCTTTCTTTTGTTCTATATAACTGTGTGTTCGTTTAAGCAACTATGACATCTCAAATTCCATATGTGAAGAGTAAAGTATGAGCCAGAGAAAGAGAAATGCACATGCTGATGTAATTATGTAAATTAGAAAAGTTTGTGAATCTCAGCTGCTATGTCAAACTAATTCTACAAGAAGATATGGAGAAGTAAAACACAAGCACTGTTAAACTGCATATGCATAGATGAATTTGATTATCCCTTCTTTATTTAATCAAATGTCTTCCAACGTAAACTCCTCAATGATAAACGTTGTAATTCACCTTTCCTATTCTTTCATGAGTTCTCATTTTCAGGTTTGGTAGACATGTGTCAAGTGTTATTCACTATATCTCCTCTTTATCGTGCAGAAAGATGGCAGCAGTCTAGACCATAGCAGCTACCTGAATGCAAAGGTATGCCTTTTCTCTTATTGTCCAGTAACGCAGAAAGAATCTAATCCAGTTACAGATATCTTTTAAATAATGCTCTGTTAAACTTCTCGGACAAATTTAGTGATTTACCAATTTCTGCCCTAGTTATTATAATTTCTGATCAACTGCTCCTAAATCTTCGTTGCTTCTCATGAATAATCTTGGCATAGCAGCTGCATGAGATGGCAGTGCAAGTCATGAGAGCAGAGGAAAGTTTTTCGTGAATTATCATCATGTAATTTCAGTCTCCATATTTCTAATCTTGGCGTCAAGTTTTATTTTATAGTCTGCATTTGAATTTCCTCATTTACCCAGTTATGGAAGATTGTCTCTACCTCATATAATGTTTTTATTTTTCCATTGCTCACTAGTTCCTGGTGTCCTTTTATCTGCAGTTTATCTATCATGTCACAATCAATATTTGAACATTGTTTGGGTTAATTATACAGAACTCATTCTCCTATAAAAAATTTTGCATTAATATAACAATCTGATTTAGATCATCATGAAAAATGTCAATAACAGCTTGCTAACCATATTTTTCAATGTTGCTCTTGTACTATCATGCCTTTTTCTAAGTGTGTAATATTCTTGCAAGTTGGTGAGATGCTAGATTAGTCTCTAAGATTTCCAAGTTGTTTTCCATGGCAGGGTGATGCTGACATCTTCTTCCCGACAGACTTTTGTCTCTTGGAACTCATTGACCACTACTGCTCTGGATGGCAGAATCTGCACAAGGATAACTCATCCAAGAAAGGGAGGAAGAGACGGACAATCATAGTGAGTCGTAATTTAATTCATTAATTTTTTAGTTTAACTTTTGCAAGATATGAACGTTGAAAGGCAAAATAAGTTTGAATTAGTGTTGTTTTTTCACAAAACTTGAAATGTAAATATACCCAATGGAGGGTAGTATTGATGCAGCATGCCTACACTTCCTTAAATACCCACTGTCAATGTCAAAAAGCTGACTTGATCTCATATCAGATTTAAACTCGATAGTTCTGTATGCCAATTATGTGATTCAGTGTAATACGATCTTGGTTCTCATCCCTCAAATCCAACTTATCAGAAGAGGGTTGCCAAGAGCATGTCAACTCCCACTCAGATTTGATAGAGCCGATGTGGGATTAAGACTTAACATTCCCCCACCCTTCACAGCCGACGTCCCGGCGGCTGGCCCCTGAGGCGACTTTCACTCTGGCCTAACCCAGGTAGCCCTTTCCACGGTACCTCCTCTCCGAAATGCTCTGCGCATGAGTGAGTCAATGAAAGCACCATTCAATACGATCTTGGTTCTCATCCCTCAAAACCGGCTTATCAGGAGAGGGTTGCCAAGAGCATATCAACTCCCACTCAGCTTTGGTAGAGCCAATGTGGGACTAAGACGTAACACAGTGACATGATTCTTGTTTTTCCGTTTCATCTATCCATGGCGTTATGTTAAATTGTAATCCTTCACTGCTTTTTGCTTCTTCAAAGAAAATCCTTTTTCCCATATTTCTTTTATATCTGTCCACTGTCCCCATAGCATTCCATCTTAGTTATGAGATGACAAACCTTCATTTCAAATTGTCAGACAATCTCAGTCAACTTCACATAATCTTATCACTTGGTAGCTCTCCTGAGTTTACATTAGTGAATTAATTTCTGGAATTTTCTTTCTAGTCTTGCCGGAGTTCAACCCATCTAGTCTTTCTAGTCTTTTTTTTTTTTTTTTTGGTGGGGGGGAGGGGGTGGGGATTTGTTCATTTCTATTTCAATTTGTACTAAAACTGCACACTGTGTGTTCACTTTTTGGTGCAGCTTAAGACCATATTTTCATGTAAATTCCCATTGCCTTATCTACAACCATTTTCCATAACATAATTTGATTTTTTTCGATGGGGATGGGGCCAGGAATCCTACCTGTCCTTTGTATTCTTTCCTTTTGGGGTCTTTTGTGCTAAGAGAATTTTTTTTTTCATGTTATCTGCAGACTTCTCTTTATTTGTTCGTAGATTTCAGTGAAGATTTTTATTTTTATTATTATTATTTTTTTTTTTTTAAATTGTGTTTGCTTCTGATTGCTCCAACTGATCCTTCTTGTGTAGCTTGATACAGCTTCATTCATGGAAGAATTTGGTCTGCCTACGAAGACAAGGACTAAGGATGGATACAACCCACTTCTTGATGACTTCAAGAACACTAAATTTTACTTAAGTGTGCCAACACATAATACGAAATAGAGAGCGTGATTTTTACCCCAAAGCAGATTTTGTAGTCCATAGCCAATAAATCATAGAGAAGCAGGTACAAAGGGATATACAGATGCTCAAGCAATTATGCCTACTAGTGAAACGATGATCCATGGCTATGATAATGGTCTGTCCTCATTTAGAGCTGTCTGGGTTTCCCCACTCGCATAGAGGCAGATGAAATTTCTTGTTTATTTAAAAAAAAAACATTTATAGCTACAGAATCACCTGCTGATGTTTGTTGAAGATCATAGATTTCCCTCCATAATTTTGAGTGCAGATTTAGGAGGCTTGTACATTATGAAGCTACAGCAATTATAAATTCTGTGAAGTTAAAATTTCACAGCTTGGATTTGCTGCAATAAGGCCTGCGATGCATTTACGAGAAAATATAACTGATATGAATGAGGAATTTGAACATCTGTTTTTAACTTTTTTTTTTTTTTTTTTTTTTTCAGTTCTTGCAAAATAGTGCCTTCAAGCACATATGAACACAAAACATCTGAAATTATATGTTTGGTTCCATAATGAAGGTGGGAACTTCTCTCATCATCTGCTACGATTTGATGTGAAAATGATAATAGGAACAACTAAATCAGCAGTAGTACCACCAGTTGCAGGACCACTGACCATGGGGAGCCAAGTATCACAGCAGGCTTGCTTTAATGCATAAGCTGCCCTGGTATATAGCTGGGCATCCTTTGATCTGTGATCATTCCTTGCTACAATTTTTGGATATATCATTTTTGAAATGACTTGGATCACATGGGATCAAAGTTCTAAATCCAGGTATTGGACATGGTATCAACCATGTTCAAAACATAAGATCAGTGTACTGATAGAAGTGGACCCGTGGTCGATAACAAATATAATAATATTAAAACAGGTTCCAAAACCAATGTGAATCGACTGATCTGACACAGCTATACACCTTGTTGGTAGCATGTGCTCCTGAGAAATGGTCATACACTTTCATGCCCTACATGGGGAATTATCAAAATTAAAGAATGATGAATCATCAAACAGAGCTGCATACTGAAACTGCACTCTTCTTCTCCTGGCCATAAAGGAAACATTGCAGCGATGGTTGTGTAGGCCCTGCAACCTGGTCCTTAACAAAAACAGACGTGAAACTTGAAAGGGAAGAGTTGCAGTAGAAAAGATTGAATCTTTGAGAACCAATGCACTGAAACTCGATGTAATTAAGGGTTGAATAAAACAAATGACCCTAAATCTTTTCATTTGGAAGTAAACACAAAGAGTATAGTTATCCAATGTGTCCTCTGTTTTTATACAAAAATTTTATTCATCTTTTAGAAAAAAAGATGCGTGAGAAGATATATCCTATCATCTCAGAGTTACTTTTTTCAAATATAAAAAGCTTATTAAAAATTTTAATCCAGTCATTTTACATAGCCACAGGGCCGTGATGAAGTCAAACCTCAGGGGAACCATATAAACTTCAAAACATCACAAGTAATTAATAATACGCCCAATCACAAATTGATCCAGAGTGAGTAGCTATAAGAATACCACACTACCAATCACTTATTAAAATAACTTGAGTCCTGTAATATTAAGGTCTTTCTGCCCTGATAACTGGCAGAATCAACTCTCTAAAGTCGAAGATATTTGAAAACCATGGATTCTTCCCAAATCCCAATTCTATTTTCTAGACTTTTGGCCGCCAACCTTGCTTCAGTGAAGGACTATCATGCATCGGATGATAGAGCTGTTGAGGATCTAAATAACCTTTTCAGGTTGTTTCTATTGGGGAGCAAACCACAATGATTCTAACGTGTGAACTGTGACGGCCCAAGTTACCTGAATCCTCAGAAAGATAAACTTAGCAAATGATTCATATAATCTTGTTTGTACATGGTAAATCCACTTTAAATGCTTATAATTTTCTTATTCAGGCTTGAAATTTCAATCCGAGATTCAAAGGTTAGGGTTTAGGGTTTAGGGTTTCGGATCAAAAAAGGAGTATACACAAGGACCAACAAGTAACAAATGTTGCAGAGCAAATTCAACTATCTCGTTCACATAGAAGTCAACAGTAAATCCAGACGTTCTACTCAATTCACTTAAAATGCGCCAAAAAGCATCGGAACATTATGTCACTCACAAAGGAAACTACTCTGAAAGTCAAAATTAAATACCAAGGCAACTCTCTGCAAAATTGTCATTTAAAAAACGGCTAAAATTTGGAAGATCTAATATTTAACGGGAACAAGAACGTCTAATTGGGAACCAAGCTTCTCCTCTGCTGCCTTCTCAGCCTTGACCCTCAATTTGGTAAGTTGCTTCCTCCTCTCGTATGACACTTGGGCCCTCTCCTTTCTTTTCTTCTCAAGCTCCTGGAAGAAGCAGAATCATTACAATTGGTTAAGAAACAAAATATGCATATGCTGTTACTCTTCCACTAACAATATTTGCAAAGGTGAGGGACGGAATCAACCAACAATACAAGAATAGGTCAACATACATGCACCGGATCAGCATAGCTCACTATGTTCTTTTTATGCAGAAAAATATAAAGTTTCCTTGCCATAGTAACGATCCAAGCATCAAATAAATCAACAGCCACATTAGTGGGATACATTGACAATTTTCAATGAGCCTAAAAACCCCTCCTTAAATTGGCAATATTGACTTAAGAAGGAGCATTAACCTCTTCGAAAACCATAGATGTCAAATTACACAAACACAAACCACAAAATAGGTCAGTTGGGGTGCCAACCGCCTTTACTTCAAGTAGCCAATCAAAGAATAGGAGGAAAACATTCACTGTTTGTTAGCCTATTCCAAACACCCAAAAATGAGCTCACAGAAACAAACAAAAAAAAAAAACTCTGGGACTTCATTGTTCTAAAACCAGGCATCGGATAAGGTAATGGTCAGTTGCAAAACCAATATGATCTTTTGCCTGTATTGGGGGGCTTTTTTGGGAGTAGTCTTACCATCGGTCATTTTTTTTATTAAAATAATTACAAAAATGAAAAAAAAAAAAAAACAGAAGCATAATGATGGATAAAATATTAAAATATTAATTATTTTGGATTTTAAAATATTAATTATTAACTGGAATATTTAAAAAATGGAGAAAATTCATATTAAAAGTGATAAACTCACAATTATGAGTGTGAGTTTTTAAAAATTTGAGATAGCCGGAAAATACTTCAGATCCAAAATTTCCAACAGCCAAAATTTTGATCCGCACCAAGGATTTCACGATTGTAGAAAACCAACCATATCCTTCAAATATCAAGTCCATCAGCTGGATTGGGAAAAATATGAGGCTGAAATTCACAGCAAGCTTGGAGTTTAGAACACTCCCGGTAGACCAAGCTCCAATCAAACCCGAAGGAATTGAAGGACTCAAATCGATCATACCCTTCAAATATCATCTCTATGCGACCGCAGGATTTGGAGAAGTTAAATTCTGAAAATCACTACAACTAATAAAGGTTTACGTGAATTTTTATTCTACAGTGAATATTTGAAGGACGGGTAGTATTCTATCATCCTTCCATTCCCCCGATGCTGACCGGATCTTTGTTGATTGAAATCCAAATCTGGTTCACACAAAAATTTGCACTTCCAACTCCCAACCCTGAGACGATATCAACTTCCACTTGAAATTTCTCCAAATTGCATCATCTAATGGACTTGACAATTTAGCAGTTAGGGTTGGTTTTCTTCAATCTAAAAATCCCCTAACATTGATCAGAATTGTCGGCCAAAAGTCCTGGATCTAAAGCATTTTCCATCCATCTCAACTTGTCAAAAAAAAAAAATCTTATAACAGTGAATTTATCAATTTTTAATATGAATTTTCTCTTGTTCTACTATTTTTCACAATATTCCAATAAATATTTAGTATTTAAACTCTTTTATCCATCATTAAGTTTTTGGAATATTTTCTAATTTTATAATATTTTAATATCAAGGGAAAATATTTGCCACACCCCCTGTAGGTTATCATAATCTCACCCACCCGCCATCGTTTGCGATAATATCCCTAACACCCCCTGAAGACACCCAAACCTTGTTTAGATGCTAAAAATGCTTTTTTACCCTCAAAATTTTTCAATTTCATTTTTATATATTTTTTTATGAATTTTTTTTTCCTTGAAAATAGGGGCAGCTTTATCCTTCCATGATACTCTAGCCCTAACCTCTCACAATCGGCTTTGCCCTAACCTCTCACTCTTCCCATCAATCCTGTCATCGCCAACCCCTCAGCCTTCTTTTGTTGAAACATCTCTCTCGATCACATATTCGGCTGGCTTAAATCAACTCAGCCAAAAATAGTTTGAATGGCAGAGAATCGAACCGTCTCAAGGTTTCTGACCCTAATTCGCCGGAAGTATTCATCTCCAACGAGGCTATCTTCGTCGACTCTGATCCTGGTTACTCGTTTCAAGCAATTCAAGAGCAGCTTTTCGGGTCGGAGGATACCTCCACCAATCCAGCTCCCATGAAATGGCTTTGCTCAAGAGGCAGCGACCATGAGCAAAGACATGCCAAGGACGGATAAAGCTTTCCAATGACAAAATGGAATCTTTAAACCCACTTTCCATGCTCACGCACGCACAGATAAAATTTGATTGGATCAAAAATATCCTCAATAAAAAGATTGAAAGTCCCACTGGCCGATAAACCTGTTTTTGTATCTTCCTCCGTCTTTCCTTCCTATTATTAAACAAACCACGAATCAAGAAACAAGTACAGATCTTGACTAAAGGGTCTCAGACTGGATTTCAGTTCACAGTTACTGAACTTTGATAAATCAATCTCATCTAAGAGGAGATGACAGCTTCTGCAGGGTTTATGTTTCTGTGGTTGATCATCTTCTTCCTCTGCCATTCTTGTACAATTGCTACTATCACTCCGAGGTTTCCTGCTTCCATTGCAAGGTCTAAATTGCTGTCTTCTTCTATGGGAAATGCAGTTACAAAACTAAGGATTTCACGCAGACGTTAGATCACTTCAATTTCAATCAGCACAACCAGTAAAACTTCCAACAAAGATATCTGATCAACAAGAAGGTATTGGGGTGGTGCTGAGAAGAATTCCCTTGTTTTCATTTACACAAGGAACGAAGGAGACATTGAATGGATCGCACAGAACACAGGTCTCATGATCGACGTCGCACCATTTTTCAAATCTCTTCTGGTTGTCATCGAGGTAATCATATTTCTGTAATTCCTATCACACAGACATTTGAATGCTTCTCTGTTGAAAATTATTGAAGAGAAGGGGATGATTGAGTAGAGAGAAGACAGGGTGAGAGAGCAAGAAGGATGCCGGCCATTGCCGGAACTGGAGCTGTAGCCGGAGCGAGCTAGTAATACTGTAATATTTGGTCGGGGAATTTCCTCTGAGATTGATAAGGAAAATAAATTTTTATCTAATATCGAATATGAAATACAGAAAATAAATTTTTAAGTCCTATAAAATTAAAAGAGAAGGGTAATTTTTTCATTTAATAAATTAAAATGTTGCCACATCATCGATTGAGGGACATATTTTAAAAGAGGGGGTCTGATGGATACAGCTTTTCAAAAGTAAGGGGTGTTGGGGATATTATCGCAAACGACGGCGGGTGGGTGAGATTATGATAACCTGTAGGGGGTGTGGCAAATATTTTCCCTAATATTAAAATTGATTGATCCAAGACCGATCCCAAAAAGCACCCAATACAAGAAGGATCAGTAGGGATCAGACTGGTTTTGCAACCAACTGATACCACATCTCTTGTTTGACTATTTTTCACAATATTCCAATAAATAATTATATTTAAACTCTTTTATCCATCATTATGTTTCTGGAATTTTTTCTATTTTTATAATATTTTAATACTAAAATTGACTGATCCAAGACTGATCCCAAAAAGCACCCAATATGAGAAGGATCAGTCGGGATTGTGATCAGACCAATCCCATCAGACCAGTTTTGCAACCAACTGATACCACATCCAATACCTGGTTTTAGAACCATGACCACCACTGGATAAATTAATGACCAAAAATACCAATACATTTGCTAGGCAGGCCACAATGGATCAACTTACAACACAAACCTAGCCAAATTTCCCCCAACTTAAACCTAATATAAAATGTGATCGTGTTAGCATGGAAGGGAAAAAACCTAAGTGGGTTGGACTGGGTATCATAAAGCATGGAAACTGAACCTAACTGGGATTACCTGATGGAAAACCACAAAAGGCTGGATAACAAGACTTTCTTATCTAATTAAAAGAGAAATTTTTTGTATTCTAACTACACCACAATTCCAATATTTAAAACAACAGGAGCAAGCACAGCAATCAGAAACAGAAATCCAATGATTATTGTAACAGGAAATAGGAGTATATATAGTGCTCCATCCTCCACATCAAGCACATGTTCCAGCCGTTAAAATAGAACTGCCTGTGCATTTAGGTCACTAGAGCTGCTAGTCAATCACCTGTTATATATTGAGCCGCAGATAGTTTCTCAATAATGACGCCAAACAGAAACACAGATGGTGAACTGAAGGCTTCAAATTACAGACAACAAAGAAGCCTTATGACTGTAATATCTCCATGTTAAATAAACTAGATTGTTCAAGTACTACCGTTCTTCCAATGCAAACTATAATGTAATACTGGTTGCAGAAATAGCAGTCATACTAAGCACATTGATGCGAAATTTCCAGCTAGACTAATTAATACAACCAACAAGGCAAATGTCAAGATAGACTATTTAATACAGCCCATAAAACACAACATGATTAAGGTTTTTCTTTTAATTGAACGTACTCCTATTCATACCTATCGATTATTGTACCTTTCAATTATTGTAAGCATAACAATACATCTTCCACCAAACCCAAACTGAAGTATAAACACAATACAGAATACTAGTGAAAACGCACCTTGATAGTGTCATAATGGTTCCACCCAACCTCAGACGAAAGACGGCCCAACAGACAGTACTTGTGTCCAGCCTGAAGCCTTAAGACCCTGATTTCACAACAAAACAAACACAGAATGAGTGATAGATCCAAACTAAAAACAGAAGCCAATCGAACCAATACACAAATCAAATAAGCAAACAATGAAGAAACTCACTTGAGGGCGTCGGGGATAACCATCCTCTTTATCTTATCATAAGGAGGTGGAATACCCTCATAAGCCTTCAAACGAGCCAACGCCGCTGCTCCACGCTTGGTCTTGTGAGGAATCATCCTTCATAAACCAAACAAAAGCAATCAGCAGATCAGTCAAACGATGACTAGAAAAAAAAAATCGAAGAAAACGAGAGAGTACCCTCGAATGGTCCTCCACAGAATCTTAGCAGGAGCACGGAAGTGAATAGGGCCATGAGAGGGCTTCGTGTTCATCCTCTTCCTGAGGAAACGAAGATACTTCATCTTCTGCCGAACAAGACCGCCTGAAAGACAGATCTCCTCGCACCGGAGGACGACCACCTTCTGGCCATTGAGCAGCTCCTTTGCCAAGATCGAGGCAAGACGGCCAAGCATGTGGTGACGTGCATCCACCACAACCCTTGGAGCGCAGATCCCTGACCCTGAGACCATCTTCTTCCTCTGTCTCTGCTCTCTCTCCCTCCCTCTCCCTCTCCCTCTCCCTCTTAATCCTTCACTGAGGTATGCAACTCTAGGGTTTATTTCTTCCCTTCTTTATATTGTGGTTTGTTGTTTTTACATTAAACCTGTTTTTCTATTTATTTACTTCCGTGCCATTGCGGTATTCTAGTATGGATACCTAACATACTCAGGCCCGGCTAACCCAATACCAGCTTTGGTTGACTGAGTTAGAACCGGAAGGAACGAGTGTGGCCTTCCAACAATACTTTTTCTTTTTTTATTAACTTAAAAAAAAAAAAATTACTACTTCGAGCAATAATTGTTGATGACATGAGATGGTAAACCTAGTTGGACAGTAGTTTATCACTTGTATACCATTTCGGTTTTTGTCGATGAGGTGTTTGCAATGGAAAAAGATTCTCTTCTGTTGCCAATCCTTCCAGTCGTAATCCAATAGCTAAAATTTATCCAGCGTGCATACCTATGTTTTAGTAGGGACACTAAATGAACTCCAGTAGTTGGATCACAGCTAGAGTTCCTCTAACGACATAAGAAGATCCGAACTTGCTTGCAATCAAACTTGCATTGCATTCTGCTAATAGGTTTGGGTTAGATTATGTTACAAATTATTCACTCTCTTAATCTCTCTAGTCACTAGTGTGGCAATGGAGTACAATCACCACTCTCTGTTTCGACAGTCGTTCATGAAATTCAACATCTGTGTTTGAACTTTTGATTTGTCTTTTTTCAGTCTCCAATGTCTTAGGTAGGGGTGTCAACAGGCTGGTTTGAGCTAGTTTCGATCTGGGCCAAGTGGGTCTCAGGCTTTTTAAGGGTAGTCTGAAACATGTACAATAAGAGATTTGGGCTAAGGTGGGCTGCATTGTACATGTCAGTTCATAGGCCCAATCTGATGTCGGATTGTTATCGGGCTAGTTTAAGACTCTTATCAATCCACTATCGGTTCGGTTTCGATTTATATATATATATATATATATATATATATATATATATATATATATATATATATATATATATATATATAGTAAAAAAGTTGGATTAATGTGCTCTATCAGGCTGGTTCGGGTTCAGTTTCAGTGTTGGTTTCCTATATTTAATAAAATGTTGGCCAAATGAACTCTTATCAGACCATTATTGGGTTGGTTCGGTTTAAATCTTATTAGTTGTTCAGGCTTATCAATTGGGCTGATCCGGTTTCATTTTTCATCAGATTCTAAAATACAATCCAAATCTTATCCAATAAAGTTTAGTTTCAATTTAATCTGGACCAAATCGAAACGATTCGATTGAACCCAATTTTGATTCCCCTAATCTTATCTCACTGTGGTTGCCAATTTCATAGAGAGATCTTGCAAGGTTTTATTTTTTATTTTTCATAATTTTATTAATAAGCTTGAACCATGCAAATTTATTCTTCCCGGTTTTCCCCAAATTTCATCACACAACCGACCACCAAAAACTTTGGCATGATGCGAATCACTTGTCGCCATAGAATCTATGGTTTTCGTGATTTCTACTCTTTTTTTTTTTTTTTTTGTTGGAATTCATATTGGTACTGTGGGGTAGACAAATTTCTCAAAATTCACTATTGTTTTTTGTTCTTTAGTAGCCAGTGCTCCTCTTTAATTTTTATGTTTTGAAAAAATTTCATCTAACTCTCAAAAACTATGTCAAATTCATCTAATCCCCAATATTTTCAAAAGTCATATCTACTACCCAAAAAGTTTTCAAATGTCTTATCTACCACCCAAAATATTTTCACCGTTAGTCAAATAGACTCTACCCGTTAGTTGCAAATATTAGAACAATATTGCCATTTTTCTTATAGTAGAAGACGATAATGCCCCCCAAAATGAAAACAGATTCATTTACCAAAATTTCATCTTCAACAGTAAAAGTAAAAAAGAAAAAAAAAAACCCTATTTCGAAACCTTTCTTCCCCGACGACTATCAATGGTGGAACCCTCTTATTGACTACAGTGTGCTGCCCTTTTCTAGTTGGCAACGACAACCAACAGTCTGTGCTTTATTTAACCAGCAGTTAGCTGCGACAACTACAGTGAACCTGTAAGCACCCCATTTTTGCTAACTAGGACAGCTATATTGGTGTGTGATAGCGAGAGAGGGGAGGCGAGTGAAACTCTCTCAAACCAACAGTCAATTAGTCCCTGTGTACTCTTTACAGTGTTCTGAACTGAGCCAAAGTGCACCAGCGTGTTCCTTTGTCCATCCTCTTCAAAGTGGACGTGGAAAATCTGGAACAAAGGCCGCCAGCGGGTCCCATGCAAAGTTACCAGTAGGATAATCATCAAAATTCCAATTCTTCATATTTTTGTCATCTGACGTCCGAATCAGATAATTCGAACACCAGTGTGCTCCTTTGTCCTTCCTCTTCAAAGTGGACGTGAAAAATTTGGGACAAAGGCCACCAGCGGGTCCCATGCAAAGTTGTCAGTAGGATCATCGTCAAAACTTCAATTCATCATATTTTGGTCATCTGACTTCCGAATCAGGTGATTCGAGCACCAGTGTGCTCCTTTGTCCGTCCTTTTCAAAGTGGACGTGGAAAATCTGGGACAAAGGCCACCAGCTGGTCCCATGCAAAGTTGCCAGTAGGATTATCGTCAAAGCTTCAATTCTTCATATTTTGGTCATCGGACGTCCGAATCAGGTGATTCAAGCACCAGTGTGCTCCTTTATCGGTCCTCTTCAAAGTGGACGTGGAAAATCTGAGACAAAGGCCGTCGAAATTTTTTATGCTAAGTTGCAAGCTGAGAGGATCCATAATAGAGAGAGAAACCAATTCAGACCCAACTTAGCCCAACTTAGCTCAAGCCCAATTTGGTCCAACCCCGTCAAGCCCGAACCAGTCCGAACCAAATCGGTTCGGCCCATGTACTTGTATTTTTGTATTTTTGTTATACATGTGTGTTTATATGATATATATTATATTATATATACTTATGTACTATATAATATTTCTATATATTATATCATATATATTAATATATATTATATCATATATATGTATATATATATATATATATATATATATATATATATATATATATATATATATATATATATATATATATATATATATATATATATATATATATATATTTCGGTCAAAGAGAGAGAGAGAAGCACGAGAAGAAAGAGAACCGGATAAGGAGGGAAAACTAGGAAAAGAGGAGTGGAAGATAAGGGAAAGAGAGAGTTCGGTGGAGGAAAAGATGGAGGTGCTGCCACCTCCACCTCTCCCTTACCCCTCACCATGCTTCTTGAGCCCAACCCAATGGCAGCTGCCCACACCTAATGAACCATCTCCTCACACAATCGAGCCTACCTGCGACCATCCCCCTCCAGTCGACACACCACTCCACCCCCTAGAAGCACTCAACTGCCATCTTCTAGAAAACTAGGAAGAGAGAAGACAGAAAGAAACCGGGAAGAGAGAGAGAGAGAGAATCTGACAGGGAAAGAAAGAGGGAGAAGATCAGCGGAGGTGCTGTCACACTCCACCTCCCATGCTTCACCGCCATCACCAGCCTACATGAAGTCATACCCAGCCATCCCTCATTAAGCATGTCCAGTCCTGCCATCCATCGCCCATACTACAAACCGCCCCCACTCCACCTCCCATAATTTGTACAAAGCACCACCATCATGTAGACACCAGCCCAGTCCCTCACTGGTCGACAACTCACAGCAGCACCTCACAGCAGCCATCCCTCATAACTCCACTGACCTACAACACTCCACCTCTCTTCATCCAACGTCCTGTTTCTATAAATACCCCACCAATGCTCACATTCAGGAGAGGTTTTTTTTCTTTTTGGGAAGGCTGGCCCTCTATTTCCTTTCGAAATCCCTTTTGTCCCCCTCACCTGTCTGCCACTCACATCCTGTTCATCCTCTTTCACACCCAGCAACATCTCGCGACTAAGTCTCACTCCTGTCCGCGACTCGCAGCATCTCGCTACCATCTCCTGTCCATAACTCGCACCAAGAAGCATCTCGTGACCATCTCATGTCCGCGACTCGCACCCAGCAACATCTCGCGACCATCACCTGCTCGCAACTTGCACCCAGCAGCATCTCGCGACCATTTCCTGTCTGCGACTCTCACCCAGCAGCATCTCGCGACCATTACCTGTCCGCAACTTGCACCCAACAGCATCTCGCGACCATCTCCTGTCCGCGACTCGCACCCAGCAACATCTCGCGACCATCTCCTATCCACAACTCGCACCCAACAACATCTCACAACCATCTCATACACCTATCTGTAACTCGTACTCAGCAGCCGAGCACGACGACTCTCGCGAGATCCAGCTAAGATCCTCGCGACACCTTGCGACGATCATCATCGTCAACCTGACGATCCTCGCGAGATCCAGCGAAAACCATCATCGTCAATCCTCACGACATCCTGCTGTTTAATCTTGTCGATGCAGATCAGGTTGGTCTCTTTTCCAGTTCACCATACTTGTATGTCGTAGTGTGTTTGTCTGTTTCATTTTATTATCGTATCTTCACATACATGATGATTCTTTGATCATATGCGTCGACTTTCACATGTGCATGTTGGGTTTTGGCCCAACATTTCTCGTTATGAATGTTAATTCTGGCCCATTGATTATAAATTTTGGTGATGAAATATGGACCATTGGATCTTCATTGTGAGTAATTTTGAATGATTTCAACCATTGTGAGTGATTTTGAATAATTTCAACCGTTGGATCTTCATTGTGGGTGTTTTTAAAGGGATATGAATGATTGATTATCTTGATGAGTGATCTGAACCGTAAATTATTTTTGGGAGTGATTTTAATCAATCTGAGCGGTCAGATTATCATGACGAGCGACCTTGACTGTTAGATTATCTTTGAGATGAATTTGCATGGTTGGATTATGATTTTGGTGAATCTAAACCGTTAAATCTTGATCATGGATGTTTTAAATAAATTCGAATCGTTAGATTTTACATCATAAGTGATTTTAAGTGATTTGAACCATTGGATTGCCATCAAGAATGAATTAAATGAATTTGAATGGTTGGATTATGATTTTGAGTGATGTAAACCGTTTATCCGAATCATATGTGATTCAAATGAATCTGTGACTTCTTAATCTAATCATGATTATACTTTGATGTGAGATCTGAGCCTTTGATCTTGGCTGTTTTGATGAAATATGTGTGTCGACCATAATAAGTCATGTTTTGAAGAGATCTGACTGTTAGATTGAGGATTTAGTCTGATAGAATATTGAAGATTCTTTGAATCTAGACCGTTGATCGATGATCTAATTTGATACACTAAGACATATTTTGACTAGAAATAACATATGAGATGTCGTGTCTGTTATCTTGATGATCACATGTTTGTTGCTATGTTTGTTTAAATGCTTCTCACTATATTTATTCACATGCTTTTTTTTGAGGTATCTGAGATGATGCATATTGATTACTTGCTTTGTTTGAATTGTTGGCAACAACTTACTTTTTGTTACACCCTAGTCGAACTGTCATATCTGTACACCTAGCAAACATATTAGGTGTGGGGATGTACATGTAGGCACCCACATTCAAGGAAGGTTAAAAGCGAAAAAGATAAAAGCCTTAATCAAGAATCATGAAGCCTAGCCCAACAATTCCAAAACCAGGGTTTAGGTTACAAGGGTAGTTTTAGGACGAGCCCTACCCCAGTTCATTTTTCCTAGGGTACAGAGACCTAGATAGGTGTAATGTGAATCCAACCATAGATCTTCTAGGATCATCATTCTGTCCGACTGGACCACCCATATTCCGACCCAAACGGGTTGTCCAATAAACAATCTAGACTTCCGAACTACACGGATCATGATTCTTAGGGCAAACCCTAAGATACGTAGGTAGTCTGGGAAACTCTCAGATACGGTTCCATACCCTACTCCCTGAGAGTATACACATACTTTACTCCCTGAGAGTATACATACTTTCCTCCCTGAGAGACGTACGTACCTTACTCCCTGAGAGACATACATACTCTACTCCTTGAGAGTATGCATTCTTTACTCCCTGAGAGTGCTTGCATATCTTAGTCCCTGAGGCTACCTAATCCACCCAGTAATGAACTACGTTGTACCTGATTTTCAGGACCTCTGGAATACGTAGGCAACTTGGGGGACTCTCCAAGTAGGGTACCCCATCTTAGTATCCTTAGGTCTTCCATATCCACATCCATATCCATTTCCAAATCCATCTTCACTTCGATCCATATAGGCTATCTCTAGATTCAATCTCCATCATCATTAAGCATAAACTTCAACTTGAATAAATTGAACCTAAGGAAGCTTAATCATAATCCACATCCATAAACTTTAATCACATTCTATTTCGAACTACGTTTTTGGACTTGATTTCCAGGTTGGAATACATAGGCAATGTGAGACGTTTTGGACATCTCAGATTCAGTCAATTACCGAACCATCTTTGGTTTGGTTCATTGTATATTATTTTGTTTGTTTTCTTACTTTGAGAACATGTTTGACTAAACTTAGGCTAGCAACTTGGCATAAGATCTCCCATGAGCCCTAGTCATTATCCATTGACTATGAACAGTCAGAACCATAAAGTCTAAGGAAGGTAGAATCATATAGGAGGCCGATTTTCAGATCGGGCAGCTTTGGGTGCCTAACACCTTCCCAAACTGTACCTTGAATGCTTATCCGTTCTCTGATAGACCAAAGCCGATATGTTGGGTCCTGAGTCAATAGAAGTCTTATCTCATGATGAGGCTACATTTTAGGTCCTAGACCTTTAATATAGGTGGTGACTCCAAATCTTTCACTGTCCATTTTTTCTGCGTGGGTGGACAACTGTCCTCACAGAACCATCTTCGCCGATGATGGATTCTGCTTCTTTGTAGAAGGAGAAGAAATCCGCAGAGTCAGTTTTCGTCTCATACGAGGTAGGAAGGAAGCCTTAGATATTTTTGGGCAACGATTCGACATCAGACGACGATCAGAAGCCCCCTATCAGAGATTGTACGAACCTCCATTTGTATATTTTTCCTAATTTTCAGGTATGAAACCCTAACATGAAATTACCACAGTCAGTTGCCTACAAACATTATATAGTTATGAATTTCTTTAGTTATTCCCTCACAATGAAGGAGTGGGTTCAGCCTATAACTGACAGAACTTTTGTCGATTCCTCGACAGTAAGGTTAGTTCATTGTTAATCTATGGGACTCTATTTTCTAACCTTTTTTTATGCTTTTCTTATCCATTCTTTATGCATATTATTTGAAGTTATTTCAAATTTCTTTCTATTTTATTCTCTCGACAGTGGTGTTTGTCCCCTTCCCTAATGCTTCCCTATTTTTTAATCTTAATTTTCATGGAAAGGTTCAAATGTTTGGAAACATCGCTACTGTTTGAAAACATCACTATTGTAGTGTTGAGAAACATCACTACTTTACAAAATTTTTGGAAACATCGTTACTTTATAAATTTTTAATCTTTATTCTCTCGACAGTTGGTCTGGAAACAATAGTGCTGGGGACCAAATCATTCCCTAGCACTACCATTTGAAAACATCACTATTGTAGGGTTGAGAAACATCACTACTTTACAAAATTTTTGAAAACATCACTACTTTACAAATTTGTAATCTTTATTCTCTCGACAGTGGTCTGAAAATAGTAATTCTAGGGACCAAATCATTCCCTAGCACTACTGTTTGGATACATCACTACTGTTTAGTTAGCATATAGAAATTTCTAGCCTATATTATACCTTCAAAATTAGTGGTGGCATTATTTTTTTGTCTAGAAAGTTTGCTTAGTTATATCAATCATTTTAATAGATTCTGATTGATTTTTTCTTTCATCATATAAACAGCATAATGAGTGATAAAGTCAACATATATTACATGTGCAAGGATCATACTGAAGTGAAGTTAGTCGATGAAGATCTATATGGTTGGATTGATGTGGTTTATGATGTGTATTGTACATTGTTATCAAACATTCCAAATGGTAGGAATGTGACCTTTTCTGTCAGGGCTGAGATGCCAAATGGAAGTTACAGAGATGTAAAGGGAGACATAGATGTGACGGAGTTGACAAATTTCTTTAAAAAGGAAGGTAAGGGTATCCCCATGCACATCAGTGGAATCAATGTGGATGAGGCCGTGGTAGAAAATTTTACTATTAATGGCTTTTTAGGAGCAATGATAGGCCGACCACGACATCGTAGGCCATCTAGGTTAAGGGCTATCACAGTGCCTTTCCAGGAAGGGCCCAGCACTACCACTGTCGCTGCTACTATTGACAGTGTCACAGTCCCTGTCCAGGAAGGGCCCTACACTACCACTGCCACTGCTACTACTATTGTTAGTAGGCAGGCTGAGAAGAATATGGCCAGCAGTACCACCACTACCCCTACATTAGCTGATAGAGAACCTCTTATGCGGAAGAAAACTGTTGTTAGTAAGCCTGTGAGGAAAGATAAAGGCAAAGAACCAGCCATACATCAAAGCAGTGAAGATGATGGTGATGAAGATAATTGAGATATTAATGTTGAAGATAATAGAGAATCATCAATTGATTCTGAAGAGTCTGTTGATGGAGAGGAAGATGATATGTTTCTATCAGACATGGAGGAAGATGAGGTTGAAGATGAAATTGGTGAAAGAGACATAGATCATGATATTGATGAAAGGATCAACATTCAAGTTAGAGATAAATTTGAAGATGTATATTCAAATAGGAGAGCTCTTACAGACTTTATAGTCCAAGAAGGGTCAAATGTAATAAGGATGAAAAATAAGAAAAATAGAGTGATAGTTGTTTGTTCTATTGATGGGTGCCCTTGGATGATACATGCTGCTGCTAAACGAGATGGGCGTACATTCAAAGTGAAAAAAATTATTTTTCCCCATTCTTGTGGTAGGGTGGAGAAGAATAAAACTGCTTCTTGGCCTAGATTGCACAGAAATTAGGTAACAGGTTAAAGATTGATCCTGACATGAAAGTAAAGAGCATGGAGGCTACTATTAAGGCAAGATATGGTATCAAACCTAGTAGAGGCCAACTATATATACCATGCACGGTTGATGGCCAAGGCGGAGTCTCTTTCAAATTTTAAGCAATCATATGCCTCATTGCAAAAGTATGGTGAGTCGTTAATAAAGAGGAACCCCGGTAGTTCTTTCAAGCTTAAATTTGAAGAAAGGTCTGTTGCAAAAAATAAGCCCATCTTTGAGAGATTTTTTGTCTGCTTAGGTGCATGTAAGAGGGGATTTGTAAAAGGTTGTAGGCCATTTATTGGCATTGATGGGTGCCACTTAAAAGGGGCATATGGTGGGATTCTTTTGGCTGCCACTGCAATGGACGCCAATAATGGCTTGTTTTCTATCGCTATCGGTGTGGTTGAAAGTGAAAGTAGAGACAGTTGGACATGGTTTCTGTCTGGGTTATCTGATGCATTGTCTTCTGATCTTAATGGAAGAGTCTGACATTTATGTCAGACAAACAAAAGGTATATCTAATTTGTAGTTGAATCATATACATTTAGTTTGATGTTTCAGATTATTGCACTCATATCCATTTTCTTGTTAATTTGTTGTAGGGATTGTCAGAAGCTATCACAGATATATTTTCAACTGCCCATCAAAGACTATGTTGTAGACACTTGTACAACAATTTCAAATATAAGTACCCGGGAACCCTACTGAGGAGGTTGTTTTGGACTGCATGTAAGTCCTATAGTGTTGAAGGTTTTAAAGCTGCAATGTATGAGATATCTATAGTCAGTAATGATGCATTTGAGTGGATAATAAGAAACCTAGTTTCAGCCTGGGCTCGACATGCTTTTGACCATGACATTGTTAGTGACCATGTCACTAACAATATGTCAGAGTGCTTCAACAACTGGATCAATCCCTTTAGGTCCAAGCCTATTCTGGTACTAATTGATTAAATCAGGAGAGAACTCATAAAAAGGATGCAAAGCAGATGCCAATTAGCCTGTTCATTGAAGGGAAAGTTGACACCGACATTTCAGAAATAGTTGGATTTGGCACAAAATGCATTCAAATTTTGTAATGTACTTTCATGTGGTCCAAATGAATTCAAGATCAGTGATGGAGAAAATATGTTTGTAGTAGATCTGGAGGATGAACATGTGTGAGTGTTGGGCATGGACAATTACTGGACTTCCATGCTGCAATCCTGTTCAAGCAAGGAAGATTAGAAGATCATGTATCACCATATTTCAGTCCTACAAAGTTAATGGATTGTTACACTGAGATTATAAATGGTATGCCTGGTTTGACCACCTTCAAGAACACTGGAGATGGTCCTGTCATACAACCAGTAGTTTTTAGAAGGCGAGCAGGTAGGTCATCCAAAAATAGGAGAAAAGAACATGATGAACAACCAGGTAGTCAAACTAGAAAGCAAACATCTTCTGTTAAATGTTCCTACTGTAGTCAAATTGGGCACAATTCAAGGACATGTAAAGAAAAGAAGGAGCATTCATCTCAGCAAGGATCCTCTTAACAAACATCCTCTCAGCAAGGAACATCCAAAAGAAAGGTCTCAACAAGTCTGTGTATGCCTTATAAATTAGGAATGCATTTATTTATCCTACTCATTGCTTATTGTATATGATTCTGTAGCGCAAAAGGCAAGCTAGGCTTATTGGTTTTCAACTGCAAATTAGATCAAAATCATCTATGGCACCTCAAGAACCCTCTATCCAGGTAAGAGGGCTGGCAAGAGTGGCAAAAAAGGCAGAGAATTTTAGGAGAAAATGGGCACAAGCATGTAGGCAAAACTCTTAGATTAAGGTGAAGTAATATCCATTTGATCCATTTTTTATGTGAACTAATATTCTTCTGATGCATTTATTTAACCTCTAAACTTTGCTTATTACCATCTTTGTAACTCCGTACCATACCATGCTTATTACCATACCATGCTAATGAGATAGGAGGCTAATAAACCATACCATGCTTATTACCAGCTTTGTAACTCCGTATAGGAGTTTGGCTTTTTAACTCATTAAGTATTCATAACAACTGATAAAGACTCTTAAGATGAATCTACTTACAATGTTAGCAACTCCTTGTTAATGTTCAGCAGGGGGTAATGGATACAGCAATTAATAATGGTCATGAATACTGTCGTGAACTGATAAACCCATACCTTTAAATATAACTTATAATTCTCCCTTCTCTGATCCTGGGTCTAGAGCATTGAACAATGAAACTCATGATTTCCATGATTTCCATGACTTATAATTCTCTAGACCCTTCTCTAATCATGGAACTCATGATTTCTCTAATCGTGGAATTTCTCTAGACCCTTCTCTAATCATGAAACTCAAGATTTTCATGACTTATAATTCTCCCTTCTCTAATCATGGAATTTCTTGAGAAACTCATGATTTCCATGATTTGATTTGTAAAGTAGAAAAAGGTCTACTGTAATTTTTTTTTCCCTTCTCATTTTCCCTCTGCAATACTGTTAGTTACTTGTAGCTTCCTTAGGTAAAAGTCTAAACAATGAAATTCATTTTCTTTTAAGGATTCATGCTTATTCAATTATGCACCACCAAGCATTTTAATGGCTGAAACCAAACACATTATACTGAATGACTGAAACTCACAAATTTTTTTTTTGGTTAGGTATTTGTGCTTTGATTCCAATTTTTTTTTTCACCCCTTAATTAGATAAAACTCCAAGGCAAGGAATTGTCATTCGGGTTGAATCAGTTTTTCTCAATTCTCAATCACCTGTGGTTAGGTCTTGCCATTTTTGATATTTTGTTTTCAATTGAGATACAGATCATGACAAGAGATACAGAAGTTGGGAAAGGGGGTATGTACAGGTGGGGTCACATGACCATGTAGTACCACAAATAGAATAGTGGCTTTCTCGTTTGTGTGCATGCAAAAAATGGAAGTACCCAGTCATTATGGCATCACTTGTTTTAACAGAAAAATGGCAGTACCCAGTCATTATGACATTGCTTGTTTTAACAGAAATTATTTTACTAAATGTAATACCAACATCAAAACGGATTTCATTTTCTTGGATGGTAAAAGGAAAAAGTGGTGGTTTCCTAGTCAATCATAGAGTTGTCACCCTTCAAAGATATTTTCCTCACATAAGGTTGGATTCATTTACTTATAAACTGTGCCAGAAAATGTCTTGCTGTCAATTGCAACCGTAGTAATGATAAATGACATTGAAATGAGCACATTCAAGGTTAAAAATAATACCCAATTATAAATGGCAAAATCTGCATGGAGGTGTTTTGATATCTATTGTCGGTGTAGAGATCTTTCTTTTATAATAACCAATCCTCTGTTGATAATGTATGTTTTGCATCTCTTTCATAGGATATGGAGCTTTGCCTTGATGCTTGCTCAAAGCTTGGGGAAATTATGAGATCATGCTCAAAAGAAGCTGATACTATGTCAAAGGAATAGAACTTGTCGGACATAATTCATATAGGAATATTATGCTTGGGGATATTTGACGTTTCCAACCCTTTTGCTGATTTGTTCCTAAGACATGTAAAAGCATCTTATGTAAACTTTTGTATGCTACTATAAGGTTTTTCTTTACCTTTTCCAATAGGATCAGCAGACATTTTTATCGTGTTAAGGGTAAACAGTCTCAATTCTCAAATTAATGTGAACTTCAATATCTTTAATTTCTTCAACCTTCTCCTTTGTCCACTCAGCAGCTTTACCTGTTCAGTACTCATAATTCAGCAAATGGAAGAGCACCAACTATAAATGCATCTTCAAGCCAAGAGGCCATTCTAGCAACCTCAACGGGAACAACACTTTAACACATTCAATACTAATGATTTGTAGATATCTCAGAACCAACCTTAACAGCAACCTTCTCTTCCCATTGAGAATCAAATTTTAGTGGGAGATGAAAGTTTTGATATCTCAAATGAAAGCACGGGAAGAGAATATCTTAGGACATTGACATCACACACGAATTTGCAGTAGTCTAATAAAGGGATGGAATGAATTCTTCCAATGGAACGAGAATAGCTCCTAAAGGGTCAATGGTACCTAAAGCAAATGACTTAAATTGACAAAATACCAAAACTCTTGAAAATACTATACTATCAAAGCAGAAAAATGTAATAAACCATTTGACAGTTACTTTGAAATTAAAACTTATTTGCCACAAAAAGAATGATGATGTCCTAATCAAATATAGAGTTTGAAAAGAGGATATCTCTGTAGCACAGCAAAATGTTCAATAAGCTGAAATCTCATGACCTTAGTGTATATTGACAGAAGCTGGTACTTCATAAAAAGTGAGGTAACCTAATTGAATCATTAAATTCTGACTACCATAAGAGTTGCACAAAACCTACAAGCTACAATCAACTAATAAGTTCTTTCTTCAAGATTCTTCAATTCTAGCTTCTCGACAGCTTCGAGGAGCTCTTCATACAACCTAGAACTTTGTGCATTCGCTTTAATGGCTCATCTTAGGTAACCTTTCAAGTAAGTCGGGGACGTACTTCTACTACTTGTTATATTTGATGTTGTCATTTGCAAGCTTTCTCCTGTCTACTGGGAGCATTCTCTTGACTCAGCAATTGCATGTGTGGTGCTACCACCCTAAGAATATATCGTTGTGTCTAACCATTTGAACATCCCGCATCCACGGTTATCCACCTGCACCAAGACAATTATACAAGAAAACTATCATTGAAAATGACAATTATACATGACGACTTTCATTGAAAATGACATTTAAAAACACAGTAGATTAACACTGACTCCTGTGGAACGTGGGCAACACCGGAATTGTCGTCCATTGTTTGTTGTTGTTTTTGTCGTTCTAACTTTGCATCGCTTCACATGGGCATTGATTCAATTGGTCCACCCACATAAAATAGCTTTGACATCTTGGGCATCGATAATACTTCCTCCCCTAATTTTTCCCATTAATAGTTGTACGTGTCACACATGTGACACCACAAGACTCACATTTCGTATCCATATTGTCAATAGAATTCAATCAAGCAGAGTGAAGATAGGATCAGTAACCTTGCCAAATGGTTCTTCCCTGAAACCCTCATAAGATGGATGGTCAGTATCAATCTCACCAGAATTCCATCATGAAAATAGACTATTCACAGCAGGATTGATAGACCACATCAACATCACATAACATTTTACTCAAAGCGGAATTACATGAAAAATTTATTTCTAAACAAAATGATGCAGGTTACAAACAAAGGAGAAACCAGAGAGAGAGAGAGAGAGAGAGAGAGAGAGAGAGGGCTAGTAAATTTGCTCCTGTTCTATAGTGATTCATACTTCACAGATACATGGAGAAGGAAACGGAAAAATACCCATGTTCTAATGGTTTGACGGATGAGAAACATGAAACATGCATGGATTTTTCTCATAAAGGGATTTAACATGATCAAAGCAAATACGAAAGTGGAATGGCATGTAGCAATTTCACAAAGAAAAAACTTGTGAGATAGGAATGGCGTGTAGCAGTTTCAGAAAAGCATCTTGTGATTATTACTCACACAAGGATGGAAATACTAACCGGACTTTGGATGTTGCCGATGGGATACTGAAGCTTTGAAGCTGGAGAGTCACCGAAACCTCACACAGCAATGATGGAGATATGATATTAGGGCTCTGAACCGAATAGAATTGCAATAGAAAAGATAAGAAATTTCGAGAAAGAAATAAGAATAGAAAGGGGTAAATTAGTAACTTTATCTCATTTTAATGTTTTAAAGTTTCAAATAAAAAGGGTAAGAATGTCCATTTACATGTTCAGTCAAGTCTGTCAGTTAAATGGGGCCGGTTAGATTTTCTAGAAACTATCGGGTAGTAGATCAAATTTGACATAATTTTTAGCGGTTAGATGAAATTTTTTGTTATGTTTTTCATAAAAATTCCATTAAATTTAATTGATTGTTTTTGTCACACAACAACTCGAGACATTTTTGAGTCTATATGGAAGTGAATCCACTTTATTGAAACATACAAGAATGATTTGAATTTGCTTTTAGATGAGTTAGTAGGAAAATGAAAGGATTTACTTGGGAGAAGCAAAAGAGATAATTCTTTTCAAGGAGAGAGAATTAGTGGGTTTTTTAGATAATGAGAAAACTACTCTTGTGAAGCCATTAACAAGAGTTTTGGAGTTATGTTGGAGAAGAGCAAGTGTAGAATTTTACAGTAAAGGTTCAACTTTTCTAGTGTCTCACACTCTCTTTTAACCAGCAAATTGGATCAATCGCTTGTGTTTTCAATGGTTTTCTCCACACTTTTGGAAGATTATTTGGGACTTTTAGAAATGAGAAAGTATCATATATAATGTGATGGTAGTTGACTTGTATTCCTCAATGTTGGTTATTTGTATTTATTTTCTTATGATCTTCAAGTTTGGCAATAAAGATTGAGAAGACTAAACCTCGTAACCCTATAATCATTATATATAGTTGAAGTTTTTTACTAGATTAGGTTTCTTGGTTTTTCTTCTCACAGTGAAGGATTTTCCATATAAAAACATTAGTGTTGTGTTTGTACTTGGTGGATTGTATATTTATTTATTACCATTTTATTTCTTTACTTGATATCTTTTGATTCGCATATATATAGACGAGAAATATTTGATTCCCAACGCATGAGTGTGGAAAAAAAAAGTAAGACATGTTTATTAATATTTCAAATAATTAGGTCAAGGTCAGTTTTCAAATCTAAGGTAAAAGCATTGATCATCATGTTTGGGAAACCTAGACTAAGACTATGTCTAAGGGTCTGGCACATGAAAATCAATACAATTTAGAGTCCTATGACTGTTACAACATGTAATTTATTTCCCAAGTCTTCAACTTGAAAACTCAAATACAAACCCATGAGAGCGTGTACATGGTGGTAAATTGTTGTGTACATGGTGGTAAATTGTTGTCTTATTATTTTCCTACTTTTG
The DNA here is from genome assembly GCA_028583415.1 of Protea cynaroides. Classification (NCBI taxonomy): domain Eukaryota; kingdom Viridiplantae; phylum Streptophyta; class Magnoliopsida; order Proteales; family Proteaceae; genus Protea; species Protea cynaroides. Next base: position 58,665,301 of record CM053270.1, read on the forward strand.
AAGGTCATGGAGAACCATTTGTAGCATTAGTACTCCTAAAATGTGAAAAGATACGATGAGTGAGGTGTTCTAAACAATACAATGAACTTAATTATTAATTGGATCTGCCTGAATGTAACAAGGATTGTATAACATGTTGTTGTAACTAATTCTTTTTAATACATATATTCATTGGACCATCATGAAAACCTCAATATATATATATATATATATATATATATATATATATATATATATATATATATATATATATATATATATATAATGGCAGTTTTGATATTTCGTTTGGAAACTGACACAAATCTGAAATGAAAAGACCTTGTTACAACAAGTCATTGTAACAAGATTTGTTACAGCTAGAAAAACCCTTATTAATTTCACAATGGATTAAGATTATTATTGCTTGGATCCATTATTGGTAGTCCATTCTTAATTGACAGGTTGTAATAAGGGAATTAAATCTACCTATTTTATAGTCTATCTTAATGCGAGGGAGACATAATGGCTTATATGTGTAACCCTAGCTCTCTCTCTCTCTCTCTCTCTCTCTCTCTCATTAATGTTTGTGAGTTCCATTGAATAAAACATCTTGAGGTGGGTGTAAGAAAGAGAAATTAACCAAGGTTCCCATCACTGTTACAGAAATCATGCATCAAATATGATAGTGAGCGGTATGCAACGTTTACGTTCCTTATGATTCAAAGCATGCTTAGATAAGATCTTAATTGTATAATAATGATTGCTAAGAATGTATGTAATTAACCTTTCATGTTGGTTATGAACAGCTCAAACTGTTGGTATGAATGTTTGATGAGCTAGTTGCCTTGAAAGGAAGGATCAGTTTAAGTAGCCATAACTCTTGATATTTCATTTTTTATGAAATATATGGTTTATATTGCTGATCTAATGGTGTCACATATCTGATTGTTCAGATTTCAGTCATGTTTAATTAATTGTCTATGTTCAATAACAGGACAAGAAGTCAACTGGGTCAGTGGGGTGAGTAGGGCCAACCCTGTCATACAAAACATTTGGACTCTCGTTATTCATGTCTCCATCCAGTGGTTTTACCAATCCATTAACGGGTTCATCCATCATATCCATCTATTTAAGGAATTCAACAGATTCTAGATTCTTGGCAAACAAGGCTGCCCTTACCCTTTCACTCTCTGTTCACCAATTGAGCTGCCTTGTTTAGAAAATAAGAGAAAATCTAAGAATCCACTAGCCCAGGGTTCCAAAACTTGAGAATAGTTTATCCTCATATGCTTGTATCTTTTCTGGGATTTTATTATTGTTCATATCTAGTGGATTCCACACTTTAAAAGTGAATTTCACTTCAAATCAATGATGATAAAATCCCAAAAAAAAATACATGTACAAGGATATAATACACCAATCATAAACTTTCATCCATGACCTTATTAGGGTTTCATGGGTCCAAACCCAATAGCCCCACCGTTTGCTCCACAATACCATCCGAGCCTAATACCAACAAAGATGAAAATTCTGACAAGTCGTCAACCCACATCAACACGGTACGTACAGGACAATAAGTTGACATAACACAACCTTCTTAATCCAGATGATATACATGCAGATCACAACATTTTAAATCAAAGACAACTATTCCCAAAGCTTGTCTCCCACCCTCCCCACACTTCTTCCCCACCCACCTTTCTCTCCCCTTCCAAGAACTTTCCCAAGAAAAGAACAAAAAAAATTCATAATAGAAAATAAATATCTCAATTCGTATATGTAATGATAAACTTCCCATTTTCACTGACAATTAAAAAAGGCCATATTCTCAAGAGAAACTGTAACTCCATTTTTAGTTTCCTCCATCATATTGTGTTGGTGATGGTGCTTGCATGGATGAATATCTGTTGGACTGAATTTGCAATGTCATTTGCTGTAAACCTCGATTCACTTGAAACCTATAGATAACAATTAACTTAATTATAACATCTTAAGATTTCAAATGATAATCAAGGATCTATCTGAATGGAAATAACCTGATTACAACAGATTTTTGGTCTTGATTTTTCTCTTAAACTAATCCTCTTTTATTACATACGGTTTGAAACTGAAGGCAAAAGATTAATGTCAAACCATTTTTTCATGCACACTTCTCGAAACCAAAACCAGTGTAATTAAGGTTCTCTTTGGTATAGTTTATGTTTGTGTTTATGAATTATTCATAATAAATCATTTATAATAATAATATATGAATCTTTAAAAATATTCATTTAGTATCACTAGACATACAGAAATTATAATAGATTATCACAATAATGATAAACACCTTCTAACCTATTTATAGATTTTAGATTATATTAATTTATTTCAAATATAAATAAAAATCATAAATCATACCAAACAACAATATGTCATAATGTATTATATAATTAATTCTATAATATATACCAAAGAGAGCCTAAAGAGGTAGTTCCGAATATTTTTAGTAATGAAGGTTTGATCTCTCAAGAAAAAGAATAATTAAGGAATGTACCTTGACATTAAAGGAATAGAGAACAGTGTGTTCAATGGCAGTGATGTTGGTGTGAAGGATATTAAGCTGCAAATCTTCAAGAGCAGCAATCGTCTTGAGGAGCTGGCCTGGTTTTCGTCTAGAAAGGATCTTGATCATGGCATCAAAACCTAACAGCTTTACTTCAACATCAGCTAAGCATGATTTATTTTCTGCTGTTTCCTCATGAAAACCAGTATCAAAGTCTGCAAATTTGATTTGATCATTAGGAAGAGGCATAGGAGGAAAGAATGATGGCAACGGGGGCTGTGTAATTGGTAGAGGAGACTCTCCGATCGGTCGTGGAGGCTCACAGCTCCCATAGAGTCTTCGTTGCTTCTGAGACTCTAAGCATTGAAGTAGTTGCTCTAATTCTCTCACAAACTCAATTGCACCACCAATAATTGATGCTTGATCTCCCTGTAAAATGTAAATCCAGACAAAAATAGTAGATTTTAGATCTAATATGACAAATTAACATTTACAATCGAGTCTTTGATACCATCCGTCGTTCTATTACATCAAACCTGTTGGGAGTTTAATCACACACTGACTACCAAATAGTCTTTAGTCTTACCCCTCTATACCTCGGGTCCCTATACCTACCAATTCAAATTTTTGGGTTGAATTACATGGTATCGGAGCAGGTTTTCACCATTTTTAGTCTCCATATGTGGGAAAGTGTTAGGAGTTTAGCCCCTGCCACATCGACTAGTTTATAGTCCTCAACCTCCTTTGTGCACTTAGGAGTCCTTCCACATATTATGCAGTTTGAGCTTATGGGTTGGAAACTTTACATGGTATCGGAGTTTATTTTCATTGTCTCCAAGTCTTCACGTGTCTGTAGTACATACTACCACACATGCAAGAGAGTGTTAGGATGCATCAACTACTAAATAGTCTTCAACTCCCTTATATACTTATAACTGAAAATCTCTCCACCTATCAGTTCAAACTTTTATGTTGCATTTGGTATGCTTTCTTGGCAAGCATTCTAGTGCATTCTTGGACTTGGATCTTAGAATTTGATTAAAAAAAAAATGTGTTCTTTCTAAAATCCATTTTTAACCCTATTTTTCATTTTAAGTCAAGAACGGAATTATATATTTCTCATTTTAATTCATTCTGGTTCTACAGTACTAGAATACATTCCAAGAATACATATCCAACACAGCATTAGATTGAAAACGTTAACAGTTCAATCACATCAAACCTGAATAAAAGCATCACAAAAGAAGGCAAGATAGATAGAAGATTGGAAAAAAATAGTACCCTTTGAACATAAGAACCAGGCATGAGAGATCTCAAGACTCTTAAATGATCATTCATCTGCTTCCTTCTATTACGTTCCACTGCAATATGAGTCATCCTTTGGCTCTGAACCTCTTCACTTGTCTTGATACTCCTGGGCCTCTTTCTCTTGTTCTTGGCTTCACCAATAGGGCTCTTCTGAAGGCTTCTTCCAAGACTTTGAAGCTGCACCGATGTGTTCTCAGAAACCTGGCCTTCTTCTTCACCCTGACCATTATCATTATCTATTGTGGCCGGTGGGGGAATCATAAGACTCTGGTCCTGAAATTTATGATCACTCAAAACTGGGAACTTAAGGAAGTAAACTGGGTCAATTCCATTGTCTTCATCTGAGATCTTGGTTTGGTTTAAGGCTAACTTGGGTCCAAAATCTGCAAATTGCATCACATCAGCAAAGCTCAGTCTGTCTAAAGATGATGCACTACAGAAATCTGGTGATGCTTGTTGAGGTGGAGGGTTGCTCAACATATAGTCCACCATTCCGATGTTGCTGCCGTCGCTGGAATTCTCGCCGAGACGTGGCTTATGGAGCTGCTGTTGCTGATGATAATGATGGTCTAGAGAGTAATCCAAAGATGTAAAGCTACCATTGAGACCCACCTGCAACAATTGAGGTTCCAAGTAAAACATGGAAATCTAGAGAGAGAGAGAAAAAAAATAGGGAATAGAATGAGCTTACAGAGTAGTTTTCCTCTTCCTTGTCCATAACTATATATATATATATATATCTGAGGTGTTGACTTCAAGAGGTAAAGCTGAGTGAATGGAATCTCAAACCAGAAGGGACAAGAAAACTTCTCTGAAATTTCAGAATTTGGGACCCTACCATGAGAAGAAGTAATAAACAAGGACAATGAATTTACAGACAGTAAATGGAGATTTTGAGAATCAAGACAATTTAGATTTCAGTTTCTGGAATTGGGTTGGTACAAAATATAAGTTTTGACTATCCTCTCTAGTATGAAGAGCAGATTTAGCTTTCTTTCTTTCTTCATGCACCCAGGAAGCTAAAGAACAAGAAAATACATCTAAGCTAGCTAGAGTTTTTTCTTTGAACTGGAGAACCTGCTCCCATGCATGCATTTGAATACGTCTCAAAGTAGTAGATGGGATGGTGAGGTTATCATTTTATAGGGTTTTTAGAGAGAGAGAGAGGAGCCTGTTCTATTGATTGAAGGGGGGAGAGAGAGAGGGAGAAAGATTTAATTCCACCTCCTCCTTTCACCACCTCCAATTTAATTTTCTCACAGGTCAAATACGCTCTCTCTCTCTCTCTCTTTTCTCCTTTCTCCTTTCTCCTTTTTATCTCTTGCGCTCTATCTCATCAAACCTAAATCAAACAATGAATATCTCAAAACAGGAAATGATATTGTCAATATGCTAGGGATAATCATAAGCGAGCGCCTTGGTTTTTATGGGGACACGTGATTCATAAATAGATTTGTGTTACATAGCTAGCCACGTGTCTCATGCTGGATGATTATGATGAAAGAGGATAAAATTAATAAAATTTGTTAAAAACAAAAATGTAAACACCAGTTTTTTTTCCTTCACCTATGCCTATGGTGAAGTTTTGTGTTTGAATGGAACTTCTAAAATAACAAAGAGGGCAATTTGAACATTCATGTAGAAGACTAATAATAACTTCGTAGTGGTCGAAATCTTTACACCACTGATAAGAAAAGCTTTCTTGAAAATGAAAAGACTATGGTTGGCTTCACATTTGAGAAGGATTCAATTAATCAATTGGGATGAGTCCTAATCAGTTGGGCCTTTTTGGGTTTAGAACCAAATCCATCTTGAGTAAGTGATCAATTCCAAGATTTGGAACAGTACCAATTAATAATGGGATTGTTCAGTTATTCAATTCCTAAATTAAAATCTATAAATTAAGACCAAAACATGTGGTGATTTATAATAAATTAAATAAAAATCTATGAAATTTAAAGTCCACGTTAAGGTTGTTCCATTGTGACCTAAATAATACTCGTAGATTCAAATATGAAAACAGCCTTAGTCATTGTTAATTAAATAAAAATAAGTGTTCTTTGAGAATTCAATACCATAATCAAGGATTAAAATGGGAAGAGCTGGAAAAATCTCTTCTTTTTTTTATCATTAATCGCAATAATCATGTCATATTTATTTATTTTTGGTAAATAAGGATCAATTAATTTGGAATGATTATGATGGATAATGAAACCAATGATTGGGATCATCATCAATAATTAATTAACTGAACCTACTTCTCTTGCAAAATATTGGCCATATTTATTTTGTTGTAAATTTTCCATATTTTATATGAAAATTTGATTACTTTTTTTAATTGAATTTTCTGTTTATTTAGTTAAAACAACAGTGAAAAATAAATTTATTTTTCCACAATTCACATGGAAAGAAACGGAATTAAAATAGCAAATCGGGCGGTTCATTAACCAAGTTTAAGTGTTTGACAAGTGGCCATATAAACAAACACAGTAGTAAATTTGGCTGACCAGATCATATGTATCTCTATACAGTGGGACCCACCCCCTAATCAAACGGTGAAAGGTATAAGTATGAAATGGAGAAGGACATACACGTGGCAAGTCAAGAGGGTCCCTATCACCTTTAAGCTTCTCATATGAATTTCCACGTGTCCAATATCTTAAAGGCATACTTGTCTTGGAAGAAAGGGTTAGTTTAAAAGGAAAATCAGACTTCATGTGAAGCAGAAAGGTAGGAATACAGCCGTGAAGGTGAAGGGCTTTGGGAAAATACTGTAGCTTTCTCGTGATGAAAGCTATACGAAGTGGATTTAGGAAGACCATCTCAGATACAACATTACTTAATGCACCTGTGGAGTATGTGGGGAAAAGGATTCTCTTCAATCTTCCAATCTGTTGTCGGGTTGAGATGTATCGACATGCGTGTTGAACATTCCAACCCATCCGATGGACTATTGACATAGATGGATGAGAAGAGAGGATCCAGGTCCATGAACCAGGCACTTTCGATCGTTTGGATTGAAAATTTTACTTCAGGGCTTAGTACTTTGATCTAGTTGTTGCCTTCTTTTGCATTATTATTCCTACGGGAAAAGGAACTCATTTCTCCCGTTGGTATGTATATTCCCAAATACACTATTAGCGTATAAATCCTTCTTCACCTATTCCTATACACCTCTTATAGAGAACTTTCTCACCCTTAGGCCCCTTTTGATAACACTCTCAGAGCAGTTGTTTTGGCTCCCGACTCCCTAGGAATTATTTCGAAGAAGAATACTATTTGATAAATCTGGTTCAAGAGCTAAAAAAAATAACTCTGGTTGCTCCAGAGCTACTTTTAAGCGAGCTACTACCACCACCCACCGCCACCACCACTACCCGCCTACCGCCGCCACCTCCACCACCCCCCACCACCACCGCTGCCACTACCCACCACCATAGCTGCCACCACAGCTGCCACCACCGCCACCACTACCACCACCGTTGCTACCACCACCACCGCCACCGCCACCACCACCACCAAATCTAGAATTAATTCCAAATTCATTTTTATCAAACGGGATTCCATTGATTCTAGAGTAGAAGCTAAAACTGACTCCAGACCAAAATTGAGAGCAATCACTAACTTCAAACCAAAAGTAATTACAGGGGAGCTGGAATGATATCAAACGGGGCCTTAATATCCCACGTAATTCTAATTGCCAAGCAATAACGGCTTCATATATAAAAGACCCACTGGTTAGAGTGTGAGATGGCATAGGAAGGAATCCCCAAGTCACAACCGGCATGGGGATATTTTTTCTCAAAGGTCGTACTCTTTTGGAGTTATAATCATTTGGGAAATCATAACTCTTAATCACTTGTGTTTTTTCTTGAGCGGTTAGAATGTGAGATGGCATAGGAAAGAATCCACGTATCGCTGTAGTGGGGATCTTTTTAACCAAAGATTATACTCATCTGTCGGGAAATCTCAACATTCAATCATGGAAGATCCCCACTTCATCGGTGTGGAGATCTTTTTCCCAAATGTTATAGTCATCTTGGGAAATCTTTACATTTAATCATGGGAAGAAGATCCCCACAATGGCAGTGTGGGGATCCATTCCCATGTCGTTTCATATTATGGAATTCTCTCTTTCCTCTTATATTCTCTCTCATTCCTGTCTACATGAGTCCCCTTGGTGATATCATTTCCTGTGCCCCCACTGGTGTGGCGTGGAAGATTCTCTTACATCAATATTATGGGGAACTCTTTCTCTCTCTTTAATCATAAATGTTTGCGTTTTTATACATCAAAATGTCAAGATTCACCACGTGGCAAACAGGGATAGATGACAGCTTGTCCATATGAGAGTACTACCCACCCATAGCCTCAAATGGGCAGGTGAAGAGGCACAAATAAAATCAGGCCAAACTTTTATTATGGTTCCATTTGTTTTGACATAAAATTTTACATGAAAATATTATAAAATTTTTTTTTCCAATAAACAAAATATAATAATCTCTATAGAAGATGGAAAAAGAAGTTCTTCTTTGTTTACCCTTGAAAACAAACATTAAAAAAATTTAATACATAAAATATTCAAATAAAATTTTATGTCAAAACTAACGAAACCTAAGTAACAAAACAACAATCCTGCTAATGTTATAATGCAACCTGGAGACCTCTTTTGTGATTTTCACCAACTTCCCACTCACTTGTGAGATCTAACTTGATTGGGGCTGAGACTTAACTGTAAGAAGGGGGGGACACTAACATCCCCTATTAAATGGAACATTGGAATATCACCTTCTACCCACCTGGCCGGAAATAAGTTTCAGCTCAAGGATGATAATCCTATTAAGTCCCATTAATTATCAATACCAAATACAATGAAAAAGAATAAATTTATACAGAAAAGCCTAGTTACCTGTCTTATTTCTTTGTAGAAACTGTATGGACGAATGGTTTAAAGAGTTAAGATGTTTTAGGGATCGATAGATCCGGATTGATCAGGTTAATCCCGTGCAATTACCGTGTCGGTGAACAGAACTGATGAGGCTGAGTCTGTGCACTTGAACTCTAGTTAAGACAGTTTGAAATTTTGTCAATAGGCATCTTCTCCAGATAAGATACTTGGGCACGTCAGGAGGTGCTCTCACTTGATTTATTGGGATCTATCTCATTATGGAGACCCAGCTATGGGGATTTTTTTTTTGTTTTTTTTTTTCTCAAGATAGATATCATTCTCATTTTAGGCAAAACAGATCTACTAATTCTTTGATTCCAATTAATAAAAAAAATCTTGAACAAAGTAATTCCCTAAAAGCTAAAAAAAAGATATCTTTGAGTAATTGTTATAATTGGATTCATTGATATTCCTAATATAATAGATAGTATCACATACAGTCATATACAATTCGATGGAATTATTTGATCTTGATTTCACATGTAATGGGAGGGTTGAACTAATGATCTCTTCAAGGTGTTGGTCCCAGCTTCCGTCTTGGGGTTACTATCAAAACTCGAATCAAATAAATTGTAATCTTACCTTTTATCCTGTTAGTATAACATTTTTTTAATGAACATTAAATCTGATATTTTACATATGTACTCAGAAATTGTGCAAGACATCATTTTCAAATTATTTTATAAACCCTCTTTAACTCCAACTGAAATACTTTATAGGCTACAACAGAACAATCTAAAGAAGGTTACATATTCTAAATACACCTAAAAAGGGTCATTCATGTACTCCCCATTAGACATCAATTAGACTCTTGCCACTGCGACATCCGGGTAGACTGGTTTACGTTCACAGTCTTAACCCCACTTTGTGGAAAAGCTATTTCCAAATTTGAATCCATAACCCATAAATGAGGTCACAATAGAGCAACCATATAAGATATCACGGATTCAAAAAAATAAAAAATAAAATAAAAGCAAATGGAAAAACTTCTGACACCCTAATGAATTATGAATGATTTCCAAAACTTTTTTATGGGGGGAAATTCATTTCCGAACTTCATGACAGCAAACAGGAACCCCAGTGAGATTTTGCGCTGTCTTTAACTCAAAAAGACAATAGCATACTACAAAAAAGAAAAGGCTGCTATTCTTGAATCAAGCACCCTTGTCTTTGTTCAATATCAGTATTTTGGAAATAAACAATTTCCCCAGTTACAGTCCGAGTAATACGATCTCAGATTCATTGTCATGCTCTCCCGATGCACCACATCATTCAATTGAGGGAAACAAGACACTAGCAGCTTCACAGGACGTGATGAGATCGCCTGCTAAAACTCGTGGCGTGATGGGACACCCCCCACTCTTATCACGATGCTTGTTAAAGAGTGATTGCTCAATGGATCGTCCCCTTGGTTCATATAAAGCACCACCTCCTCCTCTGGGTAAAAAGTCCCACTCGCCAAATAAACTTAAAACGAAGACCGAAATCATGAGGTGTATTCAAATGGCTGAGGCGGCTGAGGCTCCTCATCCACAGCCATAGCAGATCCTGATCCCTGCGGACCGGTAGTTGAACCACCTGCAGATGAGGCCACAGATGATGGAGTATCCGTCAAAGAGAGTACCTCCGGCTCAGTTGGACGTAGGTCCTTCAATAGAACAAACCCTGAGGGAGCCAACTTCACAGGCATGTATCTGCTTTCCTCCAAAAACTTGATGAACTTTTCTTGGGCAGGGACAACCCTGGCAGGGTTTGTCAAAATTTCAAAAGATGACTCAGATTCTACTTTCTTTTCTGATGGGCTATCAACCTGCATACCAAAGTAACCAAGTGTCCGTCAATGAATGTGGTGAGTATTTCTACCGATCATTTGCAACTGTGCAGATGCTGCACACCAGATTCATTGGTGCCAACAAATCTGAGATTGAGAAATAAAAGTTAAATGACTCGTAAACGTTTTCTCAACAAATCTATTCTTCTATGTCATTTGATATTTGTGCTATGTTATTTATTAAAAAGAAAGAAGGGCAGGGGAAGATGTGTTTCTTCTGTGTAAAAAACAAACGAAAGAAAAGACTCAAACGTCGAGGAAAAAAAATAACAATTCAAGAAAGAAAATTACAAACAAAAAAGGGGCTTCTTGTTAAATTCAGTATCTACCACTAACCAGCCAGACAAGGAAGGCCGTGGGACAATCCATGTGAAATAGGACCCGACACTCATTTCATTAGTCAAACTCAGATCAACAAGTTGGGGAAATGCCATACATGTGACTTTAGAATTTCAAGCAATACAGAAATGCAATTAGATACGATTATAGTCTAACAGTATCGTAATTCTATGAAACTTTAAAGTCAGCACTTTAACTACTCGTACTTGTTAAAAGGGTGTACCCAGTGACGAGGCTTCCGCCTCTGCGGGGTCTGGGGAGGGCTAAGGTACGCATCCTCACCCCCTGTTTGCGGAGAGACTGTTGTAAAATTCGAACCCATGACCACCAAGTCACAATGGAGTGAGCTTACCAAATTATTGACTTTTACAATGTGTAGGCCCTCACAAAAACACCACGTGAGCAGTAGTGACTACAAATCTGAGGGATTATGGTATTAGCTTTTCCCAAGAAAGTCCTGTTCTACGACTAGCTGGTTGCATGGCAAATTATATATAACCGTTATTAACTGCTAAAATGCTACTTATCGCATCCCCACCAAAATCGGTCAATCACAATCAGGATGCACTCCTGATGTATGTGTCATGCGCTAACAAATAGATCATCACCTCATATTATGTGACCTGGGCGAAATTATGGAATATTATTTTCAACTACCTGCTACTTATCTGGCAAAGGACAGGTGAGGTGAAACAGGAACTACTCAATAGCTTTCTAAACCAAGAAGCAGGAAAGGGAAAAAGAAACAGCTTTTAGTTCCGATGGCAAATGCCTCGTCTCTGGCATGAAAGGGATACAAAGGCATGTACAAGAACAGATTGGAGCCAGCTGATAGGACTGCTAACACGTTCAAGGACCTAAACGACAGAACTTTTGCAAGTTGGCCGCTTAGGTTTTTTGTAACTTGCATCTAGCCCTAGTACAAGGATTTTTCTCCACTTCATAATATTTGTGAGTTATAAGCACAGAGGATCAGCGAAAGGGAAAAAAAGAGGGGGGGTGGTCAATTTATCATCATCAGATTGTGTTGTTCTAAACAGCAGAATTATGTTTGAAGCATTGTCATTCGTAACATAATTTTTGTACCACCAAGGAACAAAGCAACAAGAAAAGGTTAAACATACCTGCATAGAGTCCCCATCCTTCTCACTAGATGATTTTCCTTTCTCCATATTAGCACCGATTGAAGAAGATTCCTCTCCGGATGTTTTTTCAGCACTGGCCTTCTGCTCTGCCTCTTTTTTAGCCCCCCTAGCCTTGGCTTTCGCAGAGGTTGATAGAACAGCAGTAGGAAGTTTCACAGCCGATGTTGTAGTGGGCAGAGTAGTTGGTCGGGGATACTCAAATAAAGAGGGTTTTGCATGTGACAAAAACTCAAACTTCGGAACTTTTAAGTCATAGTTGAGCCCAATGAATGCAGTGGATGAGAATGACAGGCTTATGAAATAGATAAGGGGATACCAATACCAAAACTGACTAAAAACAGCGAGCCCAATAACTGCAGTAATTTTATCATGCTTTGTCTTGGACAGCAGCCTGATTGTCACATTCCTTCCACCAGCATCAAGAATGCCAGAAGCAAGGATTGCTCCCATCTTGCTCATGGTATCCTCATGCTTATCAAGAATTATTTTCTCCAGCTGCCGCCTACAACATAAGACAAACACAGAGAAGGGGTAAAGGCATGCTACAAATCCAAGCATAAAGTACAATTCTAACCCAAAACAAAAGTACCTAAATGTTCCAACACGGGTGTCACTGGCTTCACTGGTTTGAACCATGACCATTGCCATTGCAATAAGGGCCCCCTGACGAACAAAATCTATAACATCTGATGTGAGAGGCTCAAGCAACGATATAGCTTCACCCAACCCAGTACCAGCGCAGGAAATGCCAACAGCCATAGCCGCGCCATATCGAACATGTGGATTGTAAGATTCCGAGAGTAAGGACACAATGCGAGGAGTCTGCAAATTCAGAAGCATGGTCACTAGAGTAAGTGTATTTCAATATCCAGTCATGTTCGTTTAGCCAAAACCGGTTTGGATCAGTTTGTTATACCCACGTGAAAGATAAAGACTGAAGAAAGAGATCAACAAATAACCATATGAAAAGAAAGCTGAACCCAGGATCTTTAATAGTTACCGTTAATATAAAATAAAATAAAATAAAAAGGCGACACGAATTCAGCATAATGCACTAACATTTTAGGCCAACTATAAAATTAACTGATCCATTGTCTTTTAACCCCCTCCTTCTCTGTTTCTCCATTTCTACCTAACCAGTGTCACAATTTTCCCCAAATAAAGATCCAGGGATCATCTAGACCTAAAGGTGTTAAACAGTTAAGTTCACGATGTGATGGACAGGCAACTAAATTGAACTGATTATTAATCAGTTAAAAGTTTCCAAATCGAAACTGATTAGTAATCAGTTCCAGTTATACGATAATTATTGGTTTCAATTAAACGGTTCATCCAAAGACCAGGCCCAGCCTTGGCCAAAAAAATGACCCATAATTCTGGGCCCAATTGGGAACCCTATCTTTGAGTAGATGCAAGCCCACTAAAGAAATACCAATTGAGAACCTATGTTTGGATAGATGTAAATGGTTAAGTATGTGAATTTTGAACCAACAATGGTTTTTAATCAGTTTATTGTTTTGTAGCCGGTTTAGAACATGAGTTATCAGTTCAAAATCAAGCAAAACCGATTATTATTTGGTTTTATCTGTTCCGTTTTAAATGGTTTGATTTGGTTTGGTTTCGGTTCAAAATTCATACCTTTATCTAGACCTGACCTTGAGACTAGGCAAATCAGCTACACCAAATGAAGGATCAGTTCAAAGATTTCACAACAATGCTGAAAGGGAATAGGAAATACCAACCTGTTCAGGTTCAGAGTAAAGCACAAAGCCAAGGGCAAGTACAGCTGTCCTCCTTACATCATCGCTTACATCGGATACTGCAAAATGCAGTAGTTGACGAATGGCCTTGTTGTTTGCTGTTCCTCTGTAGGCCAGTGCCAATGCATACATGCCACCATACCGCAAAATTGGATCCTGATCCCGAGTCATCTGCTCGATCAATGTATCTGCCTCTTCTTCCCTACCATATACTGTAAGAGCAATTCCAAGAGCTAACCCCCTGCACCATATTATAAATTTCAGATGACCAGATTAAAATATATGTATTTATGACTGAAAGCCTACTCAATATCCCAACTTGACTATATAGTCTTCACCTAATGATTTTCTCATGCTGTGTTTCATGGGCATATGTAAGCATCTCACTGGCCTTCTCACTTGCAGTTCCAACCATTAGCAAGCCCATACTAATGCCCGCAGCTTCACCAGCCACAGCACTGTCAGTATAAAGTACGTTCTTTATGTCATCATAAACCTCTTCATCAGCAGTTCCTAAAGCCGCCAACCCAAGACCCAAACATGCCCCATGCTGGATAACCTGCAATGCATGAAAGACGCAGAATATAATGCCTAGGTTTAATATCTAGACACACAATAATTGGATGGACTATGTGCACTCAGAAATAAGCACCTCAACGTTGGTACTGCGGAGGCTTTCACGAAGGAATTGCTTAATACCCTCACCATGATTGGCATGGATCAAACCTAGAGCATAAAGAGCCCCACCTTCTGAGTATGGACTACCACCACCAGCAGCCCCAGTCTGTGGCAAGTAAGGTGCCATTAGTGACCTCCCTTGCTGCAGGTGACCTCTGTGAATAACACCTAACCCAGCAGTGGCACTGAATTTAGCCCAGTTTGTAGCTCGGCTCAACCAGTCCTGCCATGGTAGAAAATTTAATTATACAACCATTAATAATTAAGTCCCTGGTAATGCAACAATATCAAAGGACGAATAGGAATTAAAGGACAACCTATAAACTCACCAGATTTTCCCTAAGAAATGTATCCACGGTTGTTCCTGCATGCATGATAGCATTGGCATAGATTGTTGCGCTGTGGCAGACACTATTCCTCATCTCAACTGATTGCTTTATTGTCTTCAGTATCAGAAGATCCGACCTATCCATAAAGCATGACCATCTGAGTTTAAGCACCTTAGAAACACAAATTCAGAAGAAAATTCACCAATTTGTTCCCAGAGTTTTAAAATCCAGATCAACTGGCCAAACCATACAACTCAATAATCCGAAGAACACCCCACCCCTTCAAGAAAAAAGATAGGGGTCAACACCGCAGCTTACTGGGGAAGTTTTAACAGTTTTCTTGCACGCAAACAAGCTGATTCTTTAACTTCTTTTCTATTCTCTCTTTAACTTCAACATTACTTGTGAACTATCTCCGCAACAGCTCAACTGGGTTGAATGACATTTTACCACTATGGTTGGTTCCTAAGTTTCAAATATTTTAAGAAGATGGACTCACTTATTGTGGCTGTATAAAAACTGCAAAGTTAACTGAATCGATGTCTCCCCAAACAAAATCTCCTTGATCTTTGTCAGCCTTTCAGCATAAGTTGCTTCATTTGGGTCCATTTCATGTATCTCCCCATTGGGAGCAACAGCTCCATCTGTCATTTGAACATCATCTGATGCATTTGTAAGACTTTCGTTGCCAGCAGTGGCATTTTCATTTTGAGCAGAATCAGCTTCACTCGATACATGTTGCACAGCCACTGAAGATCGTGACTTGGGACTGGAGAGGCGATCCTTAACATTCAGCAGAAAAGCTTGGTGCTCATTCTCTACAAGATCAAATGCTATCTGAAAGGCCAGCAAAGCATCATCCTGCAAACCACATTTAATCGCATTTATGTAATTATTATTACCAGTAAAAAAAATTCTAAATTAAATAGAAAATAAACATCAGATAACCTTATTTTCAGATCGTAAAAGCTTTTCCAATATTCCTGCAACTTCTTCAGGTTTATCCAGGAACATTAGACATTGGCAAACGCTCAAGTAATCAGGGGAAGGCAATTTTTGATATATATCGACAAGAAGCCGAAGAACCTGTAAGCACAAGCAGGACAGGATTAAAAAGAGTCCAATTGACAAGAACCATCATGAACCCCCTTAAGGATCCCCATTTCAAGGTTTTGAAGATCGAACACTCTTAATGAAAACACATGCTTCAATTCAAGGAAAGCATCCAGCAAGGTAAAAAAAAATCTAATAAGAAAGCACTGAGAAACAGGAACCTGATTATTTCTCAACTCTCGACTCATTCAACCTGAAAGTTCTCTCATTTCTTGTACTCATCCTACGATGTTCTTTTCACAAGTCCCAATAGAAAAGAGGTAAACTAGGCTTGACATTTCTAAAAAAACATATAGATCAAAACCAGCATCTAAGTTTTAGGATTTGAAAAACTTTGTTCACTAATTAATAATACATGATCCATAGTTTAATTGAACTAATCTAGGACTTCTCTCACCAAAAGAATCTCTAGAGGAGCTGTTAAAACACAGAATTGAACTAGTTTCATCTCACTAATTAACATTTAGCCGCTGCTTGTAGTTGCTCTAAATATCCAGTCTAGAACTTAAAGCCGCACATGTAGATTTCCTTACACTTAACAACTGAGTAGTAAATTTAACAAGAAAAGGGAAAGAAAATATGTATTTTTTGTTCAACTGACTGTGTAGGCAAGATATGTGTCAGATGCATATCTCCTGCATGACCAAACAATTGATTTTGTTAAGATGGACCATTAACAAAGCCAACCTCATCTTATCATCATGAATATGAATGATAGAAAAACTAAGTACAGAAACCTCTATAAGTATGATGAAAATGAAAATTCATTCATATGATAGGCAATCCTCTTCTTTCTTTTTCTTTTTTTTCTTTTTGGTTTTTTTTTTTTTTTTTTTTTTTTTTGGGGGGGGGGGGGTTGATGGGGAGTGGATTGGAGAAGGAGTAGCAAAGACAGGCAAGGATGAGAAGCTCATGTTACCTCACGACGATATTCCCCGAGATTAACAAAGGAATGAGAAATATTAATGCAATAAGAAAGAGATCCGTGAATGTTATCACTCCTAATAATCGCTTCCTCAAGTTTATCCAATCTTCGGCACTCAACAGCCGTCCCCATAGCTTGTTGATATTTTCCATCAGAGATGCACCTAAACAAAGCAAGAGTGACTAAGCAAGCAGTCATACTGTTATGCAGTGTCCGGAAAACAATAGACATGAGTCACATGACCCACTCACTTATCAAGCATTCTTTCAACAATGGCCTCCAATCTAGGATCCACCTTTTCTGCACATTCACTTGATTCTGCTGCTTTAGACTTTAGACTGGCATATTCATCTATAGCTTTAGCTGAAGGGAAGAATAACAACAAGCGCTGGTTACCACAAAAAAAAATGCACCAATAACAATCGAGAACGTACATATGGTTCAAGACAAAATACAGTTCCTTACCGAGAAGTGTATGAACATAATCAGAGTCCTCCGAAACATCAAACAGTGGACCAGCCCCTAGGGCATATGATAAGGAGTCATTGAGTTCACCAAGGTAGTAAAAGACCTATGGGCAAACCATGTTACACAGGTAAAGGAAAAAACTGAATATAATTAAAGAGTGAAAAAAATTGTAAGCAGAAACAACCAGCACATCATGGTCCCTAAGCTTCTGAATATTTGTCGATTTATTTTTATTTCCAATGTCCCCAAGGTATGAGATAATAGTCTTGCATTTATTGTCTTTAGATCCAAGTACATAACAATCCAACAGTATCATTAGCTATTTTCTGAATGCCAACTCATTTCTTGTTTATAATAAAATAAAATCAGGATTCTGGTACGTGTCCACATGAAAAAAAATGCATACATAATTGAACATTTGAACCCGACTGTTGTGCTATAAGCGTTGCCACAAAAATGTTGGGGACTCACTGAATGAAGTGACAAAAACCTGTTTCAAATTGAGTTGCTGGTGGCATGTAAAGTGACTACATCAAACAAACCCATCATCTTTAGACCATGGAAATCAGCCATTGAATCTCTTATATTGTTTTCTCAGGATGATGGAGAAGCTTATGTAACAAGAAAAAAAAAACCTTCGTGCAATGATGCCCAAAATAAAATCATCTTGGAATTAAGTGGTTGATTTCAAAATGGCCTCACTCTGCACCATTGGATCCCACTTACCCAATTAGAACTATTCCAGGAACTCAGGAAGCTAGTAACCAAATTAAACTACTAGATACAGACTTGTACGCATATATTCCTCACAGCCTCTCCAATGCCAAGATCTGAAGATCATCAAGTAATTTACCATAAACTCATCCCACGAGAACGAGATATTCCAGGCCAGAGATCTCCTAATAAGATGAGAGTACAACCATTGGCCTTTCAGGTTTGTCAATAGCCAGCCAATCATTATAACTGAATCTCCCTTTATTTCCAAGAGAAAAAACCATCAGATGGTGAAGTCAAGCTCAGCCCAGAAATATCTACCTGTTGAGTCCATTACAGTCCAAGGTATGAAATATCGGTATCTGGCAGAATTTGGTAAGCCAATTTTAAGACGTGTATCGAGGATACACATAGACAATTGGATATGCATGAATACGATGAAAAATTTAGGATACATATGGAAACGCAAAGGAATGTCTAGAGTACATACAAAATTAGGGCTAAGCACAACTATGAATAAAAGAACATATATTATAACAAATGCATCATAGATGTGCCATAGTAATATTACAAAATACAGATGTTTCCCAATACAACCACATGCAATATATAAGGACCAACAGTTCCACTACTTTTTCATATTCCCCAAAATAAAAAATAAAAATATGTATATTATCAAGTATTCCTATCCAATAGCTGAACTGCTGACCGTGTTCATACATGACCATGTAAAAAGAATTTAAAAACCAAAAATTAAATAAAAATATGAAATATATTCTATTTTGGGTTGAAAAATCATAAAAAAAAATTTATATTATTGTTGTGTTTTGAACTCAAAGTGATTATTAATGTGCTGTCCCAAACTTAATTTTTGATTTAAAATAATAAAAAATACATTTATTTGGAAAAAATATGACTTGGGAAAAATTAAGAAATGGCTTTTATTGCTTCAGAGGTGTTAATTGATGCATGCTTTGATGTTTGTGGTAGAAAATTAATAATGTCACATTCTTGAACTTTGTATGTACAAATAAATAAGGGAAAATTTCACGTACCTCTCATGTACTTTGCCTTAAAGGCACCACCCACAACTTTCACATTCATCTCAAACCTGCCCTAATTTCTCAAGTATGGTTCATACAAACCCTGTCCGTTATGACAGGTCTATTAGTTGATGACGTGTCCTTTTAAATATACTAATGCCAAAAATACCCTTGCACACATGTAAACTAACCATTTTACCCTTTTTAAACTTAACAATGACATTAGGTAGTATAACCCTAAATCTAATTTCCTTATCGACGTTTCTTGTTAGTCCTCCTGATCCGATAGTCACAGTTGCCATCCGTCGCCATTCGTCGTCGCTGTCGCCACTGCGATTCCTCTCCCTATTTGCATGGAGGCACCGGTTAGATTGGAACCTTTCTAATCAAAGGAAGAAGAGGAACAGCAGCTACAAACTCCACTTCAGTGCTGCCCAGAAACTGAAATTTCAGCAAGGTGTTCTGATGAGGACATCGACG
Organism: Protea cynaroides; assembly: GCA_028583415.1. Taxonomy (NCBI): domain Eukaryota; kingdom Viridiplantae; phylum Streptophyta; class Magnoliopsida; order Proteales; family Proteaceae; genus Protea; species Protea cynaroides. The sequence goes on from CM053270.1 coordinate 58,684,903, forward strand.
GTAGTATCATTACTGCTTATTTAGCTGTTTTATTTATTTTATTAGTTGCTTTTATTTTATTTAGAGGCGGCATTAGTGAGTTATTTTCTGTTAGAGTTGTGCCCCCCCCCCCTTTTCTACGTAGATTGCTATTGGTTTTGTTATTATTTTATGTTATTGTGGGCCCCCCATTCCCCCTTTAGACATGGATTAAGTAGTAGTCTTTAAGTTGGTTTATTTTTCTATTTCTAATTGGTTTCTTTCTTTTAGAGTCCAACTATGACTAGGACTGTAAGCCTTATAAAGGCAATTATATTAATGAAATCAAGAGATGATGATTATTGATAGAAAGAAAAAAAAAACAGCAGATTACTCTCGTGTTCTCTCTCTCATCTCTCTATCTCATCTCATGCATGTACACAACTCCCACCCCTCATCTGAGGGCAAAGGGGGTCTCAACACATTCAATTCAAAGATCCCTCTTTGTTGCAAGATTTTGTCACAGTCCAATCCAAATTTAACCTTTAACAACAAACAAGAGTGATTGAAATTGAACAAATAATTCCCCAACTTCAAATCTGACTGTAAGAATACTTCAAAATTTAGGATCCTTGATCCTTGGGATATGAGGAACAATACTCCAGAAGATGAGCTCGATTCAAAGGGTGGGATCGAAACCAATCTTGCTCGTAGGTCGCAAACAAGTATTTTAACAAAACCAAAATTGTTTCACAGAAGAAAAAATTACTTACCTCAGAATCCAGCCATTGGAAGGTCTTCAAACTTGGAAGGGAAGTACTTTAGGATGTGCTTGATAACATACCCAAATTTGAAAGTGATCCAACCATGGATGAAGAAGTTATGAATTTTCGAAAAAACTACTATCATCTGAAAACGGGAATGAACAAAATAGGAGTTTCGGTTGAGTCTCACTGGTTGTGAGACTCAACCAGAATTTAATAATAAACTATAGCCAACTCTGCTGCCAGCATATTCTTTCTCTTTATTTATAATGCTAAAAAGAAATACAAAAGATAGAAGGAATGTCTAAAAATAAAAAATAAAAACTTTCCTTTATAACTTTTAAGAAAATTTCCAAAACAAATAACATTTATGAATGACTCATATGATAACCAATCTTATGAAACAAAACAAATCTAGGAAACAAAACTAATGATTAATTTTATGAAAATAAATCTAACTTATTGAATTTAAGAAGAAAACAAAACTTTCTAAAAATTTTGTTGGTGCTGTTTACGTAAACAATACCGCAAACAGTGTTTTGGCTTTTGTCTTCTTCTTGTCTTATGTTTAGGCCCTGTTTGGAGGACCCCTTATATGTCCTAAAGCATACTTGTATTGCATCATCATCTCTCTCCTTGGACAAGTACGAACTTCCCCTCCACCTTTCTCATCTGTCCGGTAGATCAGGTTCATTCCCTGCCTCCTTTCTATCTTGTTTCTTTCCCCTCTCCCCGTTTCTGCTCTCAGCAGCAACCTTTCCCCTCTTTTTTTTTTTGACTGGTTATCAAGGAAACTAAGAACAATGACATTAGTACATATAACTGGCAGCATACCCACTTCCCCCCCGTATCTTGTTTTCTTTATACTCACCCCTTCTATTAACCATTATCATAGTACAACCTGTTGTTGGGTTGTTTTGTTTTCTCTAGTACAGTAAGTTTAATTTCAACTCTATTCTATATAAATTCCGCCAGCGTGACTGCCATTGTTAGTACTTACTAACACGGTCAGCCACTTTGAAAGCGTCATTGCAATTAATACTTCAATATTAGCTTTGTTTATGGTTAAAATTCAACTCTTTAACATTGATAATTTACTGTTTTGCATGTCTAAAGGTTTATTTAGTTGATAGGCATTTAATCTTGTTAGTTTAGGAGTTTTGACATCTCTTGCACGTTATTACTTCTTAACGTACTGTTTAACATGATCATAACATGAAGCCTAATTAGTTTTTGCTTAGTTGAACATGTTACTTGGCTTTATATAATTCATTAATTATGGTCATTTTGATACTCATCTCTTAATGCATGTCATATGTGTTGCTGCCTATATCAGTCCCTAACTATAAATAGCTTATTTTATAAATCTTTGTGTTAGTTCAACGTGTGAGAGTAGGTTAAACTAGAGATCCTAGGTTAGCCAATAGCAATTTGGTATCAGAGCTTAGGCTAAAGTGTCAGTTAGGTGCTGGTTAGGAGTCCTCCATAGTGTGAACACTTGTATGTCCACTAGGAGTGGTAAAATTTACCAACACACGTCCAACCCACCTAACACCCCCATGACATCTGAGTAATTTGAACAATTGCTTGTAGCCATTAATGCTGGTGGGACTACCCAAGAAAATCAAGTCACCAACATTAACACTCTTACTCAAATTGTTCAGGACATCACCCATAGTTTTGTTGCCATTGAGGCATCTGCTCAGAACCCTAATGGACAGCAAGGTCAAAATGCTCAAGACGCTAGACCTAAAGTAAACAACCCCAACCATATTCTGGAAAACCCTAGGAACAATAGACATTATGATTATGTTGATGACCATGATAGGGTAGACGACAATTTCCAAGGTCATGGGCATGGTCGAGAAGGTTATAGAGGTCGTGGATACCGCGGTCAGAGACATCACTCTCCTCTTGGAGACGATGATGACTATGGACATCGGGATAGAAGAGTGGACATTAGGAGAATGATCAAAGTAGATGTTCCAGACTTTAATGGCTAATAGATGCCAAGATTCTCCTAGGCTAGATTAGACGAATGGATAGGTACTTCAAATTCTATGATATGTCTAAGGAACTTAAATTTAGGTTCGCAAAGATGAAGCTCACTGGAACTGCTTAAGGCTTCTGGACTGGGTTAGAGTATCAAGAGGAAAACCTAGAACACAGCCTATCTCAACTTGGCATGGGATGCAAGAAAGGCTTAAGCAAGAATTTTTACCTCTCACCTGTAGGATCCAGCTTCTTGAAGACATGACTACCTTGAAGCAAGGTAAGATGTCTGTGAACGAGTACATGGCTAAATTTAACGACTTGAAAATCTGAAGCCAGACTTGAGAGGATACCGATCAAACATTCGTTAGGTTCCTTTACGGGGCTTAATCATGACATCCAGTCACGCCTATCACCTCACCTAGTTAAAAATGTCCCTCAAGCCTTTCGTATAGCACTAGAATTAGAAGGGACTATAAAGTTCACACCATAGTGGATTCCCATCTGGGGAGTCTAACTTTCGAAAACCACTTCCAAATACCTCTACCACTAACCCTCCACGTCAACTTGACAATAAGGATAAAGGCATTTTGGAGAAGCCCCCAACTCCCAAGAAGAGTGGCCAAGCACAGTGTTTTAAATGTCAAGGTTATGGTCATTTCGCCAGGGAATGTCCAAACCGAAATTTGTATGTGAGCGAACTAGGGTTTGAAGAGCTACTCAAGAGCATACCTAAGAGGGTGAGCACGAGGAGCATAGAACTGATGTAGGCTAACCTAGGATCTCTAGTTTAACCTACTCTAACATGACAAATTAACACAAATATTTATGAAATAAGCTATCTATGGGTAGGGATTGATATGGGCAGCAACACATATGACATATATTAAGAGATGGATAACAAAAAAATCATAAGTAAGGAATGATATAAAGCCAAGTAACATGTTCGACTAAGCAAAAGTTAATTAGGCTTTATGTTATGATCATGTTAAACAGTAGGATAAAAAGAACTAAAGTGCAAGAGATGTCAAAACTCCTAAACTAACAAGATTAAATGTTTAGCAACTAAATAAACCTTTAGACATGCAAAACAGTAAATTATCAATGTTAAAGAGTTGAATTTTAACAATAAACAAAGCTAATAGTGAAGGACTAACTGCAATGACGCTTTCAAAGTGGCTGACCATGTTAGTAAATACTAACAATGGCAGTCACGATGGCAGAATTTATATAGAATAGAGTTGCAATTAAACTTACTGTATTAGAGAAAACAAAACAACCCAACAACAGGTTGTACTATGATAATGGTTAACAGAATGGGTCAATATAAAGAAAACAAGATACGGGGAAAGGGGGTATGCTGCCAGTTATATGTACTAATGCCACTATTCTTAGTTTCCTCGATAGCCAATCACCAAAAAAAAAAAAAAGAGGGGAAAGGTTGCTGCCGAGAGCAGAACAAAGAGGGGATTTCCGTAAAGACAAAGAGAAGCAGGAAAGAAACAAGAGAGAAAGGAGGGAGGGAATGAACCTGATCTGCCGGACAGATCAAAAAGGGGGAGGGGAAGTTTGTACCTGTCCAAGGAAAGAGAAGCCGAGAGAGATGAGGGGGTGAGAGTTGCGTACCTACAGGAGATAAGAGAGAGGGACGATAGAGAGAACACAAGAACAATTTGCTTTTTTTTTATCAATAATTATCTCTTGATTTCATTAATAAAATTGCCTTTATAAGGCTTACAGTCCTAGTCACAGTTGGACTCTAAAAGAAACCAATTAGAAATAGAAAAATAAACCAACTCAAAGACTATTACTCAATCCACATCTAAAGAGGGAATAGCTGGCCCACAATAACAGAAAAAAATAACAATACCAATAGCAATCCACGTAAGGGGGGGCCCCACAACTCTAACATAAAATAACTCACTAATGCCATCTCTAAATAAAATAAAAGCAACTAATGAAATAAATAAAACAACTAAATAAACAGTCACGATACTGCTATCGATGTCCTCATCAATTATCCCCGGATGAGAAGAATTCACCTCCGGTGAATAAAACTCGCATAATCTATTAACTGTTGCTCCTAACTAGGACTCATCGCTGCTGCCCTTAGCTAGATAATATCCTCAAAACGCGTCGTCAATCCACAAGAGAGGAGGGGAAGTTTGAAGTTTCCGTCTCCTCCGCTAGTACACTTGAAAAGGTCGGTCCGCTGAGATGTTATCAACTCTTCCCGGCCTGAACTAAAAGAGCTGGTTTCCTACCATGATCCTACTACCGCCCCTTTAGTTTATATTGATAGCCTTGAGGCTTTTCATTTCATCCTAATACTTCTGCATCTGACCCTATTACCCATCCTACTACCTCTACCCTTCCTATACCCCATTTTGAGCAACTAGTTGAGGAGATTATTGATGAGAGACTCACCGCTACACATACTGGTAGTTCTCGAGAGTTTTTAGTTCGATGGCGTGGATGACTAAATATTGATTGTACGTGGAATTCTATGGAGGAGCTACAATGACTCGACCCGGATATGGTTAAGCATTATATCAGTGCCTCACCTGAGGTGACTTCTTCCAAGCCCGGGAGAGTTGATGACGACATCTCGGCGGACCAACCTTTCCAAGTGTACCAGCGGAGGAGACGGAGACTTCAGACTTCCCCCTCCTCTTGTGCATTGATGACACGTTCCGAGGATATTATCTAGTTAAGGGCAACAGCGATGAGTCATAGCTATGAGCAACAGTTAGTGGATTACGCGAGTTTTATTCACCGAAGGTGAATTCTTCCCAACCGGGGAGCATTGATGAGGACATCAACAGCAGTATCGTTACTGCTTATTTAGTTATTTTATTTATTGCTTTTATTTTATTTAGAGATGGCATTAGTGAGTTATTTTCTGTTAGAGTTGTTTGTTAGAGTTGTGGTCCCCCCTTTGTACGTGGATTGCTATTGGTAATGTTATTTTGCCCCCCCCCCCAAAAAAAATCCCCCTTTAGACCTGGATTGAGCAGTAGTCTTTGAGTTGGTTTATTTTTATATTTCTAATTGGTTTATTTTAGAGTCTAACTATGCCTAGGACTGTAAGCCTTATAAAGGCAATTATATTAATGAAATCAAGGGATTATAATTATTGATTTAAAAAAAAAAAAAAATTGCTCTTGTGTTCTCTCTCTTATCTCCTGCAGGTACGGCACTCCCATCCCATCATCTTTCTCTCTCCTTGAACAGGTACGAACTTCCCCTCCCCCTTTCTAATCTATCCGTCAGGTCAGGTTCATTCCCTCCTTCCTTTCTCTCTTATTTCTTTCCCCCCTCTCTTTATGGAAATCCCACCCCCCTGGTGACAATGGCAGAGAGTACATGGATGGAGAGTTTCAACATTATCTGGCGGATAATGGTATTTTGCACCAGACAAGTTGTGTTGATACTCCTGCTTAGAATGGGGTGGCAGAAAGAAAGAATTGCCATCTCCTTAAAGTGGCTCGTGCGTGATGTTTGCCCGCAATGTGCTTCCACAATATTGGAGTGATGCTATCCTTACTACCTCAGCCTACCTTATCAACCGTGTTCCAGCCCCAGTCTTAGACCATCACTCTCCTTTAAACCTTCTTCTCAGTGATGCCTCCCATACAGTTCCTCCTAAGATCTTTGGCTGCGTATGCTATGTGCGCAACCATCAATCTCTAGGAAAACTAGAACCCTGTGGTTTTTGTTGCCTTTTCTTGGGATATTCTCCAACCCAAAAAAGCTATAAATGTTACCACCCAATGTTATATTTTATGAACACCTCCCTTACTACCCAAAGTCTCATCTTCAGGGGGAGCCTAGCCTTCAGGAAGATGGGCCTATCATCACACCTATGCCCTCTCCCCTTCCACTTCAAGGGGAGACAATAGCACCTCTTGAGCCTACATCACCTTCTCTTGAGCCTATATCACCTTCTCCTGAACACTCTACTAAACAAATTCCCATGGAGACACCTCGCCTTCAAGTCTACAGTGGTACCACACTCAAGCAGGGAAGGACCACCACCATCAACGCACCTACATACATCCCTTCGTCAGCTCTGGATCCAGAAACTGTTTCAGAACATTAGATCCTTCAGTCTAGTAATATTCTTCCCTCTGAGTCAGATTTACCTATTGCCCGAGGTCCTGTACTCAGCATCCTATATCTCAGTATGTCTTATAAATTATTTCCTTCGTCGTATCTTGCTTTTGTCTCTACTTTGTCTTCTATGTCTATTCCCAAACATTTGCAGGATGCAGTTGCAGATGCGAGATGGAAGGTAGCCATGGTAGAGGAAATGACTGCCCTAAGAAAGAATGAGACATGAGACCTAGTTGAACTTCCACCAAGGAAGAAGATTGTTGGGTGTAAGTGGATCTTTATTGTAAAGCAGAAAGACAATGGGTCTGTAAACAGATACAAAGCCAGATTAGTTGCCCGTGGATTCACACAGACTTATGGAATCAACTATCAGGAGACCTTTGCCCCAGTAACAAAATGACTACTATCTGTGTCATTTTAGCCTGTGCAGTACACTTTGATTGGGATCTACTGTAGCTGAACGTCAAGAATGCATTTCTTCATGGAGAGTTAATTGAGGAAGCGTACACGGATGTTTCGCCAAGGTTTACCTCATCAGCCACTGAAAAAAGTATGTAAATTGAAACAATCTCTCTATGGACTCAAGCAATCCCCTAGGGCATGGTTTGGGAGATTTTATAGAGCTATGATTTTTGTAGGCTATAAACAAAGCAATGCTGCTCACACATTGTCATTAAGCAAAGGGAGGGCAAGATTACTATTCTCATAATATATATTGATGATATTGTGATCACTGGCAATGATGATGAAGAAATTAAACAACTAAAGATCTTCTTGGGAAAAGAGTTTGAAATCAAAGACTTAAGAAAACTAAGATATTTCCCTGGGATAAGATATTTCCCTGGGATTGAGGTCACTCGCTCCACCAGAGGTATCTATTTGTCTCGGAGGAAGTATATACTTGATCTTCTCTCAGATACGGGTCTCTTAGGGTGTCAGCCCTGTGAAACACCAATTGACCCTAATGTCAAACTACAAGAAAAGACAGGTACACTAATTGATAAGGAACATGATGCAGGCTGAGATCCACTAGATTGAAATCTCTAGAGGATTCTATTTTAAATGGGATATATTTGTAATCTTTTTAATTAGAAAATTTTAATTAGATTTGATTATAAGTATTAGAGTTTTGTTAGGTTTCTTATTGTTACTCACGTCCCTTTTATTGTTTTTATTTATTTATTTTAGACGTGTGTCCCTCCCTTTAGACTTGATTAGGTTTTTGTTTTATTTATTTTATTAGTTTGTATTTGTTGTGGGTCCCTCATCCCTTAGAGGTAGGTGAGTGTTAGTATTTGAGTTGATTTTCTAGTTATTAGTTGAGTTTAATTAAAACTCTTATATTGAAGTCATATTTGAGTTCTAATTGTGTTTTTTAGAGTTTCAGTCCAATTAAGATTGTTAGTTTATTTAAAGACATTATTATTAATGAAGTTAGTAGTTGATTATTTGAAAGAAAAAAAGAAAAGAAGCTAGAGCGCTTTCACGGCTGCTCCCTCTCTCCCCTCACGTGGGTCTCTTTTTCTCAGCTCCCCTCCCTCCATCTTTCTAGGCAGTGATCCCTTTTTCCTTTGCTGTTTCGATAGCTTCTTTCTCCTCTCTATATATCTTTCTCTTTCTTGGTTTTCCCTCCTTATACTATAAGGTATATCCCTATATCTCTTTTGTTTTAATTCTTTATTTTGATTCCCTACAATTATCCCACCATCTCATTAATTATCCCTAAAATCATCCCACGTTACTATTTTGGTTCTCATCCCTTTTTCTCCCTTACCTGATAATGGTGTTTTCGATATCTCCATTTTTGCCAAAAATACGTCCGCATTAGAACAATACCAACGACTAGTTGAAAAATTGATATATTTAGCTCATACTCGACCTGATATTGCTTTTACAGTGAGCTTGGTGAGCCAATTTATGCATAACCCTTAAACTTTTCATATGGATGTTGTTCTCTGCATTTTGAACTATCTCAAATCTACTCCTAGAAGAGGAATCCTACTCTCCTCTCAGGGTCATCTCAGAGTTGATGCCTACACTGATGCAGATCGGGCAAGAAATCCAAATAAAAAATATACTTCAAAATATTGTATTTTTATTAGAGGGAACCTAGTGACTTGGTACAGCAAGAAGCAGAATGTGATAGCTCGTTCAAGTGCAAAGGCTGAGTTTAAAGCTATGGCTCAGGGGATATGAGTTATTATGGTTGCAGGAAATACTCAAGGATCTGGGAATCCATGCCAAATAGCTTATGAGGTTATTTTGTGACAATAAGGCTGCAATCAATATTGCTCACAATCCAGTGCAACATGATAAAACCAAGCATGAGAAATTGATCATCACTTTATCAAGGAAAAGTAAATAATGGACAGATCTGTTTTCCATATGTTCAGTCCAGTGATCAAGTGGCAGACATCTTTACAAAAGGACTCCTAGCGAAGCAATTTCATCCAATATTATCCAAGTTGTGCATGGCTAATATATATGCACCAACTTGAGGGGGAATGTTGAATGTCATCCTTAGTGTATAGTAATTTATATTATGTTTTGGTTTTATTTATTTCCTTTGTTAACTAAGACTCCTTTATTAACTAGGACTTTTCCTTCTCTTAGTTAACTGGGACTCCTAGTCTCTCTAGAGTTCCTATTAGTTTGTTATCTCTCTAATTATAAATAAAGTTGGGATGGTGGGAGAATAACAATCTAACCTATTCACTCATTCTTTTTCATTCAACACAAACTTCTATGTCAACTTGATTTACATGAAGATGATGATCAATTGGTTGCTAGGTATGTTAGTGGATTAAAGCTTCCTATCCAAGATGGCTTGCTTTACACCAATGATAAAAAACACAAATGGAATAGGTAGCGGCAGTTTTGTAAACTTTCAGAACAATTTAGGATCTTTTGGGAGAAGAAATCAAAATCAGGGGCACAAAAGTAAATAGGATTTGATGAAGGGGATAATTCTGGTAGTTCAAGAAATGAATGGAGTAAACAGCCATAGGTTATAAAAAAAAAGGAATAGGTTATAAAAAGATCCTAAATTGTAGAGCCTATCTATCCAACAAAAGAATGGGGTAAACAGCAATAGGTTATAAGAAAAAAAAGGATTTTCTGAGACGGAGAAAAGAAGAAGAAGAAGAAGAGACACAGCTCTCTTGTGGATAGGCCACGCAGGCACAAAACCAAATCTATTTCATTCCGTTGAAAAACTGAATAACCCATAAGTTACAATGATATATAAATAAATAAATAAATAAAAACTCCTAATTTAAGAACACTCAACTGAAGATAAACCCAAACTAAATCCGAATCTAAAACAAAAGTTAAAAGTAAGTTAATTTCAAATAACTTAGGAAAAGTGAACTCTTAACTCCTAATATCAGAAGCAAACAAAAACCCCTACATATGGGCTCATAAAAGAGGCACCTCACATCAACTTCAAAAAATAAAAGGGTCAAGGCCTGTAGGACCCAGCCATAAGGCCTATATACATTTATAGTGAGGCCCAGATGGCCTGATTGGAAGTCTGGATCTGCATCATTAGTGATCAGACGAAGTCAACTGGAAAATTCACAAATCTGCAATGAAGATTCATGAATCTACCAACCACGTCCCTACAAACCCCGAGGGAAGCGTAAAAAGGATATGGGTTAAGCAGTGCCCCTAGTATTTTTTGGTGGTGGTGGTGGTGGATTGGCTCTTAAATTTTTATTTTTATTTTTTTTTGGGGGGGGGGGTTTTGTTGGGGGTTGGACAACTTATATTTCAAATACATAGAACAGAAAGGAAAAAAGATTTGCCAGACAACTGCAAGGCGACGGATAAGGCTTTGACAAGATATTGAGAAGTACGAGTTGACTCATTAAATCATTAAGAAGAAACAAATGCTTCTTCTTCTTTTTTTTTTATTCATTAACCCAAAAATTTTTAAATGCATACAATAAGACAAGGAAGAATTTCAAAAGAACCATACAACAAGATTCTACAAGCATTAATACTTAAGCAATTAGATAATACCAAGGACCGAAAAAATAAGAGGCGGGATTTAAATTACAGCATGGAAGCAATATCTAACACAACAAGCTTCTACCAAACCATGTAACTGTTACCCTATATCTCGGGAGACATTAACTCAGAAGCTCAGGATTAACATCCATAATCAAAATATTGAGAAATTTGGAAATTCAGCAGCTTCCCTTCAAAGCATTTTTTTGTGAATCATTTGTATCAAAACAAAAATATTGACAAACACATTCTGTAAGAGATAAATCTATCTCCTACATAGGTCATCAGTACATATTGTTGATTGACAATTAGTATGCATCCCGAGCTAAAATTGCACTGAAGCACTTCAATAGATACAGAAACTTAGTAAGGACAGAAAAACAAAAGAATGATCTAATGACACTAATAAAGAGAGCTCATGATGTACCTTAGAAACAAGCAAGGCAGCCAGCGGTCTTTGTGTAAATTCTTCATCCTCATACAAACTTTCACTGTACATAATAAGGATGATATCAACAGATCATGCCTATGAATTCAGATTGCCAAAATAATCTAGTTACACCATATAAGCACAACTAGATCAGTAATATTTGCCTTTGGTTCAAATATTAAAGTTAAACAAAAAGCAATTGCATTCATAGACTCCCATTATGTTGGTCAAATCGATATATATATATATATATATATATATACCCTTCTTTATTTTTTCATTTATGATGCAATCTTTGAATTCATTAGATGTTGATTCCTCTATATCAAGAAGGAGTCTCCTCCTATTTGGTTGATTTCTCACCTATCTTCTTTCATCTCTATCGGAGGGTCAATATTTGGTCCAATTTTGTCAGAATATTAAATCTTTTATACGGGAACCCATTTTTATCAAACTTATTTATTTATCATTTAGAATTAGATCATCAAATTTCTTGTTTCAGCTTGTGACCAATGGAAGTGGAAAACGAGTCCAACGATAGATACCCCATCAGATGATTGTATAAAGAAGATGGTAGGTTATAGAAAAGAATGAAAAAATCAACAAAATTTTTTATTGGATCTGGGATCCAATTTTGGATTCCTTTATATATATATATATATATATGTGTGTGTGTGTGTGTGTGTGTGTGTGTGTGTGTGTTGACATATAACAATCATGTAGATGAATTTGGAAGCCCCATGTGCAAGATTTCTACCAACCCCCTCTTTTTTGGCAAGAGTTAATCATAGTACATCAAGGTAATATTCCCTGTTCTAAGAATGCCAGAAGAAAGTAAAAAACTGAACTTGGAAGAGAAACTTCTCAAGCAATAGAGAGTTTTCAACAGATATAAATGTAGCTAAGTTAGTGAAGAAATTGATATAACTTGAATGTTAAAAAGAAAGGGGAGAGGTTCTATTGGGGAGCAGTTTTCAAAGAGGGGCTTTTGTGGTTGGTTGGATAAAGAGGAGGGGTATTATGGAAACTTCAAAAACAAGGGGGGTAGGGGGCTTTGTACTTTTTTTAGGGTGAGACGCTCCAGACAATGGGTCTCCTTACTTGAGGGGCAGACCAGAGAACTTTTCCCCAAAAGAAATTAATCACTACCAACTCTCTGCCCACCTCACCCACAATTGTTCCTACCAAGTACCGAATTTCCAAATTGAAATACAAAATCCTTTGAGCTGAATGATGTACATTGGGCAGATTCAGAATAAGAACATTTTCACAGAGGCATTTGATTAAGTGATCCACCTTTATCACCCTTACATATAGATCTAGTGCAATCTAAAAAAACACACCCTTAGGTGCATATGTAAGCCAAATGGTAACCATAGCCATAGGCTCTCATCACCTCATTCCTAATAGTGGTAGGATCTGTCTTTACTCGAAATACCAAACAGGTTTTTGAGCACGTAAGAAATCAAAATTAGCAGCAACAGGTTTCAGTAGAGATTTGCTAAATGTAAACTGAATAAAAAAACCATGCTTAGATGACACTTGGACACCACCATGTCCAAGAATTTATCCATTTGATCCTTTCATCATCAAATTAGGGTGTGCTGCCCTCTCCACAAAACTTCTAGTGGACACTAACATTTTCAAAAAAGGAGTCTTGGCATCAGGAAATGCCTAATAAGTGTACAATCTAATGCCTAATAAATGTACAATATATTCCTTTATAATCTCTAACACAGTTAACAGAACAAACCGAGACGGGTACTGGTTCTGTACAAAGTGTCAATCTCAAAAAATGATAGACCAACCAGACCACATAAAACACAGTTAGCGCAGGCGATTGACATATATAATCTAACATACGGATAGTACAATTACCAACTAGAAGAGTAACGTCATAATTCACGAACAATATTGCCTAATTTTCAGTAAGAAACAGAAATCAAATAATAATAATCCATAATTATCTCGAAAAACCCTAAAACAACCCTAAAACAACCCTAACAAGCCAATTCATTCTCTAGAAAATCATTTAACATTCATTGTTCTTTAGTTCTTCACAACCCCAAAACCCTATTTCCAAAACCCCCCAGATCAAACAACAAGAACAATCTACAAACGCCAAATAACAATTCTTCAACAAAACAAAAAAAAAAAAAAAAAAGAACCTTGTCTTTATCTGCCATAGAAAGATCCAGAACAAACCAGTGTGAAGTCCTACTTCAAAGGAATTAACAAAGCCAGGAAAAATCTGAACATACATGATGGGGACGCTGGTGGAAATCTCAGGCCAGAAATAATCAACAAATGTGTTGAGATTGGATAGAGCGTGGAGCTTCAACATAGGGTGAGGCTCATTAAGCATCGCCAACAGACCACTTGCAGAACTCACCATCGTCGCCATGACAACGCAAACTAGAACAGTCACCTACTTCTTTTTAGGGTTTCGACTCTGTTCTCCTTAACATCATATCCATATAAATTAGTACAAAATTACAAATAAATACTAATGATTAGATTGAAATGAAGATATCCAATGACTGTTTAGAACCTCAAAAGCGACACCTCCTTCCGTTATCCTCCATTCAATCTATGAGTTGACGAAGAAGAAATCAAACCAGAGAGACGAAAGAAGACTACCAGTAGAAATAAACTACCAGTAAATAGAGAAGAAGAAAGAAAGAAGAAAAATAAGATACTTTTCTGGTTGGGGTTTTCTTGTAGATCCAGCAACCGCACTTTGTTTCCTCCTCCGTAAAGAAAGATACCAAACACTCTCTGCCGTGCGAAACATTCTAACTTTACCCCTCATGGTTTATTAATTATGAAATACGGTCGTCAATATTGGATTCCACGTCAGTTTTCTCCAAAAGTTAAAACTGTTGGATTGGAATCTTTTACCATGGGATTTTATTTATTTTTTTTGTGGTAAGATAAGGTGGGGATTTTTTTTCTTTTTTTTTTTGGTCATAGATACGGTGGGGATTGATAGAATATACTCTGCTCCATTTCTAAAATATACAACAACAATTTGATTGGATCAATTTTTATCTGACGTGGTAGGATTAGATCCACATGGAACTTTCTTAGATATGAGATTCCAATCCAACGACATTAGTTTGGTGGGATGGAATTCCATGCAAGAAAGGTTTCGGTTCGGAAACATGGTTCAAGTAATCGGCCAGATCCATCGATATGTATCGATTTTGGATTGGATTCACATGGTCTCCTCCCAGAACTAGGAGGAAGTAGCCTTACCCGGATGGCCGCCACGTGGTTCTCGAGTGAATCCGAGACCCACATCCAAGTCGACACCCCTTACCGGCTTGGCTTGTCTGTTGGGTGTCGATTCAGATGTGGGTTTCAGATTCATCCGAGAATCACGTGGCGATCATCCAAGTATGGATATCGCTGTCCCCCCAGACCCAATGGGAGAAGAGGATGCGGAGCCGTTTTGGATCTGCCTCCTCTTTAATTACCCTTTTTACTTGTCCTGTATTTACTTAAGCTGTCATGCTGTGAACCTTGTTTTTTAGTAGTTATTCCAAAAATAAATAAACCACATCTCTTTCTCTCTTGATAAAATAAAATTACTAAATTACCCCTTAATGAATCGTTGGAATAACTGAGCATGACTCTCCGAACCAAAGTTGTTGTCGTATTTTGAGAAATAGAGGATGTCCGATTCTTCAGAATTGGGAGGGGAGATGGACAGGGCGGAATACAATGGACTGGAGGTGGGTTGAGGGTTGGTGGCAAGCCCTAGGTGGACTACAGGAGAGAGGGGATGAAGGGTAATCTACAAATTTTAAATTATCAAGGTAGAAAGAGAGTAAATAAAGTATAGAGTAAGAGAGTTTGAATATATATAGAATAAGTATAGGAAAGTGAGAAATTTCACTATATTTAAATGAGAATTAGACACATGTCAGTTTCCCGTTCAATCCATACATCAATCTAATCCGGATTAGACCGATTTTGGACATGGTCAAGACGGTATCCAATACCTAGATTTAGAACCATGGTTGAAAATATGAGAACAATCAATAAGTGCAACTCATGATGAGTTGGACTCTTTGAGTCAACCATAACCCAGCCCATACCAACCCTAAGTAGTCTTGTCAATCCTAACCTAACCCATTCAAGTTGGGTTAACCATAACTCAGCCTAATTCTATCCCTAATTCTCCCTACAAATGTTTTGTTATAAGTCTACAAATGTTTTGTTATAAGTAAGGTTGTTTTGGTATCATTAAAGGAAAAATTACATGAACTAATCCTAGACAATGGACTAATTATACTTATCATCTACTAGTTTTTGACAATTACACATATCACTCCTAATTTCATAAACGTGTAACAAAAAGATCAATTCCGTTAAATGGTGTTAAGTCTATTGGTGATGTGAGATTGTTATAAAATTTTAAGGACGAAAAAACCCTTCGCTTTTCTCTTTCTCTATTTATGCGATTTTGAATTTCCCCATTATCTTTGGCAAGCATCGACTGTGAAAATCCGGCAATAACTCTTTCGTCTTCATCAACCTCTAACGAACTATTCAAGTCATTTTAAGAACCCTGTTTTTCCTATATTCGGTGTTTCGGTGAAAAAGGAGATGAATCTCTAGAGTTCAAGTGACTGAACCACTATCCCCCATTTCTGTGTTGGTATCTCAATCATAGTGCCAAAATAGGATGGGAACCCATTTTCTACTTTGGAGATTCCAACTAGTCTTCATAGTGCAACGAATCTTGTGAACTTCTCTACTAATTTAGCCAATGTTACAAGTAAGGGTGTCAAAAATGGGCCCGACCCGGTAGCACGGACCGAGCCGGCCCAAAATAACCCGAACCCAGTCCGGACCGAACCTTAATGGACAGGTTTTGGTCTCGGCTTGTAAAGCCCGACACCGTTTCAGTCCAGACCGAAACCAGACTGGACTAGCCCGTTAAGAAGCCCGAACTAGCCCGAACACCAGTAAGGTTCATCCGGGCCCAATTTCTTAATTTTTATGGTTTTAAATTTTGATGATTATATTACACTGTTATAGTTTACTTCTTGATCCGAAAGATTATATGAATCTATAGTTGAAAAAAGTATGTTAATTGTTACAATTTATTGAATTACATACATATAGAATGAATGATGCTAATTTTATAGATAGAAATAATAAAATAGACAATATATCTTACATATAAAATTGGCCCGATAAGCTTGATAAGCCCGGTCCGGACCGAATCAGCCCGAAATCACCTCAATAAACCCAACCCGATAACAAACCGACACCGGACCAGCTCGTTAGTTATTGTGTCCAGCGCAGCCCAACCTAGCCCGAACTCTTAATGGACATGTTTTGGGCTGGGCTTATAAAACCCGACACCGATTCAGCCCGAACCAAAACCGGCCCGGACCGGCCCGTTGACACCCTTAGTTACAAGGATGATTACTGATTCCTTAGAGGAACCGTCTTTCTAAGCTTGACGAACCTGCATTTAGCTTTCAATAACCATAAAGGTGTGTTAGACTTCTTACATCTCTTTACGGTTCTCAATCAACCCATTAAGGTTTATATTAACTCTAATGGTCTCCACACAATACCTATAACACAATGGGATATACTAAAAACAATGTAAATCACATACATGTACATTAAAAATTGTTTTTCGCGGTTCCAAGCTTTGTTTGAATCTTCCAAAACCTATCGGGGATTCATTTGCTTCTCTCTGCTTATGGAAATAGGAGAGGAATGACAACCATGGCTGCGGGGACCCTAATTGTTAGTATTTATAATACTAATCTCAACCCTAGACTAGTCCCACATCGGACCAAGTTGGTTCATCTCACAATCATACTTAAACTGGTTTACCTGGTAAACATATTCCCACTAAACAACTAACCCTATAATTAATCAAGCCCACACATAATATTCTGACATTCTCCCACTTAGGCTACGTTAATTATTAAATCACTATTGATCAGTGTGGCCATGCAATCTAATTATACAAAAAACCATCACTTACTTTAATTCAGTCATCAATCCTACCAATGTCGAACAATAGAGGAAAATACACCTCAACATACAGCGTACAATCTTCTGTCACCATATACAAACGTCTACTTAATAACATGAATCACTTTGAAATTAAAAAATTAGGTCAACAATCGAATTATCACGATCCCATCACCTTAAAACCATTATACTTCAACGCACTTTGATATTATCCAACTTATAGGCAAACTGCCTCCAGCTTGGACTAACATCACACTTTAGCTTACCGCCTTCTTTGGCTAAATACTACCTTGTAACTTTGACATGTCTTATAAATAATCAATAATGCATACAAGCAATAAAAAAGAATGCTTAAATAACCACAACCTTGTTCACAAATAATCCTGCCCATTTAAATCATAGGCAACACACTCAATCATAGATAAACAATCAACTACCAGATCTCTTATTAACTAAACAAATCTACAAACACCCACTGACTAAGAGAATCTAAAAATTCTCATTGACAAAACATTTTCAACCATTCCAAGAGATTTACCTTAACCTATCTCTAATCTGTCTTAGAGATCATACTATGACTGGTACAACTAGTGAACCTATTGCACAGTCTAACCTTGAAAAAACGTATTCACCACATTACTGAATGAACACAATCATCATTACAACATCATAAGCAACATAACAGGTGTAACATATTTATACTTAGTTGAAAAAGGAAAATTTTACATTCTAATATTTCAAATAATATCAATCACAAATTTAATACAAGACAACAAAATGTTAAGTAAAATAACAATTATAAAAACAAATTAAATAACTAAAACCAATGTAGTGGAAAAACCATATGAATATATAAAATAAACCATGACAATTCAAGCTTGCATTCAAACCTTAAAACCTTCCTACTCAGAATACCTAGAGAGTCCTAGAATCTTCTTCCCTTTTTATGCCTATCTGAGTTAACACTAATTGGTCAAACCATTTATCTTTGGTCAATCCACCTTTGAGTTACCCTAATAGCAAATCTTATCACTAGCTCTATCTCTCCCCTTTCGTAATGTAGGCCACCTAGATCTGAATATGTTTTCTAGGCAAAAACTGGGGTATCTAATATATCATTTACTCTAGTCTCTAAGTCCTTGAACTTTTCAGTAATACCTGATAGCTCCTAAAAACACTTTGGATGTATATGGTCTTTTCACAAGCATTTACAAATACATCAAACTTGAATTTAAAAACATCATGATGAAACTAAGTGTGCCACTTTGGTGGGGGTTCCACCTAATTCCACAATGATAACCTCAAACCCTATTTCACAGCACCATGTGTGTTAATAAACAAAACTTCATGCACATATAACCTCTACATGCATCTGGTAAAAAAAAAAACTAACAAACCAATAGAAAAACTACAAATCGAGTTAATTTGGGGCACTTTTTAGATAAAATACACAATCCTCGAGTTAATAAAATGTCTCAAAAAACATACCAGATTGTAAAGCATGAAAATACGGATGCAACGTAAAAAACCACATCGAAATCTGACGCTCCAGGATCCCACAATTGCCGATCAAAGTCAATGTGCATTTATACCTGAACCGATTCTGGGCAGTTCAGTTGACTCAGTTCGGACTGGCCGAGTTCGGTTTTGTTCCGACCGAATCCATTGTATATAATATTCATTTTTTTGAAATTCGCTTTGGTCTAGACCAAACCAAACGGTATAGGATTAAACTGAACCATAGTTTAGTCTGCCAATTTAACCACTAGCCTATTCGGCCCAGCCAACCTAGCTTTTGGGTTAGAATTTCAGGTAACCGGGTAGGTTACTCGGGTCAACATATTGGGTTCATGGGTCGGGTCAAGGATCCCCTTTAATTGGGTGATCGTGGCACACATGCTGACCCACATGTGTGCCCGACGATCATGGTCTTGAGTCGACTCGGGTCGGCCACATTGATCTTAGTTGGTTTCGTTTAGTCCCAGCCCAGGTCAGTTTGGATTCGACGGTTGGTTCATCCCTGCCCTAGGTTGACCCTGAGTCGACTTGTTAGGGTTTTTGGGTGGATCACAGTTAACTCGGCGAAAAATCGACGTCGTTAGATCAGTTTTTTTTTTTAAATAACCGTCAACACATGTATCTCATGCGCTTTTTATGGCGGTCTGTCAAGGCGTGTTCGGCCACCACCATTGATGTACCTTATGTCAGTGGCTTCATCTTTCCGAGACCTACAACCTAGTATAATCTATTATACTTTTTACCAATCTAAATTTTTTTTTGAAGGTGTCATTTCTTATCTAATCATTCACACGGTCTCTATAACCATTTACCATCGATCTTAGGTCTCTATGGGAGATTCTGATACCAATTGTTAAACTTTTTACATCTTTAGGGTTTCTCAATCAACCCACTAGAGAATTTTATCCCATCAGAGTTTCTGTTAATCTTAATTATCTCCACACAATACCTAAAACACAATGGGATACACTATAAACAATGTAAAGCATATACTTTGTACATTGAAGATTGTTTTTCGTCATTCCAGGTTTTGGTTTGAACATAGTTAGTAAGTTCGGATACGACATAAAGTCAGATACGGATGTGTACGGGTATTAAACGGAGTCAGACTTTGATACGGGGACCAATAATCCATTTAAAAAAAACAGGTATGGCATAAATAGAGTACGTGTTTAAGACGTGTTTAATACGGTACCTTATAGAAAAATCGGGACAAAAAATACGAACATATATTCACTACATCTATAGCATTAACTAAATAAAAGAATAACATATTAATAGCATTTTACCTATCAAAACATGATTTCATTATAGATATATTCTCTAATATTGCCCATAATTTTTTTTTTTTGAGAAAAATCTTGCCCATAGTTTTTTATTTTTTATTTTTTTTGGGAAAAATTTTGCCCATAATTCAGATTCGTCCTCGGCCCAATGTGTTCCCCAGTTGGTGAACTCTTATGAACAAGCATACTTTTCTATTTCCTGAACAGATAAGTTTACTTTTTCCTTTAAAAAATAAAAAAATTCTCCAGGGTCTTCTCAGTAGGGTGGGGGCAAGATTTTTCAATAATTTCTCTGGCCAAGAATTACTATGTTTTTCTATTTTTGTTCTGAAATTCATAGAGATTCCAAGTTCTCTTGGTCTAATGTTCTATTTTTGGGAGACATGTTTCATCATTTTTAGTAGCCTCAAATGTTTAGTGAGGACTTATAGATTTTTATTAGCCTTGGAATTGAAAATGCAGTCTTTGATTTTGATTTGTTACTTTGCTTGTGTATTAAGTTGCCTTCACTCTTCTAAAAAAAAGGGTGTCCCAGTGCACGAAGCTCCCGTTATTGTAGGTTATGGGGGAGGGCAGAATGTACGCAACCTTATCCCCACAAGGTGGTGAGGCTGTTTCTGTGTTTCGAACCCGTGACCATGAGGTTGCAATATGACAACCTCACCGTCACACCAAGGCTCACCCTCTTGCCTTCACTCTTCTGCATCTAGTTATTTATTGGAGAGGCATGATCATTGAACAGCTGACGAAGAAAGGACATGGGGTAATTGTTATTATTTTTTTAAGGCTTGTTGAGAGATACAATTCCTTCTGTAGTTATTACAGTGGATGTTTAAGGCTTGCTGAGGTGCCTTGCATTCGATGCATTTGCACTGCAAATATGGGTTGCACCTTATGTTGTTGAGGAGAATGATGCATAAGGAATCTTTGTGCTGCCAAGATGTGCTACACTGGTTCCATTTGTTAGGTAAGCCTAGAAGGGGTGAATCGACTTTCCTTTGTGGATTAAAACTATTTCAAAGTTTAAACAAGTATTGTAAGTAAATTGATACAATTAAACAAACCACAACACAAGATGTATAGTGGTTCACTGGGGATCCCTCAAGCTAGTTTATTCATCCTCAAGTCTACACTTGAGATCCACTATTCTCCTTCCAATACGGTAGGTGGGGAAGAACACATTTTTACAAATTTTTTTTGGTAAAAAGGAACCTTGCCACTCTTCGTTCAAGGTCGAGAGGAATCTATCAATCTTCCTTCAAGGTCAAGTGGAATCTATACTCTTTTGTGGATAAGAGGATCCTTATATTACCAAGTATGGTTAGGCCAATACAACTCTTATAAGGACAAGAGGATCCTTGTGTTGCCAAGTACCGTTAGGTCAACACAACAAGTTACAATAAATGAAAGAAGGTAAGATTTTACGTAGGCAAGGAATGAGGGACTTCTTGCGATTGTGCTTTGTCTGAATGAGATGTATGAAGATGATGTAGCACAATGTAGACTTCTCTTTTTGAATGATGCTTGTGATCTTTGATGTAGAGAGAAGTGAGTGTTTGAGCTTTAAACTTGAGCTTAGAGAGATGAATTGATTGATATCTTTTGGTGAAGTATTGGTTGCTTTTTGCAATTATGAGCTCAAGATAGTAGTCATAATTGAGGTAAATGGTTGTTGGCTATTCATCTTATATGAGGTCTTAAATAGCCCCAAAGAATGGCCTAATTAGTTGGCCAAAATAAGTTCTGACGGATCTATTCTGATCCTTTCCAGTTGACCACTATATAACTGTTGGGAAAATATTGTTGTTGTGAGTGGAAATTACGCCACACTGTCAATACAACCTCGACACGTAGGACTCGACCAACGAGCCACGTGGAGATCCCCAATTCGACATCAAAAAAGCATCTTCGCCAACTCAAAACGCAAGAGCAAAGTGCAAAAGCGGTATTTTGGAAATATACACTATTCACTATAAATAAGGCAAATCTCGAGATTTCAGGTAACACAACATTTATTACTCATTTACTCATCCTTAGGATTATCGCTCTGACACTTGGGACGGAGAATCTCTCACCTACCCCACATACATTTAAATACTGTTGTGGGCTCGACAACGAGCCCATTGACTGTTCACAGAGCCCTTACTTTGGCATCGGAGTGGACACGGGGCCACCGGTCAGCCTCCTCTCCTTGTCGTTTATTGTCTTGCAGGTCTAGTCAGCTTGGTGGGCCTATGAGACGGATCAAGGCCAAAACAGTTTGGCGCCCACCGTGGGGCCCTTTGAGATTCGACGTCAGAAGATAAAGCCAGAGAGAAGCCTTGAGTCATGAGTCCAAGAAGAACACGAAGCCAAAGGGTCAGTCCCAACCCTCCTCCAATCGACCAGCGGATGAACATCGAAGATGAACATAGGTCCAAGCCAAGGCCTAGCAGAGATAGAGGAAAGCGAGTGGCCGAGCCGGAGCCCTCGCGAAAGGCATTCGTCACCTACGAACAATTTGAAACCATAGCACCGCAACTCGCGGTGCTGACCAGATTTGTACAGGGACTACAGATCCCGATCGCTGAGGCCACATCCCATCCCCCCCACAGGTGTTGTCCCTCCGACTGATCCACATCAAGAAGCCGACCTCCCTAGAGATCTTCCTCGCAATTGTCCATGACAGAATGGGGCCAGACCCAGCAGACAGGGGAACGGGGTGCACCCAGCTCTGGAGTTAAGCGGCCCGGTATCGACATCACAGCACGGGCGGATCCCTATCAGAGACAGGCTCGACCCGCAGCCGAGAGCAGTGGCTGGACTAGGCGAAGAGGCCTTAGACGAACTTCTCATCCCGCAACACGCAATGCTACCAGAGGTTGTCATGGGGGCAGACAAACAAAGTGCTCCCATGGACCCAAAGGTAGCGCGAAAATAGCGGATCACCTGGCAGCCCTGCACCGAAAGGTCGAGACGATGAAAAATGCAGGGATAACCCAGGACGAGGACAGGGATTATTCTACGGACAACCCTCTGACTGATATCATCATGAGGGTCCCCTTGCCTAAGTGGTTTACAATGCCGCCAGTAGATTCCTATGATGGGTCTACCGATCCAGTCGACCACCTGAACAACTTTGTAGGGGCGATGGTCCTCCACGCGAATCCCGATGCAATCATGTGTAGGGCCTTCCCCCTTACCTTAAAAGGCGCGGCTCAGATGTGGTTCAACAACCTACCCCCAAGGTCTATTGACTCTTTCAAGACCATGGGGAAATTATTCAGAATGCATTTCCAGGGAAGCAGGGTGCAGCGAAAGACAAACGCGCACCTTATGAGTATGAGGCAGGGGGCCTGGAGAGACCCTGCGGGCCTTCTTGGCCAGATTCAACTTGAAAGTTTTGCAAGTAAAGGATATCGACGAGGCGGTTCATTTCGCAACGTTGAGAGCAGCGGTCACTGACCCAAAGCTCAGGTTCTCCATCGCTAAGAAGGAACCGACGGATTTACAATAACTCTTGGCACGATGTGAGAAGTTCGCCTCCGCCAACGAGATTTACGAGGCCAGCAAGGGCTTAGTTGATACTCCCCACAAAAGAACAGAAGAAAGGCCGGACCTCACACGGCCAGGAGAGACCAAGAGGTTTAGAAGGGCGGAGGCTCGAGCTAAAGGCCTACTCCAGAAAAAATTCAGTGATTATACCCCATTCAATCGGTCCCTCGGAGATGTGTATTCTCTTATTGCTAATGATGGATACCTCCAGAGGCCCCAGAAGATCTTGACAGAGGCGAGGCGGAGAAATCTGAACAAATATTGTCAATACTATCGGGACATTGGTCACACCACCGATGAGTGTTGGAATTTGCAAGCAGAGGTCGAAGACCTCATTCAGAGAGGGTACTACAAGCGGTATGTGGATCACCGAGCCCCGAGGGTACCCACGACGTCAGCGGAAGATCGGAGAAGACCACCCCTCCCGCCTCGGGAGAGAATTCTCGTAAGGGAGCCCAGAAGACAAGAAGGAAGAGAACCCAGGAGGGTAGCAGAAAGAGCAGACCGAAGAGATCCTCATCGGGAGGAAAGAAGAAGAGATAGGGCAGTCAAGTCCCGGTACCAAGAGAGGCACCATGAGCAGGATCCCCGTCAGCAGGCAGAAAGAAGAGAAAGAGGGCCGACCCAGGCTCATCGATAAATCGGAGTCATCCATGGGCAATTTGTCTACACCCCCAGCAAGTACATGAACCAGGGAGGGTATTGAACTCTTTGGAATCCCGGGGAAGGCCCCAGTATAGAATCGACCCCAGGTTGCCACGGCGATGACAGGACGAGACTCCTCCACCACCGCCATTGTGCGTGCTTGACCCGCCCCTGACAACAGATTTGCTCGATACTCAAGTGGCCACCATCAAGACTGCGAAGATGAAGGATGACCCATGAAGAACCAAGGCCGAAGCAGCCACTCAATTGGCCAGGGCAATTATCACACCCCAATTCTGATCCAACCAGAATGGTGTGAGTGAACCGCCATTGAACCAACGGTTCACACCAGGATCTCGAATAGATCATGTCCACTCATACAAACCATTGCACATAACCACAATTAGAATATAAATAGTACTGTAAGAACCATGTTCTAAAACCGGGTCTAAACCATGGTTTTATGTGATGACAGCTGTTCCAATTATAACCGGACCAGAGGGCGAAGCCGGGTGACGAACCACTCAAAGTTCAGGTAAGAAAAACTGTAAAAAATGCTTAAAACCTCATACCGGTCTCACCATACCGGTTGCAGTATAGTGCAACCGGTATGTGCCACCGGTATGAGCATAAAATGCCCATAATGCCATACTGGCTTCACCATACCGTAGGCACTATGGTGCAACCGGTATAATGCTAGCGGTATGGTATACCGGTTGGACTATACCGGTGGTAGGGACTCCAACCGGTATGTACAACCGGTATCCCTTAGACAGACTCCAGTGAGTCTGTCTCTCAGAATGGAAACTCGAAAAGTTTCCATTCTGAGGAGAAACCTTCCTTGGACGGTCTCCCTCTATTAATAGAGAAGGAGACATTTCATTGCTCCTTCACAAACCCTCTCGCTGTCTGGAGAAGATCTGAGAAGGAGCAAGAAAGAGGTAGCCCCGCCCAGGAAGGAAGAGCACGCCGCCAACCGACAACGCCTGTAAGTGCTC
Source organism: Protea cynaroides (assembly GCA_028583415.1). Taxonomy (NCBI): domain Eukaryota; kingdom Viridiplantae; phylum Streptophyta; class Magnoliopsida; order Proteales; family Proteaceae; genus Protea; species Protea cynaroides. The sequence continues at coordinate 58,710,164 of CM053270.1, forward strand.
TGTATTGTTAGTTTTGTTAAGAGGTCGGATCGAAGCCGCGAAGCGACGCAATGATCCAAAAAGGAGCATGGCTCCCACTATTCTCCCTCATTCGAATCTAACAGGTTCATACGGCAATATAGCCGAGATTCGAAGGCCAATAGAGAGTTTGAACTTAGAAAAGGTAAGGGAAACCCTATAGAGACCTAACGGTTAGCCGAAAAGGAGGGGAGATCCGAGATCTCGCTCTCGGATCCAAACCGCAGGGTATACCGGATGAACTATGAGTCCAGCGGTATGGCCTTGCGGTATATACCGCAGGCACATACAGGTCTCACTCAGTGAGATCTGAGTGAGACCGATAAGTGCAACCGGTATATGCCGGTTGCACATACCGATTGCAGTATGTGCAACCGGTATGGTGCAGCCGGTATACATACCGGTTGCACCATACCGATTTCACTAGACTGAAACCGGTATGTGCAGTCGGTATGGGTTTTCGAGCCTGGTTTGCTTGGCCAAACCTGGTTCCGACCCCTGAAACTCTAATGAATGAATTCTAACCTAAAGATATGATTATGTAGGACCTGTAGACGCTGTGAGTAAGCTCTCTGACGCAGAATCGAATCACTATCACGCGTCAAGTAAGGAACAAGACCCTAAACCTAAATAACTACTACAGTAAACCTTTGTAATATATTTCTGTTACTGTGAATACTCATTGCTTGATGATTGTGCATCTCACATGCCATGTAGTTGTGTTTTTAATTGTTATATCTTCATGCATTTTATATGCTAGGACTGATGGATGTTAGGCATGTGTTTGTTTTCGTTAGTGTGTGAAATGTGAAGGGGATGTGCCCTAGATATATCCACAGCTAACACTTTTCTTGTATCGCCCTTACCTTAGCAAACTCAGTGCGAATAGGGTATCAGGGGGAGGACGTGGGATTGTGGTTCTTCTTGCTCACTAGACTCGAGCCCTATCTCTATGTCGTAGGGGGTTGTGTTGGGGTAGGGTTATATAGTCTTTACCTTAGCAGACTTGGTGCGAATAGGGTATTAGGGGGAGGACGTGGGATTGTGGTTCTTCCTGCCCGCCAGACTCGAGCCCTATCTCTAGGTCGCAGGGAGCCGTGCTGGGGTAAGGCTAATGATATTGTATTGACATCTAGGACTGGTTAGAAACGGAACCCATTTGCAAGCCCTTGCCAATAGGGGTTTAGGTATTGGTTCAATATGGGGTATCAGGGGGAGGACGTGGGATTGTGGTTCTTCCTGCCCGCCAGACTCGAGTCCTATACCCATACCGGAGTGAGTAATGTGGGGCAACAACAGTAGTGTGGTAGGTGCCTGACTGTTGGGTGTGCTCACACTCTCATGCATGGAGGTGCGGTGGTCGCCAAACCTTACCATAGCATATTTGCAAGTTATACCTGGCCCAAAATGTAATGTTATCTCATGCATATTGTACTGTTGCATTGGTCTTGTACTTACTGAGCTAAGTTGTGAGCTCACCCAAATATATATATATATTTCTTTTCAGATCTTGATGCAGGGTATATGATGGAGGACTTCATGACTGCTCCAGCTTACAGCACAGTGGCTGCTCTGGACTCCCAGATAGTGGAGGACGAGCATGATGCGTCATGCGAGTGCTCGTTCTGTGTCTTTTCTCAGTGATAGGTTTATTTTCAGTTAAAGCTTTGTAATAATTACTATTTAAATTTTGATGGATGATGGAATAAGTTGGATATTTATTTAAATTACAATTTAGATCTCGGCTCATTTATTTATTTCCGCTGCTATGTAATATATCTATGATTTTGTTAGACTGCTTGGGAATGATTGGTTGACACGGTCTATTGAGATCTTGGTGTGAACCGTGGTTTAGAGACAGTTCACTCACACTTCTGGTTCAACCAGAATTGGGGTGTGACAACTTGGTATCAGAGCCTAGGCTCTGTCCAGCTAATCATTCTGCATCTAACTGTGTCCAATGAGCTGAGTTAGGAAAAAATTAAAAATTTTAATAAAAACACATCATAAGCTTGCTTGTTGCTTGAGACTTAAGAAAGATGCATAACATACTATTAATTAAAGAGAAATTTTTAAGCACTGATGTGTTGAACAAAACCAACTAACTCTTCGACAATGAGAACATAACAAACACTAAAGAAATTAAAGAAAACAAATTAATCATTTCATAAAATTGTCCTCAATTACAAGTGAACTACAGAGTACAGTCCACAGGTCGGACAGTTACTCTAATAACAAAATAAAAATACATGAAAATCAAACAAAAACTAAATCTGCCTAAGGTGGTGTAGCAGGCCTGGATGGTACCGGGTCTGCAATGTCATAGTCCCGCTCGTACACCTCTTTGAGCCAATGAACCTTGTCCTGTGTGACCCGTAGGCTACGAGCTAAACGCCCCAACTCCTGACCCATTTCACGCTAAGCATCCATGAGTCCTCTCTGGGAATTGAGGATGTCCCTCTGGGTATCAAGGATGACTCTCTGTGAATCTCTAACCTCTGCAATCATGCTCATCATAGGGTCTGGAGGTAGATGAGATGGTCCAGCCACTGAAGAAGGTCTGGACGACCTAGCAACTAGAGAAGGTTTGGATGACCTAGCAACTGGAGAAGGCCTAGAGGGTCCTGCAACTGGAGAATGTGGGGGTGTATGTGCTGGGATGTCCTCCATGTGCGCATCCCCATCATCTCCTCTCTCGGCTGCCTCTGTTGCTGCAGCTACTGCTATTGCTAGGGATGCATGGTTCCTAGGAAGGAGGGGACGAGCCTGTAACTCCTCCTCGCTGAGCTCCAGATCATCCATCTGCATCTTATAGATAGCCTCAGCATCTATATCAGAACACATAGAGAGCTCTACAGCCGCCTCACCCTGCATGTCTACTCCCAGTCGCTGTAAGAGGGCTGTAACCAACCTACCATATGGGAGATTGCCCGACACACCTGGCGTGGCTGCGTGGATCATAATTTGCATAATCAAGTAGGGAAAGCAAAGCCGTTGCCGAGTAGCCACACAGTAGGTGACATACTGTGTCAACTGAGATACCTCTCCATAATGTCCACTCTGGGGAACTATGTTATGCTGGATAATTCTGCAGTACAGGCGAGGTAAGGGACGTAGGTTGGAAGCAGACATGACCTTACCCGGTAATAAAATTTGTGCGGCTATGGCTGCCCGTTCATCCTCAGTAAGATACCCCTTGGCTCTGGGCTGACAGTAAATGAGATCCCCATCATCAGGAATCTCTAGAAGGGCCGCTAGTTCGGCAACGTTGAAAGAGATCATCACCCCTTTCACGTAGCTAGTAATGCGGATATTTCTGGCCTGTTCCCAATCAGCCGGGTCACCTTCCACCTCCAAGTTGGTGAAGAATAATTCACCAGGTTGGGACGTGTCGTCTCCCTATACTGAATAAGGGGTAACCAACCCACAATCCCAAAAGCAGACTCCACATCGAAGCGGTGAAGGTGCTCCAAGTTGACAAAACGTCCTGCTTCGATATGTTTGTCCCGAAACCATGTAAGACGTGAAGCGGCAGCCTCCGATCAGAAATACCTCGCGTCGTAAAAGACTGGACGTGGCCTGTGCATACCAGGCATATAAGAGCGTTTCCCCGCTCCACGATGGCCAGACATGGTGTATCTGTTAAACAAGAAATCATAGTATGTTAGAGACAAGTATGGAAAGTGGTGAAAAATCCTAACAACATGTCAAGTGTGAATGAAACAACCTACAGAGTCGATACAAGGTTTATCTAGGTTAAACAAGGTTGTAAAATAGAGGAATAAAGTCATAATCACCAAAATGGTCAAAAATTTCGAAAAAAACCTAGAAACCTAGGTTTAAAAGTCGAAATTTTTAGGTTTCCATTAAACTAGTCGATAAAAATCCAAATTGATTGAGGGGTTTAAACCATTTAGACTCCTAAAACCTTTATCAACCAAAGAAAGAAGTTTTCTATGGCTAAAAACTTCCAAATCAAGAAAAACCTAAAATTTGGTATAAAAGACGATGAAAAAAAAAATTGCTAAAAAGAGAGAAGGGAAAGAGGAGCTTACCTGAGAGACGAGATTAGCACACTAGGATCAAGTAGAAACACTCCTTTTGACATCGGATGCACTGTAGAGACTCGGAGACTCGGAGAGAAATCGCCACCGGAGTGAACTCAAAAGAAAAGAAATGAAAAATGAACTCAAAATCGCGATTTTAAGGCATTTTTGGCCATACCGGTCGCACATCTGGGCTGGATAGTGCAACCGGTACCTCCCTGCGGTATGGTGTGACCGGTACCTACCACAGGGTATACCGGTTGGACATACTAATGGGCAGTGCGACCGGTACTGCCTGCGGTATAGTCCAACCGGTATGTATGAAAACCTCATACCGGTCTCACTCCGAGAGAGACCGGTACCGCAATTTGAACCCTATAAAGAGAGGTGATACAAAATCGTCTCGATAAACCAACGAAGCTTGATTCCAGACCGCATTCTTGCATAATAAGATATTGAACATGTGGGAATTTTGACAAAATAACTGGAAAAATTTTTGCTTGTCATTTTAATCTGTCAATGAATACCTGTGATGCATACGTGAGACTAAATTATTGGAATAAATTTCTAAGGTGTTTTAAATGTTCCAGGTATTCAGATATCGTACAGAAAAAGTTAAATTGCTTCAATGGTGGGAGGAAACGGACGAAGAGTTCATCGCAGGCGCCGTCACTCAAGGGCGCCTACTATGGATAGAAGTTCAGGGACAGAGAATCCAGAAGAAAATGCCGAAAGAGTGAAAGGGGAAGAACTTAACCCCCTAATGACACTGATGATAGGATAAAGGAAAATGAAGAAGGTCCGTCACAGGGACAACCTTCTACCAGCTCAGAAACAATGATGGCAAATTTGGTCTCTAATATGGAGGCCCAACAAAAGAAATTTTTCGAAGAAATGCTGAAAGTATTTATGCCACCTGGGCCTGTGCCGACACCTACAAACATGCCATCCACAAATGTGGAGAATGTACAAGCGGCACCAGTGGGAGTTAGCCAGCCAATGAAATACCACCACAACAGAATCAACCCAATCCAATACCCCAACCAGTCACAGGGACGCCAGTTCACAGTCAAACTCAGGGGGGTATCAGTATCCATATCAGGGTGCATACTATGGCGGGTATTAGGGAGGAAATCAGGGCGGCTACCCATATCAGCCACAATGGTATGGACAGGCACCATATGCTCAGAGTAGCCTGTCTAGGACAGTGGATGGATTCTTGAAGCTCAAACCACCTACCTTTACAGGGAAGTCAGGGAAAACACTGTGGCCAACACAGTGTATAGCAGAAATGGAGAAAAAATTTCGACTATTGGTTGACACGGTCTATTGAGATCCTGGTGTGAACCGTGGTTTAGAGCCGGTTCACTCACACTTCTAGTTCAATCGGAATTGGGTGTGGCAAGTACAGCGGAAGTCTTTAAATAAAATGAACTGAGAATCGATTGATAAATTTAGATAAAATATCCAATTATTCAAATTCAAACATAAAATATAATATCCTTACATCTACTTAATCCAACTGAAAATAACTGAAAATAAATAAAAATCAAATCAAAGGTACACGCAGAAAGGGCACTCGCATGAAACGTCATGCTCGTCCTCTCCTGCCTGTACACCCAGGGCAGCAACATCACTATACGCCGGAGCGTTCATATAGTCATCCACGGTGTAACCTGCATCAACATCTAAAACATGTATATATACAAAGGGTGAGCTCACAACTTAGCTCGGTAAGACAATCAGACAATTTCACAATATTATGCATGAGTAACAATCATTTTATGCTGTGGTCTGGTTTAAGTTTACAATGTGCTACAGAAAGGTTTGGTGGCCCCCATACCTCTATACACGAGTGTGTGGCATCTCATGGATCACACCCCCATTGGCCCACATGCACCCATCATGGAATAGAGATGATAGAGCTAAGATATCCCCGTACCTCCCTTAATGCTTTACCCATACCAGTACCTAAGCCCCTACTGGCCAGGGCTTGCAAACTGGGCTCGCAACTAACCAATCATATATGTCATCAATGTATGCTCTATCCCAGCATAGCCGTCTACGGCATAGAGATAGAGCTAAGGGATCCCTGTACCTCCCCTAATATCCTATCCGCAACTAACCCACTAGGATAGAACAGTACGCAAGTAGACCCTATCCCAACATGACTCCCTACGGCATAGAGATAGAGCTAAAGCATCGTGACAAGCCAGCGTCGACCTCGGAGACCACAGTGCCACATCAACATGGCCAGGCCAGCATCAATATCGGAAACCACCGTACCACGACCTTCCCCTGATGCCCCACCCGTACCAAGCATGTTAAGATAGAATACTACAAAAAGTACCAGTGTGAGGAATGATCCCAGGCCCATGCCCCACTCCACACACCAACGAAAACAATCACATGCCTAACAATCACATCCTATCATGCATGAACAATAATAATAACTGAAAGTAAAGGATGGCAGGTGAATATGCACAAACATCACACCATATATATTCCGTGTTAATAACAAAGATTTACTGTCCATTAATTATTAGGTTTATGTCAGATTCCCTTACCTGATGCTCGTTTGATAGCTTGCTCCACGTCGCAAGATCCAAACGTGCTATCACAAAGTCCTACAATATTATTAGGGTTTCATTAGAATAGTTTTTCTTAGGGTTTCACGTTGGTCAGAAACCAACAAAGTTACAAAAATACACTCACAGAGCTGACCGGTGGCATGTACCGGTCGTAGCTCTGTGGGGAAAACTGGCGACTGGTATGGTCAGCCGGTCCCCACAGACCAGCCCCCCGAAAGGTACCGGTGGCAACATAGCGACCGCACCGTGTGCAACCGGTATAGTCGACTGGTATGTCGCCGGAAGACCATACTTGGGTTTTTTCGACTGCCGTCGATCATCCTCCAAGGATTTCCAGGGTTTCTCCTATCCATCCTAAGTTTGAGCTTTGAGTTAGAGTTATCTCCAACTCATTCAAGTCTAGTTTCGATGAATATCATCTCGGAACTTGAATCTAGGGTTTGACGGCAACTTAGGGTTTAATATCCAATTTAGGGTTTTAGATCAATACCTACTTTGCATGGTATTGATCCACCCTTATAACTACCCTAGAGTCATAGGGTAAGAAGAGTGGTTAAACACTTACCGTCAATTGGCGTAAAGTGAGCATCGTCGCTTCTCCTTTCCAACCTCTTTCTTTTCTCTAGGGTTTGTGAGAGACAATGGAAAAGATTTGAGAAGGTTTAAGGGTGTTTATATAAGCTAGGATTAGGGTTTAGTAACCCTATTAGGATTAGGAAAGTCCAGGTATTAGGCTTTAGAAAAATGGGACCCGCAGAGATCAATTTTCGGGATCTCAGCGTAGTCGTGTTGGGATAGGGTCTACCCGCGTTTGTTTCTATCCTAGTGGGTTGGTTCGGATGGGGTATCGGGGTGAGGTGACCGGTTCCGACCCGGCCCAAGACGCTCTGTTTTTTTTTGGGGGGGGGGGGGGGGGGGGGTGTGGTTGTGGGGGTTGGGGGGGGGGGGGGGGGGGGGGGGGGGGGGGGGGGGGGGGGGGGGGGGGGGGGGGGGGCGGGTATACCTTGGCTCTATCTCTATTCCATGATGGGTGTATGTGGGTTGGTGGTTGTGTGATTCCCGTGCGACGCCACACACTCGTGTATAGAGGTGCGGGGGCCACCAAACCTTTCTATAGCACATTGCAAACTTAAAACCGGACCACAAAGATAAAATATTGATTATTTGTTGTGTGCTCACCCTTTGTATCTCTTGATCCGATGTGGCTGCTCTAGATGTGCGCGGGGAGAGGGCGAGCATGGCGCTTCATGCGGGTGCCCTTCCGTGTACGTGATTTGTTTTACTTATTTATTTCGGTTATTTTGATTGGATTAAAGGGATGTAATAATATCATTATTACGTGTTTGATTTGAATAATGGGATAATTATTTACATTATCAATAGATACTCGTTCATTTATTTTAAGTCTTCGTATATTTGTATTCGATTGTGGTTATGTGTAATTGGTTTGTATGGGTGTCGAGATCCGTTGGTCCAATGACTGGTTCACTCACCCACGGTTGGATCGGGAATTTGGGGTGTGACATTTCTAACCTCTTTCTTTTCTCTAGGGTTTGTGAGAGACAATGGAAAGGATTTGAGAAGGTTTAAGGGTGTTTATATAAGCTAGGATTAGGGTTTTGTCCCTCTTTGGGGGGGGGGGAGACCGGTATTAGGCTTTAGAAAATGGGACCCCCGGGGGTTTTTTTTTGGTTTTTTTTGTGTTGTTTTGTGGGGGGGGGGGGCCGGCGGGTCCGAGCGGGGGGGCCGGTGGGGGGGCTGGCTAAAATTTTTTTTTTTTTTTTTTTTTTTTTTTTTTTTGTTTTGTTTTTTTGTCCTCCGGTTGCCCCGGTCCGGGGGGGGGGGGGGGAGGAACCCCCGACACAAAACCAAGGTTTAGACCGGGTTTATGGAGTGCGGGTCTTACAACTCCCCCACCCTTAAAAGAAATTTTGTCTTCCGAAATTTGCATGTAGGTCTTACAGGTACCTACCCTTGGGAGTCCAAGATCACGATGAACTTCTTGGTGGTCGACGTCCCTTCATCCTACAATGCCCTGTTGGGGCGACCTGGAATGGCCGCGCTCAGGTCGGTCCCGTCCCCATTACATTTGGTCATTAAATTTCCCACGCCAAGAGGAGCAGGGGGAGTGCCGAACCGATCAACTCGTCTCCCGAAAGTGTTATTCAACCGAGCTCGCGGACTACAAAAAGCCGGCCCAAGCATTACAGGTACGAGTCCAAGACTTACGGGACGACCCCAAGCAGCAAATAGGAGAACCCGCCGAGGACCTAGTCCAGGTCCCTCTAGCAGAGGAGAACCTAGAGTGAACGATCCAGATCGGATCATCACTTACGGATCCACAGAGGACGGAGCTGGTAAATTTCTTGAGGGCAAATGCCGACATTTTTGCCTGGTCCGTGGCCGATATGCCAGGAATCCCGCGAGACGTGGCTCAGCACTGTTTGAATGTAGATCCTCGGCACCGGCCCATACAGCAGAAGAAGCAGACGTTCGTTGTGTCACGCCAACGCCTGAGAGATGAAGAGGTGGGGAGATTGTTGGAAGTTGGATTCATCAGGGGGATACATTACCCAGAATGGCTTGCCAACGTCGTTATGGTCCCAAAGGCAGAAGATAAGTGGCGCATTTGCATTGATTTCACCGATCTCAACAAGGCATGCCCCAAAGACAGTTTTTCCCTTCCTCGCATCGATCAGCTCATCGATGCCACGGCTGGACATGCTCAGTTAAGCTTCATGGATGCTTATTCTGGCTACAACCAGATCCAGATGCATGCGGCCGATGCGCAGAAGACGGCCTTTGTTACCAACTAAGACCTATTTTGCTATGACGTAATGCCCTTCGGTCTTGAAAATGCCGGGGCCACATATCAAAGGTTGGTCAACAAAATCTTTGCCGAACAGATTGGAAGAAATGTGGAGGTCTATGTTGACGATATGCTGGTGAAAAGCCTGGTCGGGAAAGACCACGTAAGAGACTTGGAGGAGGCGTTTGGAGTGCTGCGAAAGCACAGGATGCGTCTCAATCCGGCCAAATGAGCGTTCGGAGTCACCTCGGGAAAATTCCTTGGATTTATGGTATCAGTCGTGGCATAGAAGCAAACCCTGCAAAAATCACTGCCATCCTCGACATGACCACACCAACAAAGGTGAAGGAGGTGCAGGAATTAACCGGAAGAGTGGCCGCCCTGAGCCGATTCATGTCTCGGTCGACGGATAAGTGTCTCCTCTTCTTCCAGACCCTCGAGGGTAACAAAACCTTCCAATGGACGGCCGAATGCCAGCAGGCGTTCGAAGCATTAAAAACATACTTGGCATCCCCCCCCCCACTATTGGTTAAGCTAGAAACTGGGGACACCTTGGAATTGTACTTGGCAATATCTCCGAAGGCAGTAAGCGCGGTGCTCATCAAAGAGGTGGAGGGCGTCCAGCGCCCAATTTACTATGTCAGTAAAATTTTGTTGGAGGCAAAAACTCGGTACAAATTTATCGAGAAAGTCGCTTTGGCCTTGGTAACATCTGCACGGAAGCTACGGTCGTACTTTCAAGCACACTCCATCACCGTTCTGACCGACCAGCCCCTCATGGAAATCCTGTCAAAGCCAGATATCTCAGGTCGGGTGATTAATTGGGCAGTCGAATTGGGTGAATTTGATCTCAGCTATAAGCCTCGCACGACCATCAAGGCTCAAGCCTTGGCCGACTTCCTTATTGAATCATCCCCCTAAGGAGAAGCAGGGGAAGCAACGGATAACCAAGTCCCAGAGAACACCTCGCATCCATGGACCCTGTTCGTCGATGGAGCCTCTAACAAGACTCAATGTGGTGCCGGATTCATTCTTACCAGCCCAGAAGGATTCCAAATTTGGTATGCCCTTCGGTTCATGTTTCAAGTATCCAATAATGCGGCCGAGTACGAGGCACTGATTGTTGGACTCCGCCTTGTCTAAAGCGGTAATGGCAAGGAGGGTCGAGGCGTCCAACGACTCTCAGTTAGTGGTGAGACAAGTAAACGAGGAGTACGAGGCCAAGAAGGTGAGCATGTCCGCATATTTGAAGAAAGTCCAAGAGGCCGCATCGGCCTTTGAGTATTTCACACTGCGCCACATTCTCCGAGATCAGAACACCCTTGCCGACTCTCTGTCGAAACTAGCCACTTCGGACATGAATGATTTAGACCACTCGGTGTATACTGAAGTCTTGAAGCACTCAGCCGTGGATCAAAACTCCAAAGCAATATTGCCAATAGCATCGGAACCATCCTAGATCGACCCAATTTTTTCATTTCTTCAAGAGGGCAAGCTACCAGAAAACAAAAAGGAAGCCAGAAGAATACAATCAAAGGTCACTCACTACATGGTAGAAGGTGACATTTTGTACAAGAAAGCTTTCACGTTCCCCCTGCTACGGTGTCTCCGTCCGTCAGAAGCAGCGCTGGCCATACAAGAGGTCCACGAAGGTATTTGCGGTGCATATCAGGGGGGGGGGGGGGGAGAGTCCTCTCTTACAAGATATTACGTCAGGGATATTATTGGCCACAGATGCGCAAGGAATGCATTGATTACGTTAAAAAGTGTGGAAAATGCCAGATGTACGCACCGGTTTCCACCTACCAGCTGCCCCCCTAAGGTCAATAGAAGCGGCTCCGATCCCCTTCGCCACCTGGGGAATGGACATCATGGGTCCATTTCCCCCTGCTCGCTATTAGAGAAAGTTTGTAGTAGTCGCGGTGGACTACTTCACTAAGTGGCCTGAAGCAGAGGCGGTGTCCAGTATACCTGAGGGCACCATCTGTGAATTTTTCAAAAAGTCAGTCGTATATCGCTATGGTGTTCTCAGGGTGCTCATCACGGACAATGGAAAACAATTTGATAACAAGGCCTTCGTTGCATTCTGCGAGGAACACCGTATCGATCATCAACGAGGCGCATTCAAGCACCCCCAAACTAGCAGGCAAACCGAGGCAACCAACAAAATTTTGCTGAAAGGGATTAAGTCTCGATTAGATGGGGCTAAAGGTCATTGGTTAGACGAACTATCGCACATTATGTGGGCAGATCACACAACACCAAAAACGGCAACATGAGAATCTCCGTTTCAGCTTGCCTTTGGCACGGAGGCAGTTGTGCCTTTAGAAGTCAGGCTCAGCTCGCACAGAATCACCAACTACGACCCTCTCTCAAACGAAGAAGGGTTGCGCGCGAACTTCGACCTCCTAGAGGACGTAGGAGACCAAGCCCAGATCCAGATAGCTGCCCACCAACAGCAAGTGGCCCGGCATTACAACAAGAGGGTGTGTCAACGATCGTTCAAAGTAGGGGACCTTGTCCTCCGAATGACCATCGCATCAGACCCCACCAATCAAGGCAAGCTAGCTCCCAACTGGGAAGGGCCCTATCAGGTTATAGAGGCGCTCAGGAGTGGTGCGTATCACCTGGTCGACATGGATGGCAAAGCCCTGCCTAATGCATGGAACGCAGAGCATCTCCGCAAGTTTTACTAGTGAATTTTTCAAAGATTGTAATCTACTCAATTTGGCTTCTACTCTTGTCTCCAAACCAACAACCATAAAGCTACAACAAATTGCAAAACTGAGACCCATGCGGCCAAGAGTTCATTAGAACAGACTTGGTCGAGGAGGGTAGATCGGCTCCGAGCTCAAATGAGACCCATGCGACCAAGAGTTCATTAGAACAGACTTGGCCGAAGAGGGTAGATCGGCTCCAAGCCCAACTGAGACCCATGCGGCCAAGAGTTCATTAGAACAGACTTGGCCGAGGAGGGTAGATCGGCTCCGAGCTCAAATGAGACACATGCGACCAAGAGTTCATTAGAACAGACTTAGCCGAAGAGGGTAGATCGGCTCCGAGGCCAATTGAGACCAATGCGGCCAAGAATTCATAGAGCAGACTTGGCCGAGGAGGGTAGATCAGCTCCGAGCTCAAATGAGACCCATACGGCCAAGAGTTCATTAGAACAGACTTGGCCGAAGAGGGTAGATCGGCTCCGAGCTCAATTGAGACCCATGCGGCTAAATGTTCATTAGATCAGACTTGGCCGAGGAGGGTAGATCGACCCGAGGTGAATTGAGACCCATATGGCCCAAAGAGTTCACCAACTAGGGAACACATTGGGCCGAGGAGGGTAGACAACCAAGAGTTAGTTAGAACCTTGACAAGCTCGCGTCGGCATATCACGTCGGCATACAATTAGTTAACTTTTTTACGTCGGACATAATCAAAGGAAATAAATGAAAGCAAATATAACACTTTTTCACATCGGGCACCAGTTCAAATCACAACAACATATTTCAAGTCAAAGGCGTTCTACCATTCATGAACTGGGACTCCCCTTACAGTAGACACTGGGGTGCCCCATTGGAACAAAAAAAAAGAGTTACAAAAATTTTATGTTATAGGGGTGCAGGTCGACTGGTCTTGGGGAATCGCCCCGCTGCTTCCTCCTTCGTCAGTGTTCCGATAAGAGGGACCCCCGGGAGTGCAAGGAGAACCTGTAGGTAGAGTCGTTCCGTCCTGGGGGGTGGTCTATCTCGGGTATCTCGATGTCCACATCGACAGCGTTCAGGCACTCGGCATTAGAATAATCCACCCCGGGAGCCTTCTCGTCCACATACTCCTTCAAAGCCAGCGCTCCCTAGGTGAAGCTCTGAAGAGAGTACCTCCCCACGAGTTCTTTGAAGTCCTCCGACTTCTGATACAGCCGAACCGCCCCGACAGCAATAGATCGGGTCTTCAGGAAGACATCCTTAAACTTCGCCCCGCGCTCCCTTGCACGTTCCAAGGATGACCGCAACTGGTCTATCCGGTCCTCCATGGCCTTCTCCGCATCTTAGGAGCGACGCTTTTCCTCACGCATTTTCTCATTCTCCTCCCAGAGCCGAGTGACCTCGGCGGAGAGAGAGGTAACCTCTCGCTCTTTATACCAAAGTTGCGTCCGGGCATCTTCCCTCTGCTCCTCAGCCGCATGAAGCTTGCAGTCTGTATCGGCCAAGTCTTTGGTCGTTTTCTCGGCGCGGTGCTTCAAGGTCTCCATGTACACACCGAGCTGTGCAAAGACCACAATCACAAATCAGACATGTAACCCAGTTTAAAAAAAAAAAAGGACGATACGAAGTGCAACTTACCGCAGCGGCCAAGGTGCCCGCACCAGATATCAGAGATGGTGTGGGTAGCTCTTCTACTAGCGCCCGATCCCGAGGCAGAATGACCCCCTTCATAAGCTCTCGGGCGGCACAGATATCGCCCATCGCCATGTCGTCCTCAGTCAGGGCCTAGTCGGGCCGGAAGGCCCGCTCATCGCTCGCCTTGTTCCAAGGTGATGGGCCTATGAGTGGAATGCGCCGCACATCGCTCACTACTCCCCCCTGCCCCATGATGACCCTTGGCCTAGCAGATGGCGAGGTGGATCGTTGTCGTGGACGCACTAGGGTCGGAATCCTAGCCCCACTGGTCCACGCAGTCTCACCAAGAGCGAGGACGGCCCCGGGCGTGGCCACATCGGTCCCATTTCTTGAAAAGTCAAGAGAACGGTATCGAGGAATCAGAGGCATGGCGTAGACACGAGCGACCTCGTCCAATACGGAGTCAAGGGAAAGCTTACGTGATCTCTTGGATGGTTTCCATGCCGCATCCCCCTCCCCACTGCGACGGTCCGCCGATGCCTTCGTCACTTGTTCATCCTGGACCTTCTTCGCCGCGACCTCCTTCTTGGCAGCTTCCTTCCTCCTCAGCTCCATCAGGTACTCCTTGGAAAGCATAACTGCAACATACAAAAGCAAAATCAGCCAAAGTTAGTAGGTCGACGTCGATAAACGTATGTCAAAAATACTCACACAATCGATTTTCATATAACACAAGAGGGTCCCTCAGGTCGGCCACTCAGATGGGGGCCCCTTCGGATAGACGAGCACGCCGCAGCAGCTCGGACTCTTCGGGCAGCAGGGGCACGTCCGTGTTGAGGGTCTACGCGTCCAGCTTCTTCCATATGTTCTCCAAGACTACATTTTCACCTCGGATATAGAATAACTTGTTCTTCCAAAGCTTTATTGAGGTCGGCTTATCTGCCAGAAGATCGCCGTAGTCGGGCTTCTTAGCAAAGTAATACCACCCCGTCTTGCAGTAGTCGTTGAAGGTGAACATAGCTCGGAACATTTTAAGGTCGGCATATGCCCAAGATTACGGAAGTAGATGATGAAGGCGATCATGTTTTTCCAAGAGTTCGACATCAGCTGGATCGGAGCAATCTGGTAATAGTGCAAAATCTCGGCCACCAGCCGTGGTACGGGCACGCGGAATCCGACCTTGAACATTTCGACGTTGACGCACAAGCCGCTCCATCGCAGCGGACAATCTGATTTCCACATCGTCTAAAATTTGGTACCGTTCACGTAGGCTACCAAATTCAACCTCGGACAGAAGACAGACCTCGTCCCTAGCATCGAATTTGGGGGGAGCATCAGCCTCCTCTCGGGCCTGAATTAGGACCTTGGACCCAGTCTCATGTGTCGAGACCCCCGCCAGAAGCTCGTGCCGAGACATGCCTGATGTCGTCTCGGACCGGCTGCGTACAACAGACTCTTCCATTCTCAGTTCGATTTCGGGACCGCCCTCGGTTACCCGCCCAACATCCCCACTGCCTGAGGACGTGCTTGTAGTTGACCCACTGCCTGACGAAGTCGAGCTACTGCTGCTTCTGCTGGGAGACGACCGCACAGTCTCGATGTCCACTTCCACCTCGGCCTCCCTACCCTCGTCTGCCATAGTTAAAAAAAGAAGGATAAGAAAAAACTTACTGATTCCGAGTTGACAAAAGTCCAGGGCCGATCTGATATCAACAAGTCGATGAAGCCAAGTTGATGTCAATAGCCGATGTGAGCAGTAAATTCTATACAGTAAAAAATTTGAGTGAGGGCCCTCAATACCCCACCACCCCTTTATATATAAACACTATCTATGGCATTCCATGTGACACCTCCCCATTGGCCTGCCGCGACGGTGCATTTATTACCGACTACCTTTCCGGGTCCGTCGACCGGGTCCCGCATTGTTGTATCCATGTTCCCGACCCGAATCCATGACCGGACACGGATGCACATCCGCCAGGCCACGTTAGACTACGCACATCGGCAAATTCCAGCACAAAACGAATTAAAAGTGGCGTTCACTTCGGTTAAGTAACATCGGGTCCATACGTGAATGACTCAGAACAGTACGGATCACGTGACAGCCCAATGACCGGCTCGGTAGGACCCTTCGCAAGAAGGCCGATGTGTATTGGCCGCGGTGCCCACATCAGTCAAATCACCTCGGATCACGTGACAGCCCCATGATCGGCTCAGTACGACCTTCACAAGAAGACCGATGTGTATTGGCCGCGGTGCCCACATCGGTCAAATCACCACGGATCATGTGACAGCCCCGTGACCGGCTCGGTAAGATCCTCCCAAGAAGACTGATGTGTATTGGCTGCAGTGCCCACATCGGTCAAATCACCGCAGATCACGTGACAACCCCGTGACCGGCTCGATAGGATCTTTGCAAGAAGACTGATGTGTATTGGCTGCGGTACCCACATCGATTAAATCACCACGGATCACGTGACAACCCCGTGACCGGCTAGGTACAATCTTCGCAGGAAGGCCGACGTGTATTGGCCGTGGTGCTCACATCGGTTAAACCAACTCGGATCACGTGACAGCCCCGCGATCGGCTCGGTACGATCTTCGCAAGAAGGCCGATGTGTATTGGCCGCAGTGCCCACATTGGTCAAATCACCGCGAATCATGTGACAGCCCCGTGATCGGCTCGGTACGATCTTCGCAAGACGGCCGATGTGTATTGGCCGTAGTGCCCACATCAGTCATCTCACATCGGTCATTTCACAACGGCCATACCATATTTACATTGGCCGAGGTGATTGGGCCGCAGTGCCCACATTGGTCATCTCACATCGATTATTTCACATCGGCCATACCATATTTACATTTGCCGAGGTGATTGAGCCGTAGTGCCCACCTCGGTGCTCACCCCCAAACTTCTAGATCCACATCAGTCTCCCATAGAGTAAACACCATAACAGCACCTGCTCCATATTAACAGGAAGGTATGCACAAGGTGAAACTTATAGATTCAACGGAGCAACGAGGCAAGTTGTTGGGGGGAGGTTCAGTCAGTCTTCTTTGCTCAGCTAAACCCTACAGATTCCGCAGGGCAACGAGACAAGTGTTAGGGAATTACGCCACACTGTCAATACAACCTCGACACGTAGGACTCGACCAACGAGCCACGTGGAGATCCCCAATTCGACACCAAAAAAGCATATTCGCCAACTCAAAACGCAAGAGCAAAGGGCAAAAATGGTATTTTAGAAATATACAGTATTCACTATAAATAGGGCAAATCCCGAGATTTCAGGTAATACAATATTTATTACTTATTTACTCATTCTTGGGATTGTCGCTCTGACACTTGGGACAGAGAATCTCTCACCTATCCCACATACATTTAAATATTGTTGTGGGCTCAACACCGAGCCTATTGACTGTTCACAGAGCCCTAAATTTGGCATCAGAGTGGACACGAGGCCACCGGTCCGCCTCCTCCCCTTGTTGTTTCTTGTCTTGCAGGTCTAGTCAGTTTAGTGGGCCTACGAGACGGATCAGGGGCGAAACAGTTTGGTGCCCACCGTAGGGCCCTTTGAGATTCGACGTCAGAAGATAAAGCCAGAGAGAAGCCTTGAGTCATGAGTCCAAGAAGAACACGAAGCCAAAGGGTCAGTCCCAACCCTCCTCCAATCGACCAGCGGATGAACCTCGAAGATGAACATAGGTCCGAGCCAAGGCCTAGCAGAGATAGAGGAAAGCGAGTGGCCGAGCCGGCGCCCTCGCGAGAGGCATTCGTCACCTACGAACAGTTTGAAACCGTAGTACAGCAACTAGCGGTGCTGACCAGATTTGTATAGGGGCTACAGACCCCAATCGCTGAGGCCACATCCTGTCCCCGCAGGTGTTGTCCCTCTGACTGATCCACATCAGGAAGCCAACCTCCTTAGAGATCTGCCAAAAAAAGAAAAAAAACATTTCATACATCAATTTAAAAGATGCAGACTTACATGGAATTGCATAATCACCATCCTCTTAAAATAATACTTAATAGATTAAAAAAAAAAAAAAAACTAAATGCATGCAGTTCTCTAAAATAGTTATTTAAATATGTAAATATACATTTTAACACTAAAACCTAAGGTTATATGTTTATTAATCCTAGGGTAAATGGAGTAGATATAATCTTGTTCCTTTGACTGATGTCCGAATCCACATCCGAATCCAATTTGTACTATCTAAATCTGATGTTTGAATTTAGATTTCCTTAAACGAATGCGAATTCAAATTCGAATAAGATTTTCAATTATCCATTTACATCCTTAACTGAGATAGCAAATTTAGCAATTTTATAGGGTTTAGTGTGTGAAATTAAATCATAACCCTACATTGCAATTACAATTTAAGTGGATTACACATGTTTATTTTTTGTGCTGGATTTTTAACATGCTATTATATTAAATACGTATTAAACACATAGTATATGGTAATTACAATTTAAATGGATTACACGATTTTTTAAAACGAATTATGTATCCCCGTATTGAAGTTTGTATAAGTTTAATACGTTTCGGTAGCCGAATTTTTGCCGCTCCCGAATTTATGACCAAAACTTGAAGCGAAAAAAAAGGAAGAAAAGAAAACAATATGACCAAAACCCTACCATGCGGCACAGGAAACCAGTAGGGGTGGAACGCGAGAGCTTCCAACAGCCACACTCTGCCCTTTCTTCTTACGTGGGAAAACTGCCAGAACTCGTCTGAAATTCAACTATCAGCACAAAAAAGCTCAGTTGGAGTTAAATTTTGAATTTTTTGCTGTCTGATGCGATTGGTGAATTAATTATCTCTGCTCTTCTACGATTTCCTTCCAATATTTGGTTGGTTTTAGGGTTTAAGCGAGAATGGCGGTTGTTTCTGGTAATCAAGACCAGCTTCACAAGGTCCATCGATCTCGTCAAGCTGGTCCCTCTGCAAAGAAAACGAAGAAATCTGATAAGAAGAAGGGCAACGTTTCGGAAGAGAAGAAACACAATCCCAAGGTTCATATTTTTTATCCGATACTTATCGTTCTCTTGTTGTTTTCAGTGTTGAGAGGAGTCATTCTTGATTCAGCATTGGTTTTGATGACTTTTTTTTTTGTTACTACTTCTTTTTGTTATAGGCTTTTGCGTTTAATTCCACGGTGAAGGCCAAACGTTTACAAGCACGAGCCACAGAGAAAGAGCAGCGCAAGCTTCATATTCCTATAGTTGATCGTTCAACTGGAGAACCAGCTCCATTTGTTATTGTGGTACAAGGACCTCCCAAGGTAGGAACTATTGAGCTAGACGGCATTTGATCAGTAACTCTTGAGTTGTCAATTAAGTCTCTCTCAGTTCTAGCAACTAGTAGCTGACAGCAAGCCCATACCTTGAATTTGGGACATGAATTGTTTCCTGAATAGCTTACCGCATGTGTTTGTCGCAGGTTGGGAAGTCTCTTGTTATAAAATCCCTTGTCAAGCATTACACTAAGCAGAACTTACCGGAAGTTCGAGGCCCAATTACCATTGTTTCAGGTTTTATACTTAAGAAGTTTCTTTTTTCCTGTACTTGATGGTGGAACTGCTGTTTAGATGTAAAATGAATGTGACTATCTTCCCCGACGATGCTCTCATTCTGTTCTTACTGATGATGCGCATGAATATCTGAATTAGGTAAGCAAAGACGGCTACAAATTATCGAGTGTCCAAATGATATTAACGGCATGATTGATGCGGCAAAAATTGCTGATCTTGCTCTGCTACTGGTCGATGGAAGTTATGGGTTTGAAATGGTAAATCTAATTGCAGATATTTTTACCCAAATTTTTGTATTTAAAAGGGTTATCCAAATTCTTGTACTTAAAAGGGAAAAGATTTTTTGGTCTTAATTCTTGGAAAAAATTTCATTGCTGAGACCTGCTTAATCTTTGTTGCGATAATGGAATTTAAATGATATTGGTAAAGTTCTCAATGATTTTTTATGACCCATTCCTACCTCCCTCTATTCTCCTTTTCTCTATTTCTCTGATAGTAATCAAGTTATTAGTCCAATTCTCTGGCATAACCAGTTTATATAAGTGCCAAGACGCATTGTATTCTTCCATTGGCTAAATTCTCTTTGGCATTGTAAGAGTTTTTTTCCAAGGTTTCTCAACATCATCTAATCACTGGGTGAGTGGGTCTATATGAAATTTATTTGAAGTAATTTTATGTGAGCGTGTGTGTTCATTTGTTATGGATTTTCAAATTTCTTCCATGTGGGGGTGGGTGGGGTTTTTTTTTGGATTGATAGGTGCCTTTTTCTGTATTGGATGGATGATTTTTTTTAGAGCAATACTTTACTGTTTTGTGGTGGTTCAGTGGTTGTACAGCAGTGAAGCTCTTATTAGTTCTTGTTCTTCATCGATGTTCTTGAACAGTATTTGCCAAAAAAATTGTTCATGAACTACATTTTTCTTGTGGTCCTGCTCAGAAGTTAAGGCATGACACTTAGGCTGTGTTTGGTATCATTTTTGTTTTTGATTTTTGTCTATTTATCAAAATTCAGTTTTGAAAACTATTTTTGATAAAAAAATAAAATGTTGTTTGGTAGCTATTAAGCATAATAGATTGTAGGACAAAAAATTTGTTTGGTATGCTTACACGTGGAATAATTTTTATTCTCTTCCTCCTCTCATCTCCTCCTCTTCTTCCTCATGCAACTTCTAATTTTTTGCTAAGTTTCTGCTTCAATTTCTTCTTTTATTAGAGTTGAATGGCAGTTTACCTACACATTAATATAATCGTCACTGAGTCTGAATGGCAGTTTACCTACACATTAATAGAATCGTCACTGAGTCTGAATGGCAGTTGAAGATTTAGGTGAGCTAGCGATTGGTTTCCAGAAATCCCTAGTATAAAAGAATCTGAATCGTATGATCCCTACAGGTGAGTGAGTTGCCATGTTCAGATTATTAGGATCAATCACTCCATTAGCTTAATAAATTACCGTACTTAATTTTGTAGACCGAAGTACCCTGTTTCATTTCCACTAGGAATCCAATATATATATATATATATGTATATATATATAGAGGATTCTCTGAGATGGAATCAATACAGAAGACAACAACATTAATAAGCCTGAACATCATCATTTGGCCCACATCACTCCTTGATCTCATCTTCACAGCCCTCTCTCTTCTCTTCCTCCTCTAAACCTCAAGCTCATAATCTCTTCCCCAAAATCCCTCCTTCCTCTTTCCCTCCAAACACTCGTCGTCTGTTTCTCAAGAACCCAATTATGTCCTAATCCAAACGCACCTGCCCTAATCCACCCCACAATCCCTCTTAGATTGGCTCAAACCTCGCTTGCCTTCTGATTCTTTTGCCTCTTGGGGTGTCAAGCCAGGCACCAAGAACGTCCACAACCTCTGGCTTGAAATTGCTGAAGGAGAGACCTCGCTTATCAACTTGATCCCTCCTCTTCTTGAGTTGCATCAGGAGCTATCGGACGAGAGCCTTCGAGAACGATGTAGGCCGTTGTCGGAAAAGATGAAGCCTAGTGAGAGTGTTGACGATGTTGTGAAAATCTGGAGATCATGATCGGCACAAACAGAGGGGCGCCTCGCATCACTATTCGTCTTCTGACCACAAACAGAGAGTGTTCACGTTTAGCAGGAGTCGCTCTGAGAGGCACCGAGCGGAGACGGGGGAATACGAAAGGGAAAGGAGGATTACCCTTCAACGATATCTGAAGGGCGTCTATAAGCTGGAGAGAGTGCAAGAAATAAAAGAGACGGGAGAGATGATGGTTTTTATAAAAGATATTAAAATTACATTTTTACCCTTCTCTTTTGGAAGTTTTTAAAAGATGTGGTCATTAAAGGGGTGTGCAAAAAGCAACCAAAAATTGTTTTTGGCCAAAAATCAAAAGGAGGTCTCAACCTTTTTTTGAATTTGGGCCTCTTTTTATTTTTTCTTCTCATAAATAGTGTCCAAAAATGATACCAAACACCTATAAAAACAAAAGTTTGTCAGAAAAATAAAAACAAAAATGATACCAAACACAGCCTTAGTTTGGTTGATGTTTAACCTTAAACTTATATTTGATGCTCATATTAAAACTAGAATGATGTTTCTGATTTTAATGATCCTTTCTTATATCAGCAATATTTTTTTTAAAATCATTGCTTTGTCCTAGAGAAAATGGTCTAGTGCCACTATTTCTTCACTCAGATCTCATTATTGATAAATGGCCCTTGTCTTTTTTCAGGAAACGTTTGAGTTTCTTAATATTTTGCAAGTCCATGGCTTCCCAAAGATTATGGGAGTCCTTACACATCTTGATAAGTTTAAGGATGTAAAGAAACTGAAAAAGACCAAGCAACGTCTCAAGCATCGATTTTGGACTGAAATATACGATGGTGCAAAGCTCTTTTATCTATCTGGTCTGATACATGGAAAGTAAGTTCTTTGATGCCCATCAGTTGTAGACTATTGTGTTCTTGTGTTATATGTGCATGAATATTAATGAAAATGATAGTTTCTTGATCATTTATTGATACTAGGAACAACATTTGATGCTCCTAATGATTTATGATCCTTATACTGAATGCACAGATACACAAAACGTGAAATTCACAATCTTGCAAGATTTATATCTGTAATGAAATTTCGTCCTTTGTCTTGGAGAGCTTCACATCCTTATGTATTGGTAGATCGTTTTGAAGATGTTACTCCTCCAGAAAGAGTGCAGATGAACAAAAAATGTGATAGAAATGTTACATTATATGGTTACCTGCGAGGTTGTAATATGAAGCAGGGCACAAAGGTACTTCAATCTGGGCCCTCTCTCTCTCTTGTGGGTGGGTGGGTGCACTAAGACGCTGCATTTCAGCCTCTTTCTCCCCCTTCGCCCCACTCCTTCTGTGTGTTACTGAGCCTTTCTATGGTCATGTTTGATTTTGGGTTGGTCTCTGACCTTGCCCCACCTGTTTGTGTTTCAGGGCTCCTTGTATGCTTTCTCTTTCATCCCTCTCTCTCTCTCTCTCTATATATATATATATATATATATATATACACACACACACACACACACACATATATATAAACTGACTTGCATTGTGTCAACTAGGTGCATATTGCTGGTGTTGGAGATTGTAATTTAGCTGGTGTGACAATCTTACCTGATCCTTGCCCTTTGCCATCTGCTGCCAAAAAGAAGGGACTGCGTGATAAGGAAAAACTTTTCTATGCACCAATGTCTGGTCTTGGGGATCTTCTATATGACAAGGATGCTGTCTACATAAACATAAATGATCACCTGGTTCAGTTTTCTAAAGTGGATGATGAAAATGCAGGGGCGGAACAAAAAGGTATCCCTAGTTTTCGTATACTTGCCTCATAATTGTCTTCTGGCTCAGCAGATAATTCAACAACTCTTTTGAACTTTTTATTTCATTTGTTTGCTCTCCTCGTTTGTTGTCATTTCTTTCTTTAAATTCCAGAATCTCATCAATAATGTCGATTGAAGTTAAGCATCTGAGATTGTAGAGTGAAATAAATTCAGAATCTCATTTTGTTGCATCTCCTTGCTAAAATGCTTGTTTTATGGTGATTTTCAGGAAAATACCGTGATGTAGGTGAAGAATTGGTGAAGTCACTTCAGAACACGAAATATTCAGTTGATGAAAAATTAGAAAAGAGCTTCATTACACTTTTTGGTAGGAAACCTCCTGTTTCTGCTGAGGATAAGGGTGATGCAAAAACATCTTATTCTGAAGATCGTGTTGAAGATGTGGTGCATATGGAAGATAAATCAGGGGAAGATGGAATAAGTGATGCTGGCAGTGAATCTGAATCTTCCGATGAAGATAAATCTGGCGAAAAACATGCAATTGCAGAAAATGAGGATGATGATTCTGATGAAGAAGGTGGTGATGAGTGTGAAGAAGGGGATAAAGAGCAGCAACGTCCTTCATGTTGTGATTTTAAAGAAAAAATTGAATTTGACAATGGAAGGCTGAGGAGAAAAGCTGTTTCAGCACTTGATGTTAATGATGGTGATCTGAAGGTAACCTTGGGATGTGCCTTCTGTATTGGTCACAATTTTTAAATCCTATCCCATTTCTCCCCATCCCCCCCTCCACAAAAAAGAAAAAAAAGAAAAGAAAAAATAAAAGAAGGAACAAGAAAAATGGCGGTTCACCTAATAACTTTTGTGTCACTGCTCACTAGATATGGATTATGGATTATAATGTTTCTTGTGTAAATTGTGGGGTCTAAGGTGAGGGGGTTGGAGAAAGATGTTGAATACTCATGGATAAGACTATAAGAACTCTCTCTCTCTCTCTCTCTCTTAATATCTGTGTATATTTTATGAATACATTATGCACGCATCTTGCATGATTTCTGTTAGACAACGATTTTTAATACGACCGTTTTTCGTAATATTGACTGCAATGTCATTTCATAAAGAAGCCAATTTCTGTTCATAGAATCTTTATTGTTTTAATAGCAGAATGATAGAGATCTCTGTTGAAGATGCTAATGAGTGTTAGTCTGAATCTTTCCACCATCCAGTTCATGGTGGCATGTGGAAACTTCTCATTCCTTTAGAAGCAAGTTACTGATTTGTTATATAACATATCCATACACAATTAAATGAAATGCGATAATTTCTTTTTAAAGGTAACACCTTGCTAATTTTACTTTTTAATGTGTTATAAGTTTTTATAAGCCAATGACTGTCTTTAAATCTTGGAATTTTGCTATATATGCACTCCTACAACAAACTTTACTCGCCATTTGCCAATATGGGATTTCCAAACTTAGGCATGTGACTACATTCTTAACAATACTACGTCTGTGTACACTAGAAAAAGAAGTTTGCTGAACTTATGTCTATGGTAAATTAAAGGGTATAGTTTTTTTGAAGATTATTTATGTACTAAAAGGTTGAATACTCATACAATGTATACATTTTTTTCCCCAATAAAAACAAGGTTTTAGCTAAAATATAAAGCAGTATTTTGTTATGGCATGTAATCATAATCACAGTGTTCCCCTAATGACAGGATTCTGATGAGGATGAGGAAGATGATATGGATAGAAAGTCATCTGCTAGTTCAGATTTCTCCATGGAGGATCAGGACCACCAAAGTGAAGGTAGATTTTCACTTCATTAATTACATCACTTGTCAGTTCTTATTTAGGTGTTGGGAAATAGTCACACTCTTTTTCTCTAATCACTAGTTTCAACTTACTAATTGCTAATGGATCATATGCTTTGTAGTTTGGTCAACAGAATCAATAGAACTATGAAAGAGTTAGGACGGGTCATGGCAAAACATAATAGAAAAAGATTATCCCTATGTTATTTGCTCTGTGGGCAAATTTTTCGCTTTTAATTGTTCAAGATGGTACATTTCATGAATTTCTATTTGTTTTGAAAATGTCCTTATATCCTTTGTTTTATTTTTTTTCATTAACCTTGTAGAAGATGAGACAGGAAATGTTTCGAAGTGGAGAGAGTCTTTGAAAGAAAGAACTGCAATGAGACAGAGTACTAATCTCATGCAACTTGTTTATGGGAAGTCCACGTCGAAGTCAGCAACATCTATTCATGAAGAGCAGGCTAGTAGTGAGGATGAAGAAAGCGAGGATGATGACTTCTTCAGGCCAAAAGGAGAGGCCAACAAGGTATTTCTAAAAAAGTAAATCACATTTGTTTAAATGTCTTCTTTTGTTGCTCTTTTCCTGGTCTGTCATATGGATGATTTTTTATGGCCTCCTAGAGCTAGTTTGTATATTGAACTTTGATGTAATTTTTTTTTATTTTGCATTTATTTTCTTCCTCTGTTATGGACTACAGAAGAGCGAAGGATTGGACAGTTATGATGGCACTGCTGAGGACTGCTCCAAATTCATAGGTCATGGAAAACTCAAAAACTGGAAAAATGAAGAATTTATTGAAAGTATTCGTGATCGTTTTGTCACTGGTGATTGGTCGAAGGCTGCTCGTAGAGGTCAAACCACGGGTGATGACAGTGAAGATGATGATGATGCTGTCTATGGTGACTTTGAAGATTTAGAATCAGGAGAGAAGAATGAAGGCCATCAGACAGACCACGTAGGTTCTAAAAGCCAAAATGATGATGGGAAAGCGAATGAGGATAGGAGGCTTAAAAAGCTTGCGCTTCGTGCTAAATTTGATGCTCAATATCCTTTTCTCTTAGTAGTTTCTTTTATTCTGTATCCCAATGTTGTTATATGGGTAATATGGGTGTACATGGTATAAGGGTATAATTGTCTTGTACCTATTTATATTTTTATTTATTTATTTTTGGATACCGTGTTGTTTTGTATAATGTTATTGAAAACTGTTGGTGGCTGAATGTAACCATTTGGTACTTGAACATTTGTCTGCACATGGTTTCATAAGTCACCACCATGCAGTCTCAGTTTGGATTATTTTGTGCTTGTACTTTTAAATCATTTTCCTCCATCACAGCTTATGCAACCTTAACTCCAGGCTACATATAATGCATCGGAGCCACCAGATGAGGAAGCTGAGAAAAAGAATGGGTCTAAGTTCCACCGAAGTCAAGCAAATGATAGTGAATACTTTGACAAAGTAAACTAGCTTCTTTGTTTCATCCTTTGATTTCTTCTTGACTTCAAGATGCTTATGAGCCCAGTGATGGATTTTGCAGTTGAAGGAGGAGGCTGAACACCGAAAACAGATCAATATAGCTGAACTCAATGATCTTGATGAGGCAGTTCGATTAGAGATAGAGGGTTTCAGAACTGGGACTTACCTGAGGCTGGAAGTCCACAATGTCCCTTTTGAGATGGTTGAGCATTTTGATCCTTGCCATCCTATTCTGGTTGGAGGCATTGGTCTTGGGGAGGAAAGCGTTGGATACATGCAGGTTTGTTTGTGGTGCTATAAACTGTGCTTGTTGTATAGAAAATTAACGTACGAAATGATATTATAAAATGTTCAATTTCCACATGTATGAATGAAAGATAGCGGTAACATGCCAACTTACTGGGGAAATTATAAAGATATAAAATGGTCTGTCTGAATGTAACAAGGTTGCTTACAACATGTAGTTGTAACCAATTCCCTTTAAGGCACACTCATTGGGCCATCACGGAAACCTCTACACAGGGGGCAGTTTTGGTATTTCATTTGGGGACTTGCGCCGATCTGACGGTGAAAAAACCTTGTTACAATTAGAAGTTGTAACAAGGTTTGTTACCATTATATTTTATAACAAAAAATAAATTCTAAAAATTGTTGTTTATGTAGAATTTTTTTTCCCCCTCTTAAGCTTAAAAAAATTAAAATTTTGCTGCTAATAACACTGTTTCATTATTTCGACTGAAACAGCATGTGTGTTCAGGATTTCAGGGGTCTAAGAGGCCAGTCAGCCATTGATATCCCCAACATAGTAGGCCTTAAGACTTTAGGAATCTCAAATTCTTTCTAAGAATTCGCTACTGTTATTTTGAAAGATTTTCTGCCATTTGTTGGATTAACTTCCTGATCAGTGAAGATGGTACAAGTGCATATTACTGGCTTTCTGGTTGCTACGAAATTGTCATCTGTCATGTTATTGACTTTTATTGATCAGTGAAGATGGTACAAGTGCATATTACTGGCTTTCTGGTTGCTACGAAATTGTCATCTGTCATGTTATTGACTTCTATTGGAAGCTATAGACTTTTAGTTCTCGTTGTCTCTTAAGATATGCATACTGAATACCTAGTGGCTCCATGACGTGTGACATCTTTCTAGTGAATCTTATTAGAGACATAGGCGATAGGCCACTTCCTAGTTTCTGTCATCTGAGGACTCTAGCAAGAACTTTCAAAAGTGAAACCATGAATTTCCATTATTTAAACCTTTTTGAATTTAAACTCTCTCTCTCTTTTACTACACTAGTTGCTTCCAATAAGTAAGTTGACTAGGTTGTTAGATTCCCAATCATATCACACTTCATAATCCATCTGAGACTCTGCAAGTATTGGGCTATATCTTTAGTGCAAAACAATAGATATAATGATATGCTATTCTGTTAAAGAACATTCCAGCGGAGGTGGTTGTCTAGGTACATAATTAGCTTATTTTCCATTTTCTTTGTTTTGATATGTAACTTGATGTTTACTTTGTATTTTAATCCCCCCACCCCCCAACCAAAAAAAAAAAAAAAGAGGTATCTATTTTTACTTTGTGGCCAAAACGTAAAATTCTAGCTCGAATGACTCCTTTTAGAATAAATCACTGTTACCAGCTGTGTTACCTGGGTACAGCAAGGATGCAACCTGGTTCTGACATTTGTTTCTAAACCCTATTTCCCAGTGTCAGACGTGGAAGCTGGTATGATGCATAAGCAAGAAGCAAGATACTAGATTAGCTAGCCCAAAAAATTGATAACGTTGAATCAGTGAGCTGTAGCTCCCACCTTGGATTAAGCTTCTTGCAACTATTCTTAGAGTGAAATGCTAGACATGCATGCCATAACACAAGTTATGGGACTGATTATTCATCCAAAAAAAGTTATGAGAATGTGACCTAAATGAAATATGTGACCACAAGAAGCAAGAAGTGGTGGCTTCCCAGTTAGTGCAAATTGAAGTGTGCACAGTCATAGTGTGTGACAGAGGTATGCACAGTGAGAGAGGTTGTCAATTTGGAGTGGTGGTTGTTTAGCATACGTTTGGCTTTCGGGTTCTTTGAATGTTTGGGTTCGGGAGCAGAGCAAACTTACTAGTGCTCTTAGCCTTGTTTAGTATTCTGGATTCTGGAATGTCATCCTATTGATTTTGGCACATGTTGGTAGACATTTAGTTCTTTCACTTTTCCCATTTTTTCGAAGACTCATGACAAAAAATTTAGCTTTTGCTTTGCTCCAGTGAAGTTTCTAATACTACCTCAAGCTGTTGCATTTGTTATTTTATTAAAACGATTTTCATTCTTCATTTCCAGGTTAGGCTAAAACGGCATAGATGGCACAGGAAGGTATTGAAGACTAGAGACCCAATCATTGTCTCAATTGGTTGGAGACGTTACCAGACTGTACCTGTTTATGCCATTGAGGACCAGAATGGGCGGCATCGTATGCTCAAGTATACTCCAGAACACATGCACTGCCTCGCAATGTTTTGGGGCCCTCTTGCACCTCCCAACACTGGTGTGGTTGCAGTCCAGAATGTGTCAAACAATCAGGTTTCATCTTTTACAACTTGGAGGCTTTTGAAAGTATTGTCATTATTATTGGCATGAGTTTGTTTATTATGATTTTAAGTTTGCAACAAATATGGCTTACAATCTTATGAACAAGCATACTTTTCTATTTCCTGAACAGATAAGTTTACTTTTTCCTTTAAAAAATAAAAAAATTCTCCAGGGTTTTCTCAGTAGGGGTGGGGGCAAGATTTTTCAATAATTTCTCTGGCCAAGAATTACTATGTTTTTCTATTTTCGTTCTGAAATTCATAGAGATTCCAAGTTCTCTTAGTTTAATGTTCTATTTTTGGGGGACATGTTTCATCATTTTTATTACCCTCAAATGTTTAGTGAGGACTTCCAGATTTTTATTAGCCTTGGAATTGGAAATGCAGTCTTTGATTTTGATTTGTTACTTTGCTTGTGTATTCAGTTTGCCTTCACTCTTCTAAAAAAAAGGGTGTCCCAGTGCACGAAGCTCCCGTTATTGTAGGTTCTGGGGGAGGGCAGAATGTAGGCAACCTTATCCCCACAACGTGGAGAGGCTGTTTCCGTGTTTCGAACCCGTGACCATGAGGTTGCAATATGACAACCTCACCGTCACACCAAGGCTCGCCCTCTTGCCTTCACTCTTCTGCATCTAGTTATTTATTGGAGAGGGATGATCATTGAACAACTGACGAAGAAAGGACATGGGGTAATTGTTATTATTTTTTTGAGGCTTGTTGAGAGATACAATTCCTTCCGTAGTTATTACAGTGGATGTTTAAGGCTTGCTGAGGTGCCTTGCATTCGATGCATTTGCACTGCAAATATGGGTTGCACCTTATGTTGTTGAGGAGAATGATGCATAAGGAATCTTTGTGCTGCCAAGATGTGCTACACTGGTTCCATTTGTTAGGTAAGCCTAGAGGGGGTGAATCGGCTTTCCTTTGTGGATTAAAACTATTTCAAAGTTTAAACAAGTATTGTAAGTAAATTGATAACAATTAAAAAAACCACAACACAAGATGTATAGTGGTTCACTTGGGATCCCTCAAGCTAGTTTATTCATCCTCAAGTCTACACTTGAGATCCATTATTCTCCTTCCAATACGGTAGGTGGGGAAGAACACATTTTTACAAATTTTTTTGGTAAAAAGGAACCTTGCCACTCTTCGTTCAAGGTCGAGAGGAACCTATCAATCTTCCTTCAAGGTCAAGTGGAATCTATACTCTTTTGTGGATAAGAGGATCCTTATATTACCAAGTATGGTTAGGCCAATACAACTCTTATAAGGACAAAAGGATCCTTGTGTTGTCAAGTACCGTTAGGTCAACACAACAAGTTTCAATAAATGAAAGAAGGTAATATTTTACGTAGGCAAGGAATGAGAGACTTCTTGCGATTGTGCTTTGTCTGAATGAGATGTATGAAGATGATGTAGCACAATGTAGACTTCTCTTTTTGAATGATGCTTGTGATCTTTGATGTAGAGAGAAGTGAGTGTTTGAGCTTTAAACTTGAGCTTAGAGAGATGAAGTGATTGATATCTTTTGGTGAAGTATTGGTTGCTTTTTGCAATTATGAGCTCAAGATAGTATTCTTAATTGAGGTGAATGGTTGTTGGCTATTCATCTTAAATGAGGTCTTAAATAGCCCCAAGGAATGACCTAATTAGTTGGCCAAAATAAGTTCTAACGGATCTATTCTGATCCTTTCCAGTTGACCACTATATAACTGTTGGGAAAATATTGCTGTTGTGAGTGGGAATATAGCTGTTGTGCAATGGGCAAATTTGATCCGGTCGACCGCCATACTGCCCGATCTTAGTTAGATTGATGCAGGCTGGGGTCCGTTAGATGGGAATCTTCTTGGGATTTAAATTTAATTGGAATATGTTTGTAATAATTGTTGGGATTTTACTTATATTTAATTAGTTTAATTAGGACTCTAGACATTCGATAGTTTTAGGATTCTATTTTGTTTTTAGCTCTCTTTTTTTATTTCTTTATTTGTGGACCCCATCCCCTTTAAATGTGGCTGAGTAGTTTATTTTTTATTTGTTTTATTTTATTATTTTCTGTTATGGTGGGCCCTATTCCCCTCCCTTTGACGTGAGTTGTTAATTTGGTCTTTGAATTAGTTTAGGAATTTCAAATTTTGAGTTACTTTAGGACTCTGTTTTCTGATTAGTATTTAGAATCATATTAGTATTAGGATTGTTATAAAGGCCTTTTTTATTAATGGAAAGGCAGATGATCTTTGATAGAAGGAAAAAAAAACAGAAATTGCTCTCGTGGCTGGTTCTCTCTTCTCTTTCTCTGTGCAGGTACGCAACTACCCCTTTCCCTCCATTTCTATCTCGGCTTCTTTCTCCCTTGTGGTGGAACAGATTCTTTCAACTCCCTTTATTTCTCTCCTGGTTTCTCTCCCCTCCCTCTCTCGGTTTTCTTTTTTTCTTGGCTTGCATTATTTCATCCCTTTACCCCCCTCCCTTTTGATTCCCTAGTTGTCTTTCTTCGTTTTGACTCCCTAAAGTTATCCCATAATTATCCCGTTGTCAGTGTTTCCGTTTTTCCCATCCCATCCCTTTTTCTTCCATCCCTGATATTGGTGTTTTCGATATTCTCCATTTATGTCCAGATCACTTCCACATTATGGATGGGTCTTTAGTGGCATCGGCTACCTGAGATCCGGTCGACCATTATAATCCAGTCAATACACAGGTCTCTCGGCCTATATCGCCCATTAGGAACCGGTTGACCGGTTCCTGCGACCAGATGGTGTTTCAGCTTGGGAATTAGGTCCTTTTCTTTGGTTAGTTTAACCCATTCTTTTTTCCTTTCTTCTAAGGTCATTTTCAGGGATCTTTGACCACCACCTAGGGTCTTTTTAACATGCAATATATGCATAAGTACACTGATGTTTGTGCAAGTGTATTAGCCAAATAGACTAAGTACAATGTCTTCATCTTCAATCTTCATTTTTCATGTCTTGGTCTTTAAGCCTGGACATTTCTTGGTCTTCAAGCGTGGACATTTTCTTGGTCTTCAAGCTTGGACATTTTTTTGGTCTTCAAGCTTGGATTTTTTCTTGGTCTTCAAGCTTGGACATCTCTTTATCTTCGTGCTTGGACATGTTAACTTGAGCTTCAACTTGGTTATTTCTGCCTTGTCTTGCTTGGATGATGAGTTGGCTTGATATTAAATCATGGTACTCATGGAAGATATTAGTATATCTTTAGTATATCTTCAACTATTTATTATCATCAAAACCGAACTAGGGATGTGGGCTTTTCCCATATCCTTGGTGGACACACCTTAATAAGTGTTGAGGTTAAACTATGGTTCACCTTTTAACATGAAGGTAAGGTCAACCTGTACATTTTTGATTTCAAAAAGCAGCAGTGGAAGCATTTCCCTAATGCTTGTTAATTGTTAATTGTTAATTCTTTGGTTTGAACTCACACGTGACATGTACTTCAAGGATGGCGACATGTACTTCAAGGATGGCAGTTCCAGCTGCAAAAGGTTATTAGGAAAGTTGTGGGAGCACTCTTTCAGTTTGACAACCCAAAATGCTCTTATTTATTTCATTATCATCTATTCCTTCCCTATAAGTGACAAAATTTATTGAGACAGATAATAGATAGAGAACAATAGCCATTATCAAAAACTGCTTAACCAGGAAAAAGAGACAAAGCAAGCAAACTTATAAAGGGTCCAAACAGAAATAAAGAAAAAAATGACAACAGATAATTCCTTAAGTCATACCTTCTTGGTCTAACTACTCATTGCTTAGCTTGAACAACTCATTCGATGACCTTGACGTCTGTTGGAACCAGCGGTTCATATTCGAAGCCCATGCTGTATTTTCTTTATGATATTCGCAACCTTTCAAGATTGGTTGTCTTGGAATTGACCTGAGTAATAGCCATTATGGTGTTCCTGTAAATCAATAAATCAGTAAATCCCTCCTTTGTTGAATATTCCGACCTCATTGAAGGGAGGGTAACTGAGCATGCATTGAGTAACTTGTGCCGCTATGGGTGCCCAATCAAGCCAGTTGGGCTTCAGATTAATTTATTTTGGTCTATTGATGGGTTATTGGCCTTGAAACTTTTGTTTTGTGGGTTAGTAATGTATGGGTCTCTTTTACGAGCCAATATTTAGGGATTTTTATTTGCATACGAGATTAGGTGTTAGAGTTCGAACTTATTAGGGTTTTATATTGCTTTCATCTTTTGTTTTGGTCCTAGACTGCAACTAGGAAGTTTGAGTTTTATTTTTGCTCTTGGTCTTTATTAGGATCTTACTCTGGAGACGGAAATAACCACATTAATAGCAGGTCGGATTCCAGCATTGAATAGATTGAAGGGGATGGCATCACAATGGGATCCTGCATCAAACCAACGGGGGATATGGCAGAATTGGTAGATGCTACGGACGTGATTGGATTGAGCCTTGGTATGGAAGCCATTCTTGTTCCTGGATGGGTCTCTTCTAGTCTTTTAGGTTTATGCTCTACCCCAGGTAAAGTTCTACCTGATTTTTCTTTGCAAGACCCTTGGATTCTGAAGGCGTCCTTGGGGTGATCTCGTAGTTCCTATGGGGTGGAGACGATGGGGTCGGTCCTTGAATTTTTCTTCCTTTTACCACATTTTGCTTAAAGGGTTGAAGGGAGATAGTGCATCAAGCGAATCAAACTTTTCCTTGCCATGATGGTTCTATTGCTATTATTATCAGTGATACAAGTCGGATCTTAGATGTAGAAATAGAAGAAGGTAGGTCCCCTTCTCCATCGAAAGCAATGAGATTGTCGCGGATACAGCAATTTAAAAAGCAAACGAAAGGACTCACCAAGCAAGAATGTAGTTCTTTGTGTAGGCGGAGTCGAGTTTCAAATCATAAGATGACAAAGTGACTACACCAACGAATCAAGCTAAACACTTACGATTTGAAAATAAACGAGTTGCTAGTTGTGGAATATTATTCCCGCTAGACTTGAGCCTAACTAAAATGGTTCGACAATTTTGTTCCCCTTCGCCGAAGGAAATCGACCAAAGGTAAGGGGTTTAATGCGGATTTTTCTCCCATTCAATTATACAACCTGTAATAAAATTTGAAATGCTTGTCATGGATTGGAGCCTAAGAATTGGTTTAAATTATCTCCAAGATCTCATGATTATGTTTGTCTAGATTGGGAATTGTGATGGTTCAATTTAGTTTATCTCTTTTGAGAGCTTGAAAACATTTAGCTAATAATATTAAAGTCTATTGTAGAATTTAGTGGTTGGGATCATAAACCAGACCAGATTATATGTCGTTTAGTTATATACGAGGAAGAACAATTGATCATTGATCAAGTGGTGGCTCCAAAACCTTACTTGTAGACCATATCAATGGTTATGTTACTTCTATCGTTCATTTCAGGGAAAATCTACTGAGCTATAGATCCTGCTTTTGAACAAGTTTGAGGGACTTGATTTCCACCTATTTTTGGTGAAACTGCTACTTCAGATATGCCTCCTAAATATCTTCTTTGAAGGTTGCTTTTGTCATTGTCCATACATTTTTGTGGCCAATTAATTGTTTGAAGTTATCCTTGGACCATATATTCCATCTGGTGTCCAAAATATTTGGCTAGTAATATGAAAGTCTATTGTAGAATTAAGTGGCTGAGATCATAAACCAGGCAAATTTTATGTCATTTAATTATCCATGGGAGAACAAT
Organism: Protea cynaroides; assembly: GCA_028583415.1. Taxonomy (NCBI): domain Eukaryota; kingdom Viridiplantae; phylum Streptophyta; class Magnoliopsida; order Proteales; family Proteaceae; genus Protea; species Protea cynaroides. The sequence continues at coordinate 58,744,898 of CM053270.1, forward strand.
TGATCATTGATCATGTGGTGGCTCCAAAACCTTACTAGTAGACCAGATCAATGGTTATGTTACTTCTATCATTTATTACGGAGAAAATCTATTGAGTGATAGATCCTGCTTTTGAACAAGTTTGAGGGACTTCATTTCCACCTATTTTGGTGAAACTGCTTCTTCAGATGGGCCTCCTAATTATCTCCTTTAAAGGTTGCTTCTGTCATTGTCCAGACATTTTTGTGGTCAATTAATTGCCTGAAGTTATCCTTGGACCATATATACCATCTGGTGTCCTCGATGCTATTGACCTTCTTCCTTGTGGTTTATATTCTTTTCTCGGAACCTGATGACTAAGTTTCTTTAAGAACTAAAACTTTGATCTCCCTTCAAGTTAATCAGCCATACTTCCCGTAGGAGATTTTATCTAAATCTAGACACTCCTTCATATCCGGTTCATAGCAAAGAGAGGGAAAGTCTCTCTTTTCTCTTTCGTAACAGGTCTCTTTCATAGCAGGCGGTTAGCAAATTGATATTTGGGGCTGTCTAAATTAGTTTAATATAGCAATACTATTTATTTGGTGTAAATGTGAGTGGTCTGATTAGCATTCTTGCCTTTTCCACTTTGTGTGAGTTTTAGCTGTTGAATGACCTTCATTTGGTTTGCCAGGCATCATTTAGGATTACCGCAACTGCAGTCGTTCTAGAGTTCAACCATGCAGCACGGATAGTGAAGAAAATTAAGCTTGTTGGCTACCCCTCTAAGATCTTCAAAAAGACGGCGCTTATCAAGGACATGTTCACATCAGATCTTGAAGTTGCAAGGTTTGAAGGTGCAGCTATCAGGACTGTGAGTGGGATACGAGGACAGGTTAAAAAGGTAGTGTATGCAGAATGATAAATATGTTATTATGGTCGATGTACATAGTTCAGGCATTTATGTTTTGTATCTTTGATATGGGAATTGGTTGTTTTTGTACTATTGAAGTCGATGAAAATTTCCTTTCTAAATAATTGTTTAGAAGAACTGTTCACCATGAATTGACATGGACAGACAATGGCTGATAAAGAGCATGCCAATTTACATTCCCCTCACAATGGGTTGTTTCTGTTTGATTGTTAATTGAATTTTCATTGGCAGGCTGCCAAAGAAGAGATAGGCAACAAACCCAAAAGGAAGGGAGGGCAACCTAGAGAAGGGATTGCAAGATGCACTTTTGAAGACAGAATTCTGATGAGTGATATTGTTTTCTTGCGTGCATGGACTCAAGTTGAGGTTCCCCACTTCTTCAACCCATTGACAAGTGCTCTGCAGTCTCGTGATCAGGTCTGGAGAGGCATGAAAACAGTGGGTGAACTACGGAGAGAAAACAATCTTCCTTTTCCTGTCAACAAGGACTCATTGTACAAGGTGACCACTTAAATGTTAGGCACAGATTAGTTTACCCTTCTAATATGTCTTTTCCTAACTCTCTTTCTAATATTCTTTTTTCTCTTTGATGGACAGCCAATTGAACGCAAGCAAAGGAAGTTCAACCCAGTGGTGATCCCAAAGTCTCTTCAAGCAGCTCTCCCATTTGCTTCAAAGCCTAAGGACAAGCCTAGTAGGAAGCGGCCGTTGCTTGAAAGCCGACGGGCTGTGGTCATGGAACCTCACGAGCGCAAAATCCATGCTCTTGTCCAACACCTTCAGCTGATCAGAAATGAAAAGGTACATATGATTCTGGGACCCAGTCCTACCCCACTCAAATTGACTCTGAGTTGCTGTTTTATGAAGTGTCTCAACATGGCCTTCTACCATGGATATAAAGGGAACTTCTCTGGGAGGGGGTGGGGGTGTATGGGATGGGCTTCTTTTTGGTGTGGGTGAGCTTTCTAAGGTGGATCCTCAGTAAATAAGATGTTTATATAGTTTTTTTGATGATCTGTGTTGAGCTAATGATTGGTATTAGTGGTTCTCCACCAATTGAACGGTTCAGAATGATTATTTGGTTGCCCTACCATTCAGTTTCAAGTATCGTATGCCTGCTTAGCCTTTTATTTTGCAGCTGGTTGGTCCCACTGGTGCTCTCTCTGTTTTTCCTTTTACCTCTGTTGAATATACCATTTTTTGCTTTTGCTGTTATCTCTTACAAAAAAAAATGTCTGCTGTATTTTTTTTTTTTTTTTGGGTAACAACAACGTCTATTGAATAAAAGATGGAATGTCTACTGTATTGGAATTTAAATTTCCTGTCTGAGTTTTGCTGATTTGTGCTTTTATGTAGATGAAAAAGCGAAAGCTGAAGGAAGAGGAAAAGAGGAAAGCACATGAAGTTGAGAAGGCGAAAAATGAGGAGATCTCTAGGAAACGGCAAAGAGAAGAACGGCGAGGGAGGTATCGGGAGGAAGAAAAACAAAAGAAGAGGAGAGCTGGGAGAAATGCTGAAACCTGATGTTTTAAACCCCTACGGTCAAGAAACATTTTGTGGCTGCAGAGAAGCCCTACATTTTTGCAAATCAAAACATTTTTTACTTTTTGACTATTGACCTGTCATTTCTTTGAAATTAAATGAATGATAGATAATTATTGTCAACTGATTTGATGGTTCTCACTCCCAGTCCTGTGTTAAAGAAAAGTACATTGGGCATGTTGTTTCAGATTTTTTTTTTTACATTGATTTACTGTGTTTGATTTATTTATTTATTTGAGAAATTTTTATGTTTCTTATACAAGATTTTTCTGATTGTTGTATGGAATGTATTATTTCTCTTATGTTACATTTTTACGGCTCCTAGAGGTAGAGGGAAAAGGGGACCAACAATGGCCCATGACATTCAAGGATGTCAGAGGGACATAAAATTCCCATCATTCTAAATGAGCTCGACCAACCATGCAATGGTTCAAATACTTCCAAACTAATTACATGGATTGGGACACTTGCAAGAAAAAATTATAATTTACCAGTAACTACTCTGCGTCGGCCCGATGTAACACAACCAGTGAAGGAAGATTGTTGGAAACAAATAAAGGTATTGTTTTTATTTCATTATAATTAGTACGTGTTAAAGTAAAATGCTTAGTTATTTTGTGACTGAATACACCTTCTATTTCATTGTAGGCAAAATTTGACATTCCAGAATCTGGCAAGAAGTGGGCCTTGAAGAAACTAAATGAAAGATGGAAGGGTTATAAGCATAATTTAAAGATTGATTTTTATGAGAAGCATGATTCAGATGCAGAACGGTAGGCAAACATTGATCTCCAACGTATGTCAAAAGAAGAATGGGATGTAATGTTTAAGTTTTGGGGTAAAGAAGAAAATCAGGTAAGAGTAACTATATCCATACCATGTTTTGTGAATTAAGAAATTTATGTGTTAATTTACTGAATCTTCTTTTTAGGCCATTGCTAGAAGGAACATAACTAATAAGGAAAAACATCACATGCGCCATACGACTGGAACTACTTCATTTCCAGTCATAAGTGAGGATATGGTAAAGCCATTGGTTGATAATTCTCCTTTTTACGCTAAACATAAGTTTCTATTGCTCCCATTAGTCTTTTGATGCAATTGTTATTGTTTTATTTTCAAGCATATTACTGGTCAAATCAGTTGCCCCCTTCTCGTATTGAGTTGTTCGAAAGAACTCATAAATCAAAGTGAACTGGAGCTCCCATTGACCCTATCTCAGCTGAGAGATTGGTTAGTTCAATAACCATTTTTTTTCCTTAGTTTATTTCTGTATTCCTTCCCTTTGATGGCTATTTTAATATAAGATCACATTATATTATTGTTCTGATTCACTTGTAGGTTGCATTTAGAGATCGTCTTGACAGATATTTTTTCGAATGTTATTCGGAACAAACTTGATGCATTTTATGTAAATGGGTTTTGATTTTATGTCATTGTGAATATTTTAACTTGGCTCAGATTAGCATTTGACACTCAAAATCTGATTTCCATCTCTGTTATTATGGATTTTTAGTTCTCCACAATGCAACTATATAAATCATTGAATTCCCAGTTTTGCCTTAAATTTCAGTTTTGTTCTTTAACTTGTATTTGCTCAATTATCCTGTGAAGTTTTCAGTCTGATTCACTTTAGTTATCATAGCCAGTTGTGTGTTCGTCAAATATCTCAACAAGCCTGCAATCAAGAGTATCAAGGTAGATTATGTAATTGAACTGGTTTGCATCCCTAGTTGTGCGACATGAAGGTTACCAACTCTCTGACAAGCTGGTAAGTTACTTCTTCAGCCTTGTCTGGCTTTCCAATGTTATACACTTCTTTACTAGTTTCCCTGTTCCAAAAGTGTTTTCCAAACTCAGGGAATATAGCCTTTCCGAGTTTTTTTTTTTTTGGTTATCCCCTTTGGTTAATATAGGCTTGATTTAATCTACTGATGTATGTATCCTGTAGAATAGCTTCCCTTCCATTAATTAACCAGGGGCAGTGTGTCAAAAGTGAGCTTTGTTCATCATGACTAGGATAACTTGAGTTGAAATATTCTCATTCTATTAACCAGGCTGAGCATTGTTAGCATTGTTCGTCATGGCTAGGATAACTTTAGTTTTCTATTAAAAGTGTTGAAGTTGAGCTTCTTGGTGACAGTTATAAGTAATACAAAATCAAAATAATTTTCCAGATGACCGAACTTATTTGATTTTGTCAGGGCCAAGATTGGGTTATGTTTAATTTACCTTATTCCATTTTGCTTTGCAATTTCCACTTTTTTCTAGTTGTAAATTTTTTTTCTTAACTCATAGAATTATAAACAAGACCCAAATAAACCCGGCCATCAATGTATTGTGCTATGGTTTCCTTGAGAGACTAGGAAACTGAGAAATCTGGAAAATTCAGAGCCGCAGGCTGTTGGTATGCCTGGAATCTCTGGCCACAGGTTCCAGCTTGCTGCAGGAGCTCTTTTTATTATTCCTGGCACTGCTGCTAGTGCCTAGATACTGGTTCAGAGTGTGGGAAGTAGGAATCTCCTGTGTTTTATGTTAAACTGTACAGAGTAAACCCATATATAGCTACTCAATCTGTATTCTCCCTTTGCACCTATTTTTTGTGCCTTATTTAAGCACATGAGGATGCCAAAGGCTGCAATATTGTCATGTATGATTGTTTTGCTTTCTTTAGTCGAGTTCATGTGGTTCAAGACTTACATTAGTTTTCTCTTTTCTATATATAAGTTGTTACTTGAGTCCTGAAATGGTCAGGAATTGAAGGTAATGTAACTTGTCCATTTTAATGTTCCACTTTGAATCCTAGTAGAATAACAGTCATTTTCAGCCCAGCATGTTGTTTTATTTTGGAGTTTGCTTTTGTAGTTCAATTTTTGGTTTTGAGACAAAGTAGATCCATTAACTATTGCATAATTTTGATTAGACTGGAGACCATTAATTTCATTATTAAATCAGGTTTAGATGTTGGCCACCTAACAATAGCCAGGCAAAGGAATATGGTTTATCTCTCTCTCTCTCTCTCTCTCTCTCTCTCTCTCTCTCTCTCTCTCTCAACATCCCCCAAAATAGTTGATGTTGAAGTTTTCGAAATATTTCCTCTGTTTTTGTATGTATACTTGTAAATCTTGAATTCAAGTAGAAATTTCTGCTACTCTAGTGTGGTATGCCTCTCAAGATAGAAGAGACTTTTTCTGAATTTTTTGCTCTGCCCAAGTACTGTTTCTTCAAGTGTGGTTCTACAATTATCCTTCAAGGTTTTATTACATAATTCTTAAATAAAATTAAGCATTTTTTCCTCAGTCTGATCTCAATCCTTCATTCACTCAAAAGCTCTACTCATTTAATTACTTTGACCATCTTTCAGTTCTACATTTAAATGCCCCAAAGTTTTAATAAGAAAAATTCTGATTCTTGTGACCAGGTCATAGGCTAGTTTAGAAACCCAAACTGGATTATTTCTTTTTTCTGGAATTTCAATTGCTGACACAATAGTATATGATCTGGGATCCTTGAGGGAAATCTTCGATTCTCAAAAAATGGTTGAATTCTTTTCCACCATTTATTGTATGATTTTTTAGTACCTAATTTAAGTGATATCTATCATTAAGGCATCAAATTTATAATTATTTTTGGGTTATGACCTGCTTTGGATGTTAGTTGAATATTTTTTGTTTGGGGCTTAAACTAACATTGTCAGTTACCATGATCTAATCTTTCCTTGATCAATTGTGATTGATAGGATGATAATGAGGAAGCTCAAGAAGAGTTTCCAAAGAAATCCAAGTTTTTCTTCAGCACGGCAGTTGGAAGTTGGGATGCAGAATTCTGTGTAAAAGTTGATGATAGCATCAACCTTGAGCTTGGTTAGAATCCAACATTTTCCTGGCCTATTATAAAGAAATGGAATCTGTTATGACACACACTTCTGTTTACATAGCTAGCTTATTGACACATTATCAAAAGAGTGCTTAAATTGAGAGATATTTCTATTTACATACCCTGGATTAATAAGAAAAATTGTGGTTCTTGTTTGAATGTTTAAATGCCCCAAAGTTTGTGTATTAAATTACTGTCTTCCTGCGGAGTTTTACATTTTTTCTATTTTAATTTGATTGTCGTATACAAATTGCATTCAATAACTCAGCCAATTTTATACTTAACTTCAGTGCGAAAGACTGGGTACTGTGTTGTTGCCATTATCTCCGTGACAAAATTGTTTCCTGACTTGGATACTTCGTTATTCCCTAGTGTCACTGCTGCTGAGAAGCTTCATGCCTTGTTCTACAATAACAGAGTAGCCATAAGATGTTAAACAGTCCATACCATCCCAAACCTCCTCTTGTTTACAGATTCTCAATGTGGCGCTGGAAGTATTATGCAAACTGTGATGGAAGAATAGTTAACTCTTAATTGCTTCACTTCCATAATCTAACAAACCAAAAGTTATGAATCAGTGTGGCATATCTTCTTCAGTTGTTCATTCTCTAAAAGAATTTGGTTTGCTAGTCCATTAGGTTTAATGACAGAGTGTCTTGCTGCTTGTACCAAAATCTACTGGTGTTATCAATCAACACTTAAAAAATCAGATATTTTGGTAGATCTTTGCTTCATTTTTTTTTTTAAATCACAGATATAAACAATAGCTGAGAAAATATATCAGATATTGATGATCAAGTGTAAGGATTAAGGAAATGATTAAATATGACTCAAAACAATTTCAGAATGTCTTTGAATTTCAGAAGCGATAACCAGCAAGGTAACAATCAGAATTATGAAATTGATATGGGAAAACAGAGAAGACGAAAGAGTATATATGAGATTCAAAAGGGAAGAGAAGAAGAATAAGATAAAGAACTAATTGAGAGATGTCGCCTAGTTGCAGGGATGAAGCCGAAGTAGACGAAGTAGTGGAGAAACTATCAGTCAGATCTGGAAAGTCACAGATCCATTCAACATGTGATCAGAGCACATAAACTCCAAATTTCATTCCAAAAAGATCCACTAAATTTGTATAGGGGTACAGCCCTATTTATAAAGACCAAATAGGCTGACTTTAGGACTCCTGAACCAATTAAACAACTGTCCCTGACTAGCGTATCTATGACTGCATGTAATTTTATACAATGTATTCATTTTTATTTCATTCATTATGGATTAATTGTGGTTGTTTAGATTATATGCCTTGAGTAGTAAAATTAATATTTTTTTAATCTATGATTTAATTTTATTGAAAACAGGATTGAGTACAATGAGTACCACTGGGGAAAGTGAAGGTACTAGCTCAGGTTCATCAGAGTTAATTAGAGTTCTACTCTTTAATATGGAGGTCCAATCTGAATGCCTATATCAAGATCAATTTTTTTTTATCAGCAACACAAATAAAAAATGACAGCAAATCAAAACATTTTTTACTTTTTGACTATTGACCTGTCATTTCTTTGAAATTAAATGAATGATAGATAATTATTGTCAACTGATTTGATGGTTCTCACTCGCAGTCCTGCATTAAAGAAAAGTACATTGGCCATGTTGTTTCAGATTTTTTTTTTACATTGATTTACTGTGTTTGATTTATTTATTTATTTGAGAAATTTTTATGTTTCTTATACAAGATTTTCTGATTGTTGTATGGAATGTATTATTTCTTTTATGTTACATTTTTTACAGCTCCTAGAGGTAGAGGGAAAAGGGGACCAACAATGGCCCATGACATTTCAAGGATGTCAGAGGGACATAAAATTCCCATCATTCTAAATGAGCTCGACCAACTATGCAATGGTTCAAATACTTCCAAACTAATTACATGGATTGGGACACTTGCAAGAAAAAACTATAATTTACCAGTAACTACTCTGCGTCGGCCCGATGTAACACAACTAGTGAAGGGAAATTGTTGGAAATAAATAAAGGTATTGTTTTTATTTCATTATAATTAGTATGTGTTAAAGTAAAATGCTTAGTTATTTTGCGATTGAATACACCTTCTATTTCATTGTAGGCAAAATTTGACATTCCAGAATCTGGCAAGAAGTGAGCCTTGAAGAAACTAAATGAAAGATGGAAGGGTTATAAACATAATTTAAAGATTGATTTTTATGAGAAGCATGATTCAGATGCAGAACGGTAGGCAAACATTGATCTCCAAGGTATGTCAAAAGAAGAATGGGATGTAATGTTTAAGTTTTGGGGTAAAGAAGAAAATCAGGTAAGAGTAACTATATCCATACCATGTTTTGTGAATTAAGAAATCTATGTGTTAATTTACTGAATCTTCTTTTTAGGCCATTGCTAGAAGGAACATAACTAATAAGGAAAAACATCACATGCGCCATACGACTGGAACTACTTCATTTCCAGTCATAAGTGAGGATATGGTAAAGCCATTGGTTGATAATTCTCCTTTTTACGCTAAACATAAGTTTCTATTGCTCCCATTAGTCTTTTGATGCAATTGTTATTGTTTTATTTTCAAGCATATTGCTGATCCAAATCAGTTGCCCCCTTCTCGTATTGAGTTGTTCGAAAGAACTCATAAATCAAAGTGAACTGGAGCTCCCATTGACCCTATCTCAGCTGAGAGATTGGTTAGTTTAATAACCATTTTTTCCTTAGTTTATTTCTGTATTCCTTCCCTTTGATGGCTATTTTAATATAAGATCACATTATATTATTGTTCTGATTCACTTGTAGGTTGCATTTAGAGATCGTCTTGACAAGGAAAGTGAAGAAAGCTGATTAGATAAAGCTGTTCATGAATCAATTTTTGTAGATGTAATGGGACGGGATTGTCATGGACGGGTGCGTTTTCTGAGGCTTGGAATAACCCCAATGGAATTATATGGCAGACAAGCAATGTGCTAACAGAGGCAAGCCCAACAGTTGAGGGAACTAATGGAAGAGAATAAGATGTGGAAAGGGAAGGTGGGTGCAATGGAGGAGAAAATGGGTGAAATGCAGTCCCAGTCACATTCTCACTCTTCCCAACGTGGTAAATAGGCAAACTTAAAGTCATCTTCAGATGCCTGTAACATCTTTGCATTTTTTTGTAGTATTTAACTTTGTTTCTTTTCTTTATTGCTGCAGTTTTCATTTAATTCATTCCTTAATTTTTTGCTTCATTAGGAGAAGAAGCCGGACTTGGATCAGAGTAATGAGGAAGAAGAATAGCGGATACAGGACCAGGGTGTACAGATATTTTTTCGAATGTTTATTTGGAACAAACTTGATGCATTATATGTAAATGGGTTTTGATTTTATGTCGTTGTGAATATTTTAACTTGGCTCAGATTAGCATTTGACACTCAAAATCTGATTTCCGTCTCTGTTATTATGGATTTTTAGTTCTCCACAATGCAACTATATAAATCATTTGAATTCCCAGTTTTGCCTTAGATTTCAATTTTGTTCTTTAACTCGTATTTGCTCAATTATCCTGTGAAGTTTTCAGTTTGATTCACTTTAGTTATCATAACCAGTTGTGTGTTCGTCAAATATGTCAACAAGCCTGCAATCAAGAGTATCAAGGTAGATTATGTAATTGAACTGGTTTGCATCCCTAGTTGTGCGACATGAAGGTTACCAACTCTCTGAAAAACTGGTAAGTTACTTCTTCAGCCTTGTCTGGCTTTCCAATGTTATACACTTCTTTACTAGTTTTCCTGTTCCAAAAGTGTTTTCCAAACTCATATCCTGCATTGTATTACTGAAGAATAAGTATAAGCTTTGCAACTCTGCACTGAACACCAAAGTATCAATCTCATGGTCACATTCCATACCAAACCCAGTTCTTCGCTCAACTCCTAGATCACTTCGCCTTTAAGCCACAGAGCTACAAAATCTTCTACCAAAAGTACCTCATCAACAAAAAGTATTGGTCTCATGGAGGTCCCATCTTTGTCTATGCAGGCAATGAGGGAGATATTGAATGGTTTTCTGCCAATACTGGTTTCATGCTAGACATTGCTCCCAAGTTCCGAGCTCTACTTGTCTTCATTGAAGTACTACTTCTGTCAAAAGATGAATAGATGGATGTTCTTTGGATTTTATTAAAGATTGCTTATGGGTTCCTCTGTCTCAATTATTCTTCTATGGAAAAACCTGTGCAGAATAGATTTTATGGGGATTCACTGCCATTTGGGAAGGATTCTTACCAATCTACTGAGACATTGGGGTATCTGAATTCACAGCAAGCACTAGCAGATTTCACGATTAACATTCGGAGTTTGAAGCAGAACTTATCTTCTGAAACATCCCCTGTGGTGATCTTTGGTGGGTCTTATGGAGGAAGTAAGTTACACTCTGATATCTCTCTTCTTTTAGTTCCATTGCTTGGATTTTGGTGGTCTTATTGGCTGTATATGATAGATCAGAAGTCTGTCTCGAAATCATTCCTTCTGCTTCATTCTTTTTTAAGTTTGTCATGTTTACTTTTTGAGTTCAAGTTAGCGTGATCAGTCATATGGTCACTTGATAAATTGTTAATTTGTAACCTTAGATTGAAAATTGTTTAGGCTTGGAGATTGTGAAATGAAGGCACAGGATTGGACTTAAGATAAGCATTTCGATTTGACCTTGTGAGTACTGTACTTGCTACATTGACTTTACCAGACATGTTATCATATATTTTTCTATTACTCAATCCTTAGTGTATGACTAGTTTAAGCATCAGGTACACATGAACTCACAAGCTTATTTATGTTTGCATCACCAGAAGCTTGCTTCTCCAGTGAAGAGCTCAAGAAGATCCTTTGGGAAAAATGAGCCCGGCTGATGGACTATCATTCGTTGTGACTTAATTAGAACCAGGTAGGGCTCTTAATATGAGGTCCAGACATAGTTAACTATATTAACTGAATAATGAAAGTAACTACCATGAACAATTTTTATCATAAGATTTAACTTAAACAAGTAGAGTAGCGAAAACTCAATTTATCAAAACCTTGTCTGAGTTGTCCTGTTTGGAGCATAAAAACCAGCTGGTCCATCAGAGGGTGAAGATGTATTGGATCCATATCCAGGAAACACGGGCTTGATGGTTTACGCCTATCTCTTTTGTCATCCCTTGCTTTGCCGTCCTTGTGTGAGGAGGATGTATCCAATCCTTCCATTGAGTAAGACTCTTTGGAAGATGATTCTCCCCCACCTCTACCATTGTATGCCTTCTTGAGCTTGGAGGGTTCGTCTCTCTTGTACTCTAGTAGGGACTCTACCGTTGCTATGGTTGAAGCGACATCTTATACTCCCCGCCGTTGCAATTCTTGTGCGGCCCAACCTTGGAGTCCATCCATGAAGTTGAATAGTAATTCTTCTTTAGTCATACTCGGGACATCTAACATGAGTGTCGAGAATTCCTTTACATAGTCCCGAATAGACCCAGTTTGCTTGAGTCCTTTGAGACTTCTCCTCGCCAAGAATGTAGCGTTCTCAGGATAGAATTGCTTCTTTAGCTCTTTTTTAAAACTATCTCAAGTATTTATACTGCACGTACCTCTTTCCATGTTTGCATGCCGCCTATGCCACCATAGAGTCGCTGTGTCTTTAAGGTAGAAAACGGCAGTTTGCACCTTCCTTGGCTCTTCAAGTGAGATTGCTTCAAAGTATCTTTCCATTTGCCACAAGAAGTTATCGATTTCTCGGGCGTCACGTCGTCCATCGTAGGACATTGGCTTTGGCACCTCCACCTTAGGCGCTTCCTTAGGGGTAATGGCTCTTCCAGCCACGGCTCGTTTACATAATGCCCAGTCGGCTCGCATTTCTTGCATTTGGGCTTCAAGGTAGCCAACGTTTGCAGTATTTGAGCTTTGAGAGCGTCGAATTCACCTTGTAGATGCACTGTGGTGCTGCGAACAGTTTGGTCGAGCCCTTCGAGTCGGCCATTGAACTCCTCCTTGAGTTCTCCCACGCGGCCTTCGAGCTCTTCTTCATTTAGTTCCACGGCATCAACCCTGTCTCGGGTCTCACCCGTGACTACCTCCACTCGATGTAGTTGGGCCTCCATCGCACCTACCAAGTCTATGGACTTGTCCTTGCTCCTCTTGCTCTAACTGCGTTGGGGTTAGCATCCCTTCCTCGTTCCTCCTCGGGGATCACTACGTCGTGTGCCTCCAAGGTATGCGACATGGTGTCTATGTTGCTGCACAAGTGTCTCCCTCGTAACCTTGCTCTGATACCAAATGTCACGGCCTTAGTGTAACTAAGCTAACCGTACGGCACTTAGTTGCTCACAAGCCTTCTTAAGAACTAAGTAAGCCTAAGAGAGTAGAGAACACAAGAGAGCTTTTAGAAGAATGGGCTTCTATTACAAAGATCTCTTACAATGCTTGGATGCAAAGTGTGTAGAGTGCCTTGGCCAAATGAGGTCTACCTTATTTATAGGCACCAAGGGGTACAATGAATGGTTAAGATTTGTACAAGTGTTATACATCCAATGGCTGAGAACATTCTAGTATAGAGGTCTAGAATACTCCCACCTCCTTAGAAAAGTCTAGAGTAAGTCTATATAAGTGTGGAGGTTTCTAGAGAACCCCACTTAAGTCCAAGTGTAGAGAATTGTGTAGAGAATTCTAGAATATGGGCTAACCCATCTACCCATGTGTCCATCCATGGACCTTGTAGACGGAGCGGGTTGCGGGTCGTGACATACCGCTAGGGTAAGAGCCGCTGAGAACATCGACTGCGAAAACGTAGTGGCATGTTATGTGTTTAATGGGACCCAATCTATTGTATAGATACTAGATTAGACCAATCTAGTATGTGATAAGTTAAATGGCCTGATTTAACGTGTTCCATCAATTTTGAAGCTTTTGGCGTATTATTGTTGTTTTTATACCTATTTTTGATTTTTTTTGTTTTTGTTTTTTTTCCTCAAAATCACAATGCAAAACCTTGAAAACAAGTACCCATGTAGTCTCCCTGAAAGGTTGGTTTGCTTGTATTACTGTGCAGTTATGCCTGTTTCTTTGCATAGAATTTTAAATGATATTTGACCCTGAAGTTTCAGCCTAATCGGATTATAATAGATTGTGAAATTTCAGGCACATGGTGGGTTCATTCCATGGGATATATTCATACAATAGGGGCTAGGAGGAAGAGAAGAAAAAAAATTCAATTGGTATATATTTTAAATACTTACCAAGAATCCTATACTAATTGGCACTGTGAAATTCTCACTAGAGTAGGTTGTATGTACTGGTATTGGTGTTTTTGATATTCTCCATTTATGTCTAGATCACTTCCACATTATGGATGGGTCTTTGGTGGCATCGGCTACCTGAGATCCGATTGACCATTATAATCCAGTCAATACACAGGTCTCTCGGCCTATATCGCCCATTAGGAACCGGTTGACCGGTTCTTGCGACTAGATGGTGTTTCAACTTGGGAATTAGGTCCTTTTCTTTGGTTAGTTTAACCCATTCTTTTTTCCTTTCTTCTAAGGTCATTTTCAGGGATCTTTGACCACCACTTAGGGTCTTTTTAACATGCAATATATGCATGAGTACATTGATGTTTGTGCAAGTGTATTAGCCAAATAGACTAAGTACAATGTCTTCATCTTCAATCTTCATTTTTTATGTCTTGGTCTTTAAGCCTGGACATCTCTTGGTTTTCAAGCGTGGACATTTTCTTGGTCTTCAAGCTTGGACATTTTCTTGGTCTTCAAGCTTGGACATCTCTTTATCTTCGTGCTTGGACATGTTGACTTGAGCTTCAACTTGGTTATTTGTGCCTTGTCTTGCTTGGATGATGAGTTGGCTTGATATTAAATCATGATACTCATGGAAGATATCCGTATATCTTTAGTATATCTTCAACTATTTATTATCATCAAAACCGAACTAGGGATGTGGGCTTTTCCCATATCCTTGGTGGACACACCTTAGTAAGTGTTGAGGTTAAACTATGGTTCACCTTTTAACATGGAGGTAAGGTCCACCTGTACATTTTGGATTTCAAAAAGCAGCAGTGGAAGCATTTCCCTAATGCTTGTTAATTGTTAATTCTTTGGTTTGAACTCACACATGACATGTACTTCAAGGATGGTGACATGTACTTCAAGGATGGCAGTTCCAGCTGCAAAAGGTTATTAGGAAAGTTGTGGGAGCACTCTTTCAGTTTGACAGCCCAAAATGCTCTTATTTATTTCATTATCATCTATTCCGCCCTTATAAGTGACAAAATTTATTGAGACAGATAATAGATAGAGAACAATAGCCATTATCAAAGACTGCTTAACCAGGAAGAAGAGACAAAGCAAGCAAACTTACAAAGGGTCCAAACAGAAATAAAGAAAAAAATGACAACAGATAATTCCTTACGTCGTACCTTCTTGGTCTAACTACTCCTTGCTTAGCTTGAACAACTCATTCGATGACCTTGACGTTTGTTGGAACCAGCGGTTCATATTCGAAGCCCAATGCTGTATTTTCTTTATGATATTCGCAACCTTTCAAGATTGGTTGTCTTGGAATTGACCTGAGCAATAGCCATTATGGTGTTCCTATAAACCAATAAATCAGTAAATCCTTCCTTTGTTGAATATTCTGACCTCATTGAAGGGAGGGTAACTGAGCATGCATTGAGT
Organism: Protea cynaroides; assembly: GCA_028583415.1. Lineage (NCBI taxonomy): Eukaryota > Viridiplantae > Streptophyta > Magnoliopsida > Proteales > Proteaceae > Protea > Protea cynaroides. The sequence goes on from CM053270.1 coordinate 58,759,915, forward strand.
AACTTGTGCAGCTATGGGTGCCCAATCAAGCCAGCTGGGCTTCAGATTAATTTATTTTGATCTATTGATGGGTTATTGGCCTTGGGACTTTTGTTTTGTGGGTTCTTAATGTAAGGGTCTCTTTTACGAGCCAATATTTAGGGATTTTTATTTGCATATGAGATTAGGTGTTAGAGTCCGAACTTATTAGGGTTTTATATTGCTTTCATCTTTTGTTTTGGTCCTAGACTGCAACTAGGAAGTTTTGAGTTTTATTTTCAATTGCTCTTGGTCTTTATTAGGAGCTTATCTTTAGTTAAGTTTCATAGTAATTGGGTTGGGTTATATTTTAGATAGTCACTGTGAAACATGCGTAGGAACTGCCCGACGATGCCTTAACCACTATGCTTACCACCCCCAGGTTCCTATCCATCAAAGTGAAGTTTTACCACACCAACAGGGAGTGGGGTAAAAGTTTTCTGTATATTTACTATCAGGCGTAACACCTTGCCAACCCTTATGAGAAGTATACAACCTGCAATATCCTGAGGATTATTCAGTGCACACGATGTGACAAGTATACATGGATGGTAGTTGGAGTCGGCGGCTCTCCTAATGTTCTCTCATCTGGGATCCCTGGGAAAGAGGATCAAGTTGGCCCTTGCGAATAGCATGATGCACTATCTCCCTTCAACCCTTTGAGGAAATACGTAAAAGAAAGAAAAATGCATGGACCGACCATGGTCTTACAGAGCCTCATTGGTAACTGCTTTAGAACAGAATCCAGAAATGGATTTCCAGCCTTTATCTCTATTGAACAAGACACTTGAGGGGCGAAGCATTACTCCTTCCAAACTAGCAACAACTGCTGCTGTGGAGATGTTAGGAATTTATGACGGCCCTATCTATTCATCTTTTTTATTTCAAAAAAAGAAAAAAAGGAGTTTTGCATCTCTCCAGGACTTAGGGAACAAATAGGTGTGGGAAAGAGGGAGAAGGGGGGCGGGGGAAGGGGGGAGCCCTCTCCTGTTGCTGATCCCGTACCACCCACCCTTTCCTTGAGGTCCGACTTCTATTTATCGACACTATCTTTCATTTCGTCCAAGCAGAATCTGAAGTATCTGCTTTATTAGGCAGAATCCTTCCACTGTGGGTTGATTGGCGACCCCCTTTGTGAGGAGACACCCCTTCTCCCAAAGTTACAGAGCTATTTTGCCGAGTTCCTTAGAGTTATGAATCCACCATGTGCGGGTTCAATTCCTGTCGTTCGCCCTTTTCATTTTTTTCCTATTTAGTACGGCGGCGAAGAATTACACTATCACTATATTTATTCCTTTTTCTACTTCTCTTCCATGTGTAGGATAACCTTCAGGGCGGGCGGCGTGAACTCTAATTCGATTTGGGTATTTAATCCCACCGCTGAGATGTTCAGTTGACTCCTTAGCCTTGATAGGAAGATGGCTTATTCCAAAATTAGTGCGTAAAGGTAAGGAACTTTGATGAACTAATGCGAGTGGGTTGTTTCATAGCTTTAATTTGAACTGCAGATCTTACTCTGGAGACGAAAATAACCGCATTAATAGCAGGTCGGATTCCAGCATTGAATAGATTAAAGGGATGGCATCACAATGGGATCCTGGCCTCAAACCAACGGGGGATATGGCAGAATTGGTAGATGCTACGGACTTGATTGGATTGAGCCTTGGTATGGAAGCCATTCTTGTTCCTGGATGGGCCTCTTCTAGTCTTTTAGGTTTATGCTCTACCCCGGGTAAAGTTCTACCTGATTTTTCTTTGCAAGACCCCTGGATGCTGAAGGCGTTGTTGGGGTGATCTTGTAGTTCCTATGGGGTGGAGACGATTGGGTCGGTCCTTGGATTTTTCTTCCTTTTACCACATTTTGCTCAAAGGGTTGAAGGGAGAAAGTGCATCAAGCGAATCAAACTTTTCCTTGCCATGATGGTTCTGTTGCTATTATTATCAATGATACAAGTCGGATCTTAGATGTAGAAATAGAAGAAGGTAGGTCCCCTTCTCCATCGAAAGCAATGAGATTGTCGTGGATACAGCAATTTAAAAAGCAAACGAAAGGACTCACCAAGCAAGAACGTAGTTCCTTGTGTAGGCGGAATCGAGTTTCAAATCATAAGATGGCAAAGTGACTACACCAACGAATCAAGCTGTACACTTGCGATTTGAAAATAAACGAGTTGCTAGTTGTGGAATATTATTCCCGCTAGACTTGAGCCTAACTAAAATGGTTCGACAATTTTGTTCGCCTTCGCCGAAGGAAATCAACCCAAGGTAAGGGGTTTAATGCGGATTTTTCTCCCATTCAATTATACAACCTGTAATAAAATTTGAAATGCTTGTAATGGATCGGAGCCTATGAATTGGTTTATATTATCTCCAAGATCTCATGATTATGTTTGTCTAGATTGGGAATTGTAATGGTTCAATTCAGTTTATCACTTTTGAGAGCTTGAAAACATTTAGCTAATAATATTAAAGTCTATTGTAGAATTTAGTGGTTGGGATCATAAACCAGACCAGATTATATGTCATTTAGTTATATAAGAGGAAGAACAATTGGTCATTGATCAAGTGGTGGCTCCAAAACCTTACTTGTAGATCATATCTATGGTTATGTTACTTCTATCATTCATTTCAGGGAAAATCTACTGAGCTATAGATCCTGCTTTTGAACAAGTTTGAGGGACTTGATTTTCACCTATTTTTGGTGAAACTGCTACTTCAGATATGCCTCCTAAATATCTTCTTTGAAGGTTGCTTTTGTCATTGTCCATACATTTTTGTGGCCAATTAATTGTTTGAAGTTATCCTTGGACCATATATTCCATCTGGTGTCCAAAATATTTGGCTAGTAATATGAAAGTTTATTGTAGAATTAAGTGGCTGAGATCATAAACCAGGCAAATTTAATGTCATTTAATTATCCATGGGAGAACAATTGATCATTGATCATGTGGTGGCTCCAAAACCTTACTAGTAGACCAGATCAATGGTTATGTTACTTCTATCATTTATTTCAGAGAAAATCTATTGGGTGATAGATCCTGCTTTTGAACAAGTTTGAGGGACTTCATTTCCACCTATTTTTGGTGAAACTGCTTCTTCAGATGGGCCTCCTAAATATCTCCTTTGAAGGTTGCTTCTGTCATTGTTCAGACATTTTTGTGTTCAATTAATTGCCAGAAGTTATCCTTGGACCATATATACCATCTGGTGTCCCCGATGCTATTGACCTTCTTCCTTGTGGTTTATATTCTTTTCTCGGAACCTGATGACTAGGTTTCTTTAGGAACTAAAACTTTGATCTCCCATCAAGTTAATCAGCCATACTTCCCGTAGGAGATTTTATCTAAAAATCTAGACACTCCTTCATATCCGGTTCATAGCAAAGAGAGGGAAAGTCGCTCTTTTCTCTTTCATAACAGGTCTCTCTTTCATAGCAGGCGGTTAGCAAATTGATATTTGGGGCTGTCTAAATTAGTGTAATTTAGTAATACTATTTATTTGGAGTAAATGTGAGTGGTCTGTTTAGCATTGTTGCCTTTTCCACTTTGTGTGAGTTTTAGCTGCTGAATCACCTTCATTTGGTTTGCCAGACATCATTTAGGATTACCGCAACTGCAGTCGTTCTAGAGTTCAGCCATGCAGCACGGATAGTGAAGAAAATTAAGCTTGTTGGCTACCCCTCTAAGATCTTCAAAAAGACGACGCTTATCAAGGGCATGTTCACATCAAATCTTGAAGTTGCAAGGTTTGAAGGTGCAACTATCAGGACTGTGAGTGGGATACGAGGACAGGTTAAAAAGGTAGTATATGCAGAATGAGAAATATCTTATTATGGTCGGTGTACATTGTCACACCTGAATTCTGCACCAACCAGAATGGTGTGATGAATTGTCAAACCAACGGTTCAATCAGGATCTCGAATAGGCTATCCCACATATGATAAACCAAAACACATTCCACATTAATCAGAGATAATAAAATAAATAGCGAAAGTTTTACAGATAATGTGTAAGACCCGCACGCCACGAACCCGGCCTAACCTTATATTTTGTGTCGGGACCCGTCTACATGTCATGGTTGAGCCAAGTGGACCAAATGTGTGAAGAAAAATCAAGACCCAATATGAAAATTTACTCAAAAACAGTCAAAATGAGGGTAGGGTCGCAGGTTTTAACAGACAGGTCCGACCCTCCCATCGACCCCCAGTAATCGGGAAAAACAGCACGAACCGAAAATTAGGAAACTTTTCTAATTTCAATTGGAACCTTTCCTAAACTCAATGAGACTTATTTTGGGAGGTTTTACTCTATAAATAGGACGTCCCTAAGCCTCTTTCACTCCTTTTATAACCCTAATTGGATTAAGAGAAAGAGAAGAAAAGGAAGAGAAGGAGAAGAGAAAGAGAATTGAAGAAGAAGACCAAGGAGGAGAAAATTCAAAGGAAACTCCGAATCTCAGCAAACCTAAGGTATGTCCCCATGATTTATTTAAGACCTTAGAATGGTTTATGAAGAGGGTATGACTTAGAAGAAACTCAAATCACCCATCCATGGTTAGGTTTAAATGGAAACCATGGAGGAGATCATTGAAACCATGTAGGTGAATAAAGAATAGTTCTAAACCATAGAACATGTATGGAATGGATTATAGAAGCAAGCCATATGACCCCAAACATGAATGAATGTACGAAATTTGATATTTTCGACTCAAACCATGGGGGGTCGCACCTAGGGTCTATGAAACCTCCGACCCTAGCATCGACCCCCAGCATTTGGGAAGTTCAGGAAAGGAGGGGTAGCACCTAGGGTCGATGGAATATCCGACCCTAGGCATCGACCCCCAGTTAACAGCAAGCTGTAAAAATTAGAATAAATTCTAATTAAATTCTATCGACTTTGCTAGGTCTTCTAGCAATATAATATTGATATAAAAATGATTCTTAAGGCTTGGAAAGAGGATCTACAAACAAGCAAAGGTGAGGGAACAAGACCTAAACTAATTGATTAATAACAAATTATTTTTATTTCTTGACTCCAATACTATGATTGTAATATGCGTGTGTGCTTGTAATGTGCATTCAACATGTCATCCAATATTTCTATTATTATTGTTCATGCATATTTAAATTTATTGATGATGATGTTGATGATGGTAGGAATAGGCATGTGAATGTTTGTGTTTGGCTGGTGTACATGGTGCGGGTAGGGATGGTATCAATCGATATTTCGATGCCGTTCTCATCGGGGTATATTGTGCCATGGTCTATTCTGGGGTGAGGCCTTGGATACATTGTTTGACATTAGGGTTGGTTAGTTGTGAGCCCAGTTTGCAAGCCCTCGCCAACAAGGGCTTACGTGTTGGTATGGGCAACCGGTACAGCCATGCCGTTTTCATGGGGTGTATATTGTCCATGGTGGGTGCATGTGAGGCGACAGTGACGTTTTCATTGGGCGTTTTCACACACTTGTGTATAGAGGTGCGGCGTTTCCACACTCGTGTATGGGAAGAAATGTCGTACACCTCTGTTATGGAATGAGGTGGGAGAGAGAAGGATTGTAGGACCGAAGTTCGTCGAAGAAACTTGTCGAGTGATTGATCAAATTAAAGAAAGAGTGAAGACAGCTCAAGTTCGACAAAAACACTATGCTGATAACCGACGTCGAGATCTGGAGTTTGCAGTGGGTGATAAAGTATTCTTGAAGATATCACCTGTGCGAGGTCTGAAACGGTTTGGTAAGAAGGGGAAGCTATGCCCCAGGTATGTGGGATCATACGAGATTTTGACCAGACGTGGTAATGTGGCATATCAGCTGGCTCTACCACCATCCATGTTAAGCGTTCATGATGTGTTCCATATATCTTTATTGAAGAAGTATGTCAGGGATCCATCGCACATCTTGATAGCAGACCCACCAGACTTGACAGATGACTTAACATTTGAAGTAATACCTGTGATGCTCACAAGCCGAAAGGTACAACACCTTCGAAGTGAGGATATCCACTACGTCAAAGTGCATTGGAAAAGCCAAGATGTGGAAAAAATTATTTGGGAGGAAGAGAACGCAATGAGAAAGGAATACCCTAACATTTTCGATGACCAAGGTACGTTCAAATTTCGAGGCCGAAATTTATTTTAAGGGTGAGGGAGTTGTGAAACCTACATGCAAATTTCGGGGATGAAATTTCTTTTAAGGGTAGGGGAGTTGTAAGACCCACACTCCATGAACCCGATTTAAACCTTGAATTCATGTCGTAACAGGTCTTCCAATCATCACCGGGCCAAATGGGACAAACGAATGACAGACAGGTACGGAACGGGCCGACTTAAGTATGAATTTTATTCATACCGGTCAATGGTACCGGTCGACCGGTATAGCCTGCGCAGCAGACTACTAAGATCCAGAACCGGATCTCTGCGGGTCTCACTTTCTAAATTCCGAACCCTAGGACTTTCCTAATCCTAGGAGGCTTCCTAAACCTAAACTTAGCCTATATAAACCCCTCTAAACCTCCTAAAACCTTTTCCATTGATCCTCACAAACCCTAGAAAGGAGAAAAGGTTAAAGAAGGATAAGAAGCTAGGAAGGAGAGGGAAGAGCCGCCATTGTCGTTCGACGAAGAACACCTTATCGCCAGTTGACGGTAAGTGTTTAAACATTCTTTTACATTATGACTCTAAGATGGTTAGTTTGCTTTGATCAATACCATGCAAAGCAGGTATTGATCTAAACCCTGTTTTGCTGACAAACCCTAATTTAGTCGATAAACCCTAGATTCAAGTTCTAGGTTAAGACCATCGAAACTAGGACTTTAATGGAGTTGGAAACAACTCTAACTCAGTATTCAGACCTAGAATGTGTAGGAGGAACCCTAGGATCAATAGGGGATGACCGACGAAAGTCGAGAAATCGGACGTATGGTCTTCTGGAGACATACCGGTCGACCATACTGGTCGCACCATATGCGACCGGTACCGCAATCGGTACCTTTCGGGGACTGGTCTGTGGGGACCGGCTGACCATACCTGTCACAGGTTTCCCCATAGTGCTGCGACCGGTACCTGCGATCGATCAGCCTTGTGAGAAGTTTTGTAATCTCGTTGGTTTTTCGACCAACGTAAACCCTAAGAGAACTATTCTAATTAAACCCTAATATCGTGTAGGACTTTGTGATAGCACATTTGCTATCACAATTGGATCTTACGACGCAGAGCAAGCTATCAAACGAGCGTCAGGTAAGGGAATCAAACCTAAACCCCAATAATTAATGAACAGTAAAACGTTGTTAATAACCCTGATTCTATGGTGTGATGTTTATGCATACTCGCATGTCATCTTTTATTTCGAGTTATTATTATTGTTCATGCATACTTGCTATGCTAGGTTGTGACTGTTAGGCATGTGATCGTTTTCGTTGGTGTATAGAATGAGAATGGCCTGGGGTCTGGGATCATTCCTCACACTAGCACCTTTCGTATCGTTCTGTCTTAGCATGCTTGGTACAGGTAGGGTATCAGGGGGAGGACGTGACACTATGGTCTCCGGCCTGACCACCAGACTCTAGCTCTATCTCTATGCCGTAGGAAGCTGTGCTGGGATAGGGCCTACTGTGATGACATATAGGATTGGTTAGTTGCGAGCCCAGTTTGTAAGCCCTCGCCAATAGGGGCTTACATGTTGGTATGGGTAGAGTATCAGGGGAGGTGTTGGCGGTATTTGATCCGGATGCCTTAGCTCTATCTCTATTCCATGATATGGTGCATGTGGGATGGAAATGGTGTTTGATCCATTGGGCGACTTCACACACTCGTGTATAGAGGTGCGGTGGCCGCCAATCCTTTCTATAGCACATTGTAAACTTAAAATCAGACCATGAAGTGAATGTTACTCATGCATATGTTTGTTGCATTGTCTGATTGTCTTACTGAGCTAAGTTGTGAGCTCACCTTTGTATATATACATGTTTTTAGATGTTGATGCAGGTTATACGGTGAATGATTATGTGAGTGCTCCAGTGTACAGTGGCGTGGCTACTTTGGATGTGCAAGCAGGAGATGACGAGCATGACGCTTCATGCGAGTGCCCTTTCTGCGTGTACCTATAGGGTTTTACTTTATTTATTTCTGTTATTTTTCTGTTGGGATACAGTTGATGTAAAAATATTTATTTAAAGTTTTGGTTATTGAAATAATTAGATATTTTATTAAATTATCAATAGATCACTCGGTTCATTCTATTTAAGTCTTCCACTATATTTATTATATTCTGATTGTGGTTATGTGCAATGGTTTGTATGAGTGGATACGGTCTTATTGAGATCCTGGTGTGAACCGTTGGTTTAGTGACGGTTCACTCACACTTCTAGTTCAGTCGGAATTGGGGTGTGACAATTCTGATATATTTAGGTCTCCATATGCCCATTGTGGTATAGGGTGGTAGAATCTATCACCATGCATGTGCACTGAATTGTGCAATATTTTTTACCCATATATGCTCTTTGTTGAGACTCGACCCCTTTAGATGAAATGTAGCGTGTCAAGTCAACTTTGTGAAAAAAAAAAAGACAATTTGAGTTACAGAGGACTCTACTTATGGCCATTTTGATAAAATATGACAGAATTTGAAATCAGTTTCTAGTTTGTGCAGTACTTGACACTTTGTGTGGCAATTTTGATCATTTTTGAGTCGTTGTTTATTTCAAATGTCTTCATAAAAAATTACAGTATTTTCAAAGAACTTCTTGAGCATATGTTTTGATAATTTTCATTCACTGTAATTAATATGCAATTGGTTGCTTGAGTGATTTAATGAATTCTATCATGTTTGATTGCACACTTGCTATATTTAGAGTATCCACATGCCACATTTAGATAAATTGTTATATTTAGAGTGCTCACATGCTTTGTTTGGATTGCTCACATATCATGTTTGCCATATCCATGTGTTGCTGTATTTGGTAGAATAAATAGATTTTTTTTTATCATATTTAGCAATATCTTGATAATTGCCATATATAGACATGTCATGTTTAGACTTGCCATGCTTAGAATATAGCATAGTAAGTTTTACCATGTTTAAATAAATTTTTATGGTATCATATGCCATGTTAGGGAGATTTTCATAATCTTGCTATATATTGTGTTAGTTACCATAAACATCATACATGCCATGCTTAGATTGAATATTCTATTTTTGACAATAACTTCATTTTTGCAACACCCTAGTTGAACTGTCATATATGCACATTTCTAGAAGACAATCTAGGCGTAGAGACGTGCATTTAGGCACCCACATTCTTGGGAAGGGTATAATGAAAAATAATAAAAGTTTTAACAAAGAAAGAAAATGCCTTGTCAAACCTTCCAAAATTAGAGCTTAGGATGAAAGGGTAGTTCAGGACGATCCCTGCCCCTCAGCATACTTCAACCTAGAACAGGTTGCTCTTTAGACCCAGAATAGGTTCTCAATTCCCAACATAGAATAAGTTTCAAATCCTTAACTTAGAACAAGTTATTTCACCATATTTTTGAACTACACAGATTCTGATTTCTAGGGCAAACCCTAGGATACGTAGACCATTTGGGAAAATCTCAAATTCGGATCCACACCTTAGTTCACTCGGACTATCCATAGATCTACTAGGATATCCATCCACATTTCAACCTAGAAAGGGTTTTCCACATTCCAACCCAGAAAGGATTATCCACATTCTAATCCAGAATGGTTTATCCACATTCCAACCCAGAAAGCGTTATCCACATTCCAATCCAGAATGGTTTATCCACATTCCAACCCAGAAAGGATTATCCACATTCCAACCCAGAATGAATTATCCACATTTCGACCCAGAAAGGGTTATCCATATTTTGACCCAGATAGGGTCATCCACATTCAGACCCAGAAAGGGTTATCTAGATTTCAATCAATCTAAATTCAGATCCATGGTCCACTTGGACTATCCACTCACCTACTAGGAATACCAAGTTCAACCCGCATGGAGTACCCATTCTTAGATCCACTAGGACTATCTATCAGTCCACATGGACTATCCAAATCCTAACCTATAGGGTTTCTCATCCTTTCAAGCATAAACTTCAATTTGAATAATGAACTTAATCATGCACAAGCATAAATCACAGTCATAAACTTTAATCACACCTGAACTATGATGGTGAACCTGATTTTCGAAAGAAGTCCGATATACGTAGGCAATCTGGTGGATCCAGATTCGGTTCAAGGATATCGAACAACTTGGTTTGATTCAGTTTAATAGATAGAGTCTAGCATAGGAAAGGTATAGGAAATCGATTTTGATCGGACGATTTGGGTGCCTAATTCCTTCCCATAATCGTAACCTGACGCTTACCCAATCTCTGATGGATCAAAAATCCAATCTAAGGGTCATGAGTCAATTGAAGTTTTACCTTGGGGTGAGATTACACATTTCTGAGGTCCTAGACCTTAATCTAGGTGGCGAGTCCCAAATCCATCCATCTTTGTCCTCACAGTTTGTTGTATTGTTTTGTTTACTCACTAAGCCGTGATGTGTGCTCATCTTTTTGACGTCGAATATTTTTAGTTGATGATGCAGGTCTTACCGTTGAAGAATATATGAATACACCTATGTATGTACACGTTGCTGCGATGGACGTAGAAGCTGAAGAAGATGCACATAATTTATCATGCGAGTGCAACCAATGTGTTTTTGCTTAAATTTAGTTATAGTTTGAACATCAGATATGTAATTGATTATTTATTTTTATGTCTTGTGGTTTGAAGATAATTTGATTAAATATTTATTTATTACTGTTAGACTCTCAGTTCATTATCTGTAAGACTTTCGTTTATTTGTTTATTACCTCTGAATATTAATGTGGAATGTGTGTGTGATTTGATATGGTGGGTACGACCTATGCGAGATCCTGGGTGAACCGTTGGTTTATTGACGATTCATCACACCATTCTGGTTAGACCAGAATTGGGGTGTGACAACAGATGATGGTCAGAGTAGAGAAAAATCAAATGGGAGACAAGAGTATAGTAAAAATAGTGGTCGTTCCAAATCACAAAGTCATAAAATAATTTTTTATTATTGCAAGGAGGAAGGTTATATAAAGAGAAATTGTCCTAAGCATAAAGAGTATAGAAAAGAAAATGAGGACAAGAAAGAGAGTAAAGAAAAATCATCTATTGTTGTTGTCATGAAAGAGTGGAGTGATGGAGATATCTATCTTACTATTTCATCATATATGGATATTTCTGATTGATTTTAGATTCGGATTGTTCATTTCATATGTATTCAATTAGAGAACAGTTTGATATATACCATACATGTGATAAGGGTACGGTTAGAATGACAAATGATGCTGAAAGCAAGGTTGTTGGGATTGAGACTATACGGATTTACATGTAAGGGTGTTAACCGGTTTGGTTTCGGATTCACGGTTCGGTTTCGCTTCAATTCGGTGTGCAAAAGGTAATACCGAAATCGAATAATTTAATAAACCGTTTGAAAGTCCTTACCGAAATCGTTTATTAATCGATTTTGGTTTATCAATTTTTAAATGATTTTTTGGTTTAACAGGTTAAATGGTTTCGGTCGACGATTTCTGGGTTAAACAGTTTAAACGGTTTTGAGAGAGAGAGAGAGAGAGAGAGAGAGAGAGAGAGAGGACGTAAGGGTTTGTTTTAATATATTTAAGTTTTAACTACACCATTAGTTGTTTTTTACCATCTTTAAGTTTTATATTTAATCTTTTAGTCTAGCGAAATGGTAACTTTTTAAATTCAAAACTGAGAAATTAATTCAAAACTTCAAAAGAGGGATTGTGGTATTGTGTGTTATTTTACTCCAATCTTGAAAAATGGAAAAGTCAAATATCAATGTGTTATACGGTTCTAAATATTACCAAGTTATGAAAAATAAACTCAACCTTTTTCAAGTAATGAGAGCTTTAAAAAGAGAATTGTGTAAATTAAGACGAGGCTAATTGATTTTAATAAGGATAATTGGTTTATAAACAGTTTGATTAAATGGTTTTACAAACGGTTTGATTATACGGTTTTAATCGGGTTCATACCATCGGTTTAATCGATTTAACCGGTTCGGTTCAATTTTGATATATGGTATCAAATTGAAAACTAGAACCGAACCGTTTAATAAACAGTTTAAACGGTTTGGTTCGATTACGGTTTGGTTTTAGTTTTGACACCCTTATTTACATGTTTGATGAGTTGTGCAAATTATAACTGGGGTTAGACATGTTCCAGATCTAAGGAAGAATCTGATTTCATTGGAAATACTGGATTCGATATGCTACATGTGCTTATTTGAAGGTGGAGTTCTCAAGGTCTCTAGAGGAACCATACTTGTGACACAAGGACAGATGATTGAGAATCTGTACAGACTTGTAGGGAGTGTTGAAACAGATGGTACTTCTGTTAGAACTCAGCAAGGGGAACAGATGGAAGCCAGAGACTGTAGGAAGTTCAAGTTGTGAACAAGTGCAGATCTAGGAAGAAGCGAGTTTCTTTCGCTTCGATTCTTGTAAATAGAAGTGATCTCTCTGATGGTGCTACAGTAGTGGGAGAGGTGGAGTCACATCATATCGTGTAGTAGTGAGCTATGCGGGACACCTAGACAGGGTGTAGGCTATGCCAGTTTGGGTGTAGTGGTTTGACAGAGAAAATAGACGAGTTTACAGAATCGACATCAATACAGGTTTTTCTTCAAGATGACTTGCATAATCCAAACCAAGGTGGAAATTTGTTGGATTGTATCTTGTATTATATGGAGTCCACATTGTTATTGGAGTTGTATTGTTTTGGGTTTAGGTCTATTACATGTACAAGGGTTAATTTGTAATTGTATGGAATTAGAGTTTCTAAGGAGCCTATATATTGTTTCTATAAGAGAAACCCTAAGAAAACAAAAGGAAAACATTTTGTGGGGTAGAAAGAGGTGTAAAATATTTCTTGGTGAATAAAAAATGTCTCTGATTCTCTGGGGTAGAGGTAGGCAATCCGTATTGAGTGCTATACCACGGTAAATCCTTGTGTTTGTGTGGTTGCTTGTTCTTCATATTTTCTCTCGTTTACATTTTCATCCCTAACATACCTTTCTCTCTTTTTTTGTCTCATGCACGATTTTACTTTACAATTTCGGAAGGGTATTGATTACTCTGAAAATAGATGCAGGATCAGTATTGGATCGGTATGGAACCAATGAGAGAGTGACATGTAGTCAATACTCTAACGATAGAGTGATATGATTTCGATACTAAATTAAAAGTTATTAAAAATGAAGGAATTAGGAATCATGTCTATATTGGCCCCACCAATACCGATACATCTGCCAATCCAAACCCAAAACCTAAAACCATGATCTCTAAAAGAAAAGCATTGTAGCACCATGGTTTTCCTCTTTCAAACGCATCTACAATATGAAACTTTTGAATGGAAACTTAACAATAATATTGTCACAATGTTGTTATTTTTCAAACCATCACAAGATATGTGTTTTGTCTTGTGGATAGATAATGATGTGTTCATTTCAACCTCTTGATAGAAAAGAAATGATTTTGATTAGCCATATGTCAAATTTCAAAGTCTAATTCAATTAATTATCCCCTTGTGTAGTGGCATGATTCTTGCGTATCTCCGGATCTCCCTGCATGTGCATCAATCCTTTAACCGTTACTGTCCACTCTTCCAACTTTGAACGTGTATATATATATATATATATACACAGGAATTGTTAACGTTGCAAGGGTTTATAAATTAAAATTTCAACAGAATTTCATCAAGAAAAGGTTAATTAGGACCACATTAGACAATTGTAAAGAATATCGGAATTCTCCATCTCAAGAACCACTGAACTTTCTTCAGAGGAACAATAAAAAAAATCAATATTTCGAACAATTAAACCATTCCCCACTCCGAATCGTCTGATTCGGAGCATGGGCTGGTGTTGCGAGTGTTCTTAAAGAAGTGGTTCAAATGGATGGTGGAGTAATTCGAGCATCTCAGTCATCTGTACAACTGGGAAAGCTGGGTGATTCAACTGGGTGCTGATGGAGAGTATAGCCTCGCCATTCATCATTCCGAAGAGGAACTCCGGGGATAGGGAGTTTCTCCTGAGATGATCGTCGACCAGAAATGGCGCACCAACACCCAAAAGGGGATTGGAAGAACAAGCGCCCTTGGTACCTCGATACATTCTTCAATCATCTTCCCTCTCATTCCTCATCCTATGACGCCGAGGATGATAGTTATGTCCCCTGTGACCAAGATGGGGAAAAGGAAAACAGCATTCCTCCTTATCCTCCTTCTATTGAGGATGATGACTAACTATTCTTTTCTTACATTATTAATTAAATTAATCTCTCTTTCATTGATTGTAGTTTGCAAGTAGTTCTAGTTTAATCTGAATTTTTTACAAAATTTTTTGTAATGAAAATATTTATTTATTTATAGAATTACACTCTCTGTTTTGGGTTCTTAAAATTTTGAATCTTGAAATCGAGGTGTTGACTCTGGATTGTAAAATTCCTTCTTAGTTCACAAGATTTTGCACAACAAACAGCAAGTAAACTTAGGATTCTTCTCTGTGAGCCAAAATCATGAAATCAATCTATTTTGAACGCCCAGACCGCGAAACAACTTCCCGGTAGTGGATAAAGATTGGCACAAGGAGGAAGTTGTTTTTCAGAAATCAATGGCAAAGCCAAAAAAAAAAACTGCTCATTGGAGAAAGTTGCAGATATCAGAGATTGCCGGAACAGATTGTGGGAATTGATATCTTAAATTCTATTTTTCTAATCAATATTTATCAGCGATTCTGAAGATCCCTCCAGAGGTTGTTCTCCAGTCAGATTCTCTAGTTGATTGAAGGAAGAGCAAAGTTAATGTTTGCAGCCACGACCATAGTATCAGTTTTGCAGTGTCAATCCCCATTTATCTCACGTTAGTCGAAGTTGCAGAAGCCATCAGTTCCGTTCTTGGCACCAATTCTTCTCTGATTAGTCCTTACTGATTATTAAGCACTTTGTTTCAAACCTCGAAGTCGAAGGCCACATTCACAGCATATGCAGTCTGGTTTTTTTCGGATCCATGGCTGAATCGTTGCAGGGCTGTTCCTTACGAAGATTTGAGCTCCGAACCAGACGAACAGATCGGGGAGGACGATGACTTCTCTGGCTAACCTTTCTCATTGTTTTCCAAAATGATGGTTTAAGATTTGGATTCGGGTGTCAAACGTAAAGTAAAATAAATGTGAAATAAGAAGTCCTTACAAACTATAATTTAAGCGTAAAGATTTCAATACCCTTTAAATTAGAATTTATAATTTAATAAAGAATTTTTATTAAACAAATTGAAAATGTCCAATTTGTCCTATCTATTCCAACTTTCATTGTTCAATTCTCATGTTTTATTAGTATTTTCACTTTTTTGTAATATTCCCAGACGTAACTAATCCTTATTACAATAACAACATCCCTATATATATATATATATATAGACCTCAAGGTAGGGCCTGGGGCTGTCATGTATAGTTCGTTGGAGTTGCAGGGAGGGGAAGGGAAAGGCGGAAAAAGATCCTCATGTTATCCAGTCTCCCCAGCAGCTGAGGATCACGGCTGAAGGAACCAGATGACAAAAGAGGATCCAAATCCGTCGAAGGCAACAAGAAGGCATCTGTTTTTCTTCTATCCAACAGGACGGCCCAGTTTCATTAGTACCCTTTCTTCCATCTCCCATTTCTAATCCTCAATACATCTTGTATTGATTTCCAACAAATCAAGTGAAAGAACTTTACAGCAAAACAAACGCAGTGTTAGTTGAGGTGGGTGGCTAACTACATATTCATTCAAGCTCTAAAGGCTTCATATTCACACAACAATTGGACCTCCATACCTGCTTAAATGAGGAATAACATATAATATAACTACTATGTTTGATTTTGTTAAAACAGATTATGAGGAACATGTAAACGG
The DNA here is from genome assembly GCA_028583415.1 of Protea cynaroides. Taxonomy (NCBI): domain Eukaryota; kingdom Viridiplantae; phylum Streptophyta; class Magnoliopsida; order Proteales; family Proteaceae; genus Protea; species Protea cynaroides. The sequence goes on from CM053270.1 coordinate 58,775,927, forward strand.
GAACTGGGGGGAAACATATAAGCATCTAAGGAGTGGTAAAAAGTATATGCAATGGATAAAAAAAATCCACAAATAAATTACCACCATATGCAAGTTGATTACACTACTAACCTTTGAGTTGCAATGTCTCTAAACACAAAGAAAACTAATGGGGTACGTCCTTAACCCACAAACACAAACTTATGCCCTTTCAAGATGCAATCTCAGCGCTTAAGCCGATTTGGTGTAGAACCGGATGGCAACGGCCAAACCCAAAATGGCGAGGGGAACCAGGAACTGGAGTAGTTTGATAATGAACTCTGAGGTCTTGTCTTGGTTGTAGTGTGGCTGTTTGGGAGGAGTGTATTTGGTCTTGGTGGGAAAGCTTGATACATCGATATCCCCAACAAAGTATTCATCCATCATCGCTCTTGCGCTGGTACTATGGCCAACATCCTCAAAATCATCAGTTGCATCCTTCCCTGCCAAAACAAACACCACAGGCATGACACAAAAACAGGCTCCATTAAACATGCAGTTGAACAGATATCTTAGAATATTTTACCTGTTGCTGACAACAAAACCTCGTCACCACCAGGGTGGTCATCCAAGAACTTTGTCACATCATATACCTGTTCCAATAAATTAGGATGCAGATTTGAAGGACATGAATGGAGAAAAGTGAACACGATGGAAGTAATTTGAAATTCAGAAATCAAAACCAACGAGCTGAAGATATCATCCATTAAAAAGTTGGACATCACCCATGTGCATATTGAGATAGGAAGGAAAACACAAAAACAAAAGATCTAAACTCTTTCATCAGGATCACCTAATGCCGAAGCTTATATGTCATCAAATCAGATCGACAGAGATAAGGTCGTAGTCCTTACTCTGACAAAATTTTGTCTTACTATGAAGAGGAAACATTCTGTACATATTCCAGATATAAAGGTATCTTTTAAGCCATGCTTTTGCTGAAAGCTAATCTAGTGGTTATGTTTAGTGTGAACTAACGCATGGCCCAGACAGAAGCAAAACAGTATCTTAAAAAGCCTCACCTTCCAGATTTAACCCCATAATTAGAAATCCAGTTATTGGTGTAACATCTCCTTCCCAGGAATCACCTTTTGGCATAATTTTCTCTTTTCCTTTCCCAAGAAAGAACTTATGCAATGGCCTGGTTGAAATCTTTAGTATATATACCATAGCATAAGTTCCAACAACACTCTATTAAGGCTTTTCTTCTTCTAAAACACACTGTTCAATGTCATGTTTCTCTATTCCAAAACTAGATTTATAACATTATTAATTCAAGTCACCTTGTGACAGGACTAATACGTCCATACCTTTTTTTCCTGTAGATGCATACTACCATTAAAGGTACAATCGAAACCTCTAGACCTCTTTATCTTTCCGGTTTTTTCTTCTTCAAACCTTCTCAGTTCTCAGGAACTCACTCACATGTTCTTGTCTATGCCAAAGAAATCATATATTTTATTGTAAAAAAAATTTCATTTAATGTCACACATCACATCTTGAAGAAGAGAAAGCAACTGATGAAGGTTCCTATCATTTTATAAAGATCAAATTCTTGGATTCAGTTTGTGCTCACAAGCAATGCAAGCATCACATGAGTAGGTGGGAAAAAGGTAAAAATATCAAGCCCATCAAACACCATAACATTTTGACTATGGTTATTGTTTTTATCCATTCTATTTCTCATCAGTAGTGTATTTTGTTCACCTGGTACAATTTGCGATCTCCACCTTCATAACACTATGTTGTGGGGGGGGGGGGGGGGGGGGGGGGAGATCAGTAGAGGTCATAAGACTATGTAGGGAACTGAAGTATAACGTACAATGATCACTGAAACTTCAGTTGCATAGCTCTTCATTTTCCATATTGACCAAGAGGTAGCCATCAGCCATGCTTCTAAAGTACCTTTACTCTTCAAACAGCTCCATCGCATCAAAATTAGGGGGAATAAACTAATTACTCAGAACTGAAACCCCCCCCCCGATCTTTGATCTCTTTCAGTTGCACAGGTGGAATCAGTTGGATAATGCTATGCAGTACCAAAATTGTTACATTTATAATGTTTATAAATGGTAATGAAAATGTAAATTTCAAACCTTTTTTTTTTTTTTGGTTTGGGGGGCGGCTAACGGTTATCCTTGATTATAATAATAAAAGAGTATAATCCCATAAGGAATCAGATCCCACCTTCGGCATTGCCATCGACAGGACAATATCCAAGGGAGAATTAGTAAATAATAAAATACAATACAATATGATGTTTTAGCAAGTACAAATGGAATGCAAAGTTGATTAGGAAAAGAGCACTCCATACGATAGAGCTTTACAGCAGGAAGATATGGACCAAAGCTCACGAAACCTAAGTCTGCTAGAAGGTCCAAAATTATCTGAATCCAACTAACAGAGAAAGAAAACAAGCCACAATACATATACAGTACAAGCAACATTTCCTATCTACTGCAGCAACAATATTTAAGTTGGTGAATCTTGAAACAACAAAATTTAGTCACACCCGCGGAGAATAGACTCAAACTCACCAAATAACACCGACATTTAACTTACGGCAGACAATATTTGCTTCAAGGAAACAATTGCTGGTACTGGCCTAGTGCAATAGATAACTATGTAAACAATTGCTGGTACTGGCCTCGTGCAATAGATAACTATGTTATGACTACATTAAATGCATCAAAGCAGATCACATCCAGATCATGGGCGGAAAGCATCTGTGTGACACATGAATACCTTGTTGAAGAAAATACCGATTCTTACGATATACAGATGCAGCCACGCACGTGTGCCTTTTCATTAAGGCATTGCCAACAAACAGAGGAGAGAATACATAAACTGGTCCAGTGGGGAAGGGGGCTTTGTTGTTGGATCCTCCTCACAAAGTCAAAGAGGAGGATCCTATGCATTAATGGAAAAGAAAACAAAATGAGAAAAATGAAGATGTGAAGTAAGTCATGAATGACATTACACATGATATTGATATGGTTAACATAAAAAACTGAGAGGAGGCTACCTTTTCTCTTTGTCTCCACACTCATTAATTCCTCATTAATGCTTTGAAATGAGAAACAAAGAAGAGGTGAAGCCACCTCCCTCTTACACCAAATGCCGCTGCAGCCTCCTCCTCTTGCTTTTCTAAACTGAAAATAAATCTTTGATGGAGAAACCAAAGTAAGGGTGGCAAGAGGAGAAACCAAGGCTTCCCCTCTCCTCTATATAAAGGGAGGGGATGAACGAGCTTGGTACAGAACATAGAAGAAAAAAGAAGATTCCCTACTCATCAATAGTAGGAAGCTTGATGTATGTCATGGTGTGTAGAAGACATGACATTGCACATGCAGTTGGAGTTGCAAATAGATTTTTTGCCAATCCTGACAAAAAGAAAACTGGGAAGCAATGAATGGATTATGAAATATCTTAGAAGTGCAACTAACTCGTGTTTATGCTTTGGAGGTGGTAAGCATGTGTTACAGGGATACATTGATGCAGACATGGCAAGAAACATAGACTCAAGGAATCAACATCAAGGTACAGGTTACCTTTCCAGGGTAGTAGTGTCATGGCAATCCACATTGCAAAAATATAGTCAGCTATAGAAGCCGAGTACATTGATGATGTAGAAGCTTGCAAGGATGTTGTGAATGAAGTGATTCTTTCATGAACTACGATTGAAGCAAGACAAGTACGTTGTTCATTGCAACAGTCAGCGTGTCATCCACATGAGTAAGAACCCTAATTGCTATTACAAGACCAAACATATTGATGTAAGATATCACTAGATTCGGGATATATTGGAAAAGAAACATTTGCAGCTTCGGAAAATCCATATTGACAAGAATGGTGTAAACAATGATGACAAAGGCTTTACCTAAGGAAAAGCATGAGTTTTGCATAAGCATGGCAAGTATAACGCAATCCTCCTTGTGAGTCGGGGGGGAGTTTATTGGGTCCTCCTCACAAAGTCAAAGAGGATGACCATAAGCAATAATGAAAAAGAAAACAAAAGGAGAAAAATAAAGTTGTGAAGTAAGTTATTAATCAAGGTGATGTCATGACATCACCCATGACATGGTTGATGTAAGAGAACAAGAGGAGGCTTCCTTTTATCTTTGTCTACACACTCATTAACTCCTCATGAATGTTTTAAAGTGAGAAACAAATAAGAAGAGGTGAAACCGCCTCCCCCTTGGACCAAACATCGCTGCTAACACATGACGATAAGCCTCTTCCTCTAACTTTTGAGCTTTCTGCAATTTCTCTTCACATGCCCTACCTTTTTACAGTAGTAGTATTTGATCCTATGTCTCAAATTAGATCTACCTTGTGAGTTTTCACGATCTTTAGGTTTTCTAGTTCGGCTTCTCCCCCGACTTTTTGTGACAAGTGCCTCTTGTTGAAATGACTCCAAGAATTTTCTCTTTGTCTCACTGTTCAATAAACTTCCTGTCACATGACTCATTGTTAGTTTACCATCTAGTTTAGAGTTACTAAGAAACACTACCAATTTCTCTGACTACTAAGAAACACTACCAATTTCTCTGACCTGTCTAGTAACGAGCTAAACACTAACAATGCTAGGAACTCATCTTCAAAAACCATCTTCGTGGAGGAGATTTGGTTTACGATACTTTATTACTCGTCAATTGTTTTGCAATTGAGATATCTTCTTTATAGAACTTTATGATCAGAACAGCTTTGATGCCAACAATCTTCCTCTCCTACAAGCCTTCGGGCTTTTTCCACAGTGACTCTGTAGATGTTTCCATGGATACATAATGGAAGAAGGAATACCAAATAAAGCCAACGGCTTTACGATCTAAAGCCTTCCATTGGTCATTGGACATTTTCTCCGGCTTTAACGTGACACCTCTATGGGGCCATGCAGGCCCTTGCGGTATCGCAAATATTTCATCTATGCTTTCTAAATCATCTAAGTTCTGCTCAAAGTGCAACATGTATGCTTACGTGCGAGTTGCTATTCGGCCGTAGATCGGGTTCTGGCTTCTTCCCTCGAATTTGTCTTGTTCAAACTGATCATATGTGCTAATGTGCTTGCGTCCATCACTATCGTCTACACACGTTTACACAATCAATATTACAATGAATAGTGAATGTGAATAGTAACCATGTGGGACCCATAGTTCTATAAAGTGATAATGCGAGAATTAGAAAGATATCACATATAGACACAAGAATTTGTAGTTCCACTATGCATACATAGTCTACATCCACGAACATAATTGGAACTTCTTCACTATGAGAGAATTGAGAGAACAATAGTACAACTGACAGCTAAGATTAAACCTAAACCCAAACCCAAGTCCTATATCCAAATCCAAATACCCATTGTACACACATTCTCGACCCTAAAGAGCTTACAAAACCCACTACGTCTTACTCTCTACAAAGAACCTTTTTTCTTTTATGCATTGTACCAAGCTTGTTCACCCTCTCCTTTTATATAGAGAAGATGAGAAGCCTCGATTTCTACATCTGTCACCTTTTTTTCGGTAAGTAGATACCTCCATCGGTCACCTTTACTTTGATTTATACGTCAAAGATTTCTGCTAAACTTAGAAAAGTGAGAGAAGGAGGCTTGTTTTCATGTGTCATTAGCGGCGTTTGGTCCAAGGGGGAGACGGCTTCACCTCTTCTTCTTTGTTTCTCACTTTAAAGCATTAATGAGGAGTTAATAAGTGTGGATACAAAGAGAAAAGGCAGCCTACTTTTGTTCTCTTATGTCGACTATAACAAAATTCACCATGACATCACCTAAATTAATGACTTACTTCACATCTTCATATTTCTCCTTTGTTTTATTTTTTGTTTTTTTTCCATTAATGCATATTTGCACGTGTTGGAAAAAAGGATTCCACGATTATTTTCACAACAGGGGTTTCACTATTTTTTTTTTCCCCCTTTAGACAGGTTTTATCATAACGATAAATCCCAGCCTCCAACCCTAACCCAAAAAAAAAGGGTAAAAGACAGTTACCTCCCCTGTAACTTACCTTATTGACCGTTGACCCCCAAAGGATTCAAAAAAGACAGTTACCTCCTCTAAATAACTATTAAAATCCAAATAGCTCCAATTTTTAACGGTGTTAAAGTTAAATTTTTTTATGGACAATTCTTCCATCAACCTTTTATCTATACTTTAAATCTTATTACTGTTAAAAGACCAATATAACCCTTTTATATCCAACTAAAATAAACTCTAATCTCATCTTCTTCTCATTCTCCCTCACGTTCTTTCCAACGGAGATGATATGTTGGACTTAGATGCAAGCGGAACGATTACAGACGACCAGTGAGGCAAAACTCCTTGATTAAGCACTAGTTTTGATTTCCATGTGTTGGTATTCTGATTTATGTTTAATCATGTTAGATTCTTATTCTTAATATGAAATTCATATTCTGGTTCTTCTTCGCTCTTCCCTGTTGACAGCCCTCTTGATTCCTTTGGATATATATAATGGTTGAGTTAATTAAAGTACTTGTCAAATCAAGAGAGAAGAGTGAGGTGTGAGAGAAAATGGTGGAGGAAAAAAAAAAGGGGTTGGGGATCTCCGAATTTTGGTGAGGAGAAAACCTGTGAAAAATCAGTTGCAGTAGAATAAGAAGGGGAAGAATCGGGGTTTGAAGAGAGAGAGAGCTAGGAAAGGGAGGAGAAATGGCATGGTTTTTTATTTCAATATTGAGGGAAGAGCAGAATCTTCCAGGAGAGGAAATAGGAGAGAAGAAACTGAAGAAGAATAGGAGACGATTGGAATGGGAGAAAGATGAGGGAATATAAGAGTGAAAATAGAGATTGAAAATCTGGATAGATTTTAGGAGAGAAGAAACCAAAGAAGAATAGGAAAGAAAATGGCCGTCAACTAAGGGCGACTGGAATGGGAGAAAGATGAGGGAAGATAGGAGTGAAAATAGGGATTGAAAATCTAGAGATATTTTAAGAGAAATTGTTTCAATATTCCAGGATTTGCAGCGGCGAAGAGCTCCGAAGAAGAAGGCGATTCAAGGGTTTGGAAACAGGATAAAATGTAAGAGAGCAAATGGGAAAGTTGTAACCCTGTTAAATAGTAAGGGTAAAATAGGTAGTTCATCTCTCTAAAAGGGTAATTTGGTCTTTAAAAAAAAATTGGACTCCCACCGTTATCATCTAATGGAATATTCTTAACGCGTGAGGCTATTTGGATTTTAATAGTTATTTAGGGGAGGTAACTGTCTTTTTTGAAACCGTTGGGGGTCAACGGACAATAAGGTAAGTTAGAAGGGAGGTAACTACCTGTCTTTTACCCAAAAAAAAAAAAAGATTAAAAAAGAAAGGCTCAATGATAAAAGAAATAATCATTCCGTTATCACTACAGCTGTAGTAAACCCCTTGATGTCATTAACAGCATCAATATATGGTAGATCTTTCATCCCTAACTAAACAAGCAGAAACTAACAATACCAACTTGCTTCTATGATCTATCCACTATGATCAGCAGTGTAGAATAAAATGTAAAATTTTCATGATACAGGTCAAAACCCTGAGAGAATCATCACGGCGACAAAAATCCAAGGTGAGCAGCAAAAATACTGTACTTCGATGAAAAGTATGCAATCTACATTCCACAACAACCCATCAGACAAAATAACAGGAAAAAAAAAACACTTAGGCAAAAAAAGATGCAATATTTTATTTTTTTCCCTTTATAGGCGGAGATTACAGTCCTAAGTTTCAGTGACGATAGAATCATGGAGAACAACTCATCCACGCAGAATATCCCCGAACAACTAAATCCAGATCGAAATACTTAGCACTAAAGATTATAGATCTCGTCAACACCAGAATGGCATGCAATCAGTCAAACCCGTTGGGCAACTATAAGCAGAATCACATGCAAGAAGTTATACTATTAAATAGTTTCAGGGTATTGAAAGCATAAAATAGGAAAAGGGAAAAGAAAAAAACGTCAATAGATGACCACAAGAGCGTGAATCGGGTTAGAAAAGATTACCTTCCCACCGATAACGAGCCAACAATCCTTGGAATTGTTGTGCTCTGCAACTTCTGCCAAAGTGTAGATCTTACCCATTAGTTTGCTTTCTTCGAAGAAGGTAAAAGGGGCAGAGGCAGATCAGGCAATATACGTCCTAAACCCTCCAAAGCTTCTCCTTTTTAAAGAGGGAAAAGCTTGGATTCCGAGGTTCTGAACTGTGAAGTCTGCAAGTCTGAAGTGAAGAAACACAGGGGAGGGTGTTTTAACTTGAAATTGAGAAAGAGAGAGGAGAGAGAGAGAGGGTTGGGTAGTTGGTAGTGTTTATTGGTTGGGTTGGTGGGTACTGTATTTTTTCGGTCAATTTTTTCGGTCAATTTATGACGTTTGTTTTGGCGTCGTGGAGGACCAACCAGGTTAGGTGTCCTTGTGGAGCTTATGGAGGATCCAAATCGTCTCATCCCTGATATTCGGGAGGTATGACGGCGACCCCATTGAATGGTCGTCATGTGGAGGTCGGATGAATCCGACTCCTCCGTTAGAGCCGACACTCTCTTGTCGGCTCGACTTATCGGCTCTAACGGAGGGGTCGGATTCATCCGACCTCCACATGGCGACCATCCAATGGGGTCGCCGCCACGCCTCCCGAATCTCAAGGATGAGACGATTTGAATCCCTTATGGAGTAACTGAGTAACAATACGGATCCGGATCGTCTCCTTTCAGTGGTTTGCGAGGACAGTGGCAACCTTCTTCGGATGGTTGCCACACGGCTCTCGGTGAATCTGAGACCCACATCCGAGTCGACACCCAGTCGACAAGCCAAGCCGACAGGGGGGTGTCGGCTCGGACGTGAGTCTCGGATTCACCAAGAGCTACGTGGCAACCATCCGAAGAAGGTTGCCACCGTCCTCCCAAAATGACTGGGAGAAGACGATGTGAATCCATAACGACACGGTCCTCATGGAGTAACAACACCGCAGCCCAAAATTTTATCCCCCATAAAATAAGGGGAAAATTTTTCTCACTTCTCTTCAAGAATCCTAAAATACAATTATCTTTCAACTTGACTCATAATATCTCCCACTTCTCTTATTTTTTTAAATATCTTCTCTTATTTAATTTGGTGATGAGGTTCATCATCACCAATGCTTTTAGGACAATAATACCCTCCAATTTATAAATAAAAAATAAAAAATAAAAAATAAAGTTGTTTTAGAAACTACTCTCAATCGTTGTTTTCTGTAAACAGGTGATGTCAAAGTTTTCTCAAGAAGAACAGAAGTGCAGAAGATGAGTTGCAGGACATGTGCAATCAATCTTGACCGAAGAATCAAAGTATCGAAGATGAAATTTCAGCACACGAAGCCAAAAAGGTTCAAGTGGCAGAGACCCAGAGGCAGAAGGCCGAAGTAGCTCATCCAAGCAGATTTAAAGCTACTGTCTCGAGGGTCGGGTCGCACAGGGTCTAAAAAATAAAACCAGAGGATCATCCAACAAGAAAACCCCTTCCACAGCCATCGCTGCCGACAACTGCCGCTTCACATTGTTGTCTTCTTAGCTAGGGATGACTAAAGCTTGCATAATCCCAGCGATGGTGGTACTCTGTTTTTCATTTTCTTTTGATGGCGGTACTCTGTTTCATGTTCCTGGCTTCGTGTGTTGAAATTTCATCTTTGGTACTTCGGTTCTTCAGTCAAAATTGATTGCAGATTTCCTGCAATTCAACTTCTGCAATTCTGTCCATCAAGCGATGATGACTGTTCAATTGGGCAAATGCCGGATTTTAATAATATCTTATTCTTGATGTTATTCAATTGCCAATTAATAAGAAAATCACATAAATAACAAAATAAAACCTTCGGAGGCAGCTGAGGTCTTAATTCAGATGCTCCAACACCCAGTTTCATCAAATTTATGTCTAGCTGCGTCCTAAGCTCTACTTCAAATTCTAATCCATACAACTTCGAAATGGAAGCAGCAACCCATCCACCACCAAGCAAATCCTCTCCAAAACCTCCTCCTAGTATACAGAAGACCTCGACTTTATCTCCAACTCTAAACTCCATCATCATCATCTGTGTTTTTGTGAGTTTGAATTGCTGTCTCTACCCTCTTCAATTTACTAGAGATGAAGAAGAAAGTGAGAAAATAACAGGAAACAAATCAACAAAAAAGGATAATGGTTATCTGGTTTTAATAACTGATGGATTGACTCGAAACCGATCAGAGACGACACCCACATCATCCGAGGTGATCCGATTAAAGTTAAACAACGATGAGGCTTCCCTTCCCCTCTTCCTTGCTTCATCGCTTCCTTCTCTGCCTTTTTTTTTTTTTCTTCCAATCTTTTCTTGCTCAATCTCCCAGCGAAGCTTTTGAAGTTTTCTCTTTTCTGTTTTTAGTATTTAATAGGTACCCAAATATTTATTAATTGATGTTAATTCAGAGGTTCGAGAGACAGTAATGTGAAGAAGAAGAAGATGACTGCTGTATAACTCGTTGTATATTCAATCGTGATTTGAGAGTCAGTTGATGTTAATTATTATTTTTTTCAAATCGGAGGATATTATTGTAATAAAAACATCAGTGATGATGAATCTCATCACCAAATTGTATGAAGAAGAATATTTTCAAAATCAAGGAAAATGGGAGACATTAAGTTGAAAGGTGGTTGCCCTTTAACATTTCTAAAGGAGAGGTGGGAGAAATTATCTTTAAAATAAAAATGTGATTATTTGCCACATGGCAGGTGAGATGGCAGTCTCAGATGAAGACACGTGTTTCTCATAATGCACTTTTGCAAATCCTGATTTGCCATTCGATGAGAGAGAAAGGCTTTTTTTTTTTTTTTTTTTATTTTTTTTATTAAGAAAAGGTCATTTTATTCCAAATCACATGCACGTGAGGCCAGATTCTCCGTTAGGTGATGAGAAGGCGTTGATTACTTCATCATAAAATCAAACGGTGGACAAGGGTGTGCCGTACTCCGGTGTACCTAACCCTTAAAAATAGATTTTTTTTTTTTTTTTATAAGAAACCCTTAAAAATAGTTCACAATAAGTTTACTAATGCATGGATAAATTTTTTATTATTTTTTTTCTGAGTAAGAATAAACTTATATATTAAAGATTGATGTATGCATACCTTGAGAGAACACACGTCATGCAGCCATGGGGTGTATCATGGCCAAATTGTCAGCCAAGATATAAACAAGGCCTAAGAAGCAATCTAGCCTAATTGGTCACCACTAATTTATTACATTGCACTATGACCGACTTATTTAATTAATTGGTCTTCATATGCGAGACAAGGACATGTTCACATTAGATCTGGTGAGTCTCGGTTTGTAATTAGTCTCTAAACGGGCTACAATGATGCAAACCAACAGATCCTATACAAGAAAACACAATGTCAGTTATTAAAAAGACTATACTTTCTTATGGGTACAGAAATTTGTGAAGATGAGCTTCCCTAATGGCTTGGTTAGGGCAACTAAGCTTTGTTTTAGCTAAAATGGTCTTGTTGTGACTTCCATCTTCTTCTCCACTCACAAAGAAATTGAAAGATGATCATCCACATCAATGTTGATTTGAAGAATAATAGATTTAAACCATAAGAGGAAAGGCAGAGAAACTATCTCAATAAATTTCAAGTTTCAATTTTTTATTTCTAAAAAACAAAACATGCAAAATATGGGATCTTTGTTTTTTTTTTTTTTATCTTTTTTGCTTCCTTGCATGGGAAAGTCATAAGAAATTAAGATAGTGGACTATTATTAAAATCTTAGCATTGATAAAACAAGACTCGGATGCAACGACATAGATTTTCATGGACCACAACAAAAGAGACCATAAATAGAAAAGGGAAAATTTCATGCACCTCCCTTGTATTTTACCTTAAAGACACCTAACCCCCGAGTTCGTGATTAATCACACGTACCACACCTAATTTGTTAACTATGTATCAGACAACCCTGCTTGTTATGGCAAGTTTGTTAATAGATGACGTGGTCTCATTTACAATTTCTTAATGCCAAAACTATCATTTTCTTGTTCTTCAAATCAATCAAAGCGCTTTCCATTCTATTGTTCAACATGCAGCGGAAGCAAAAGCAGAATCAATCTCTTCATCCTTTGAACAACCTCGTATCATAATCCTATCATCTTTGGGATTGTGGATAGGATGTTTCGGTTGATTTCACTATCTACACATTTTCCATTCCATTAATAGGTTTATCAGCGAGATTGAGATTGCCGGAATCCATAGCTCCGCTGGCAACAACGACCTCTGGAATCAAGATTGGTAACAGAGGAAGGTACAAAAAACGATTAGGAGATGGGCGCAGAGGAATGAATGGAGCTGGGATTTGATAAAAAGTTGTGTGGCAAGAGGAAAGGTATAACAAAGATGATGGAATGCTTGGAAGAAAAAACCATCCTTGGGAGAGTCCAGAGGAGAGAGCCCACCGATTATAATCAAAGGGCTCGTATCTTCGACAAGAGCTCTTGAATCTGCATGTGTTCTATGCCTTGTAGAAAAATCTGCATCAATTTCATCTCTGAAGAGAAACTTTGTATTGATGAACAAATTCTTTTTATTTGGTATTCTTCTCCACATATTTGTCAAAGAAAGAAGTAACACTTTCAGACTATGATGTAGTATACATCTCTGCGAAGGAGCAATCCTGTCGAGATCCATTGAAAATTTAGCAGAGATGGGAATGGAGGCGAAGCGGAAGGAGAAGTTACGAAAGACACGATCCTCGTCTTGATGATCGCCTTGCCCTGCCCCTTCATCAAAATTGAGTGCATAGCTTAAGGGATCATATTGGAATCTACCCTTGTTTGTTAATTCTCCACCAATTCCACCTCCCTTGTTATTGTTTTTGTTGATTCTGTGAATGAAACTCTTCCAGCGTAGCCCAGCCACGATCTCTGACAACTCTTTAATCTTCAAGAGCACAGTTCACCCTTTGCTCCACTACTTCTCTTCGTTTTCAGCAGCAATGTTGTTGTTATGGGTCCTCCCAGCACATATCCCCATTCTGAGAAGAAATAAAACCCAAAAGATGAGCTTAAAAAAAAAAAAAAAAAAAAAGCAATGGGAGGCCAAAAGTGTTATTTGTTAGTCAAGTTAAAATGGAGGGCGAACAACAGCAATAACAACAACAACAATAAAATATTATCCCAACTAAATGGGGTCAGCTACATGGATTCTTGTCTGTCAATCAGTTCTGTTCGATGTCATTTTTAAGCAAGGCTTAAGATATATATGTCATTCTTCACCACCTCCCCTAGAATCATCTTAGGTCTGTCCCTAACTCTTTTAGATCTTTAAATCTAAATCAAATCACTAACTCCACCAGTATTATGCTGCCAGTCCCAAGCCCGGATAAAAGAGGAGGGTTGGAACGTTAGGTCAGCAGCCGGAACGCTCAACAACCTAACCAAACTTTTAACATGGATACAAACAAAATGGAGACAATTAGGTCAATTTAATCAAGTTAACAGAGTGGGGTGTAATTGTAATTAATTACGAACTCGAGGTTGGGTGCCTTTATGGCAAGTATAGGGGAGGTATGTGAAAATTTTCCAATAAAGAATAATGATAAATGCAATCGGACCTTTCAATGACAAAGCAATGGGAGCCAAGAAAATGAGTCAACATAGATGCAAAGCTACGTGTAGGCCACAAATTTCAAGTGTAAATAAGTCGGTGCTAAGTAACAAGTGCTAACAAACCAAAATGAAAATGAAGAGGGAGCAGTAGCAGCGTAGCAGAGTGCTAATAATCCAAAATGAAAATGAAGAGGGAACAGTAGCAGCCTTCGCATTCGCATTGTAGACGGATCAGCAAAGTTAAAGAGAAAGAGAGAGAGAGAGAGAGAGAGAGAGAGAGAGAGAGAGAGAGAGAGAGAGAGAGAGAGAGAGAGAAAGTGAAAGAACAAAGAATGAAGGAGAAATGAGAGACATTTAGAGTTCAGGGCCCTAGACAACCTAGTGGTTCTTTAATCAGTCGATATTGGTTTCGATCCATAATCGCTTGGTGCAATCAGGTGACTATCAGGCTGTGTTAGTAAACAGTGTGGGCTGGTACGAGGTTTTAATAAACCGTCTCGTTCTGGGGAACAATGCAGGCCGAAAATTGACACCCCTACCTATGTTATTAATCTTTGGAGGAATGTAGTGAAAACTTCAAGATACAAAAAATATGTGGAAAGAGACCGAATGCCATTGACAAAAGAACAACATCTAATGGTGGTTGATGATCCATATCATGTAGAAACTGAATCAAACCCTGGCAATCATTGTTCAAACCCTGGAACGTATCACCTGACTGCACCGATTAATGGACTGCTTCCTTTTCTGCCGGATGGAGAAACTGTTCAATAATACCGACATTCCAAAATCGATCAGGTGATCAATCAGGTCAGAAATCCACTGAATAGAAGATCCAAAAGGTCGATGGTTTTATAATTTAAAATCTGCTAAACTTGGGATCCATTGATCATCCCAAATCTGAATCCTCTCTCTAGTTTCAACATGCCACAATAAACCGGCGGAGAGTACCTTATGACCTTCAATAATACTTCACCAAACCCATGATGGCTTTGAACCTAGTTCAGCAGCCAAGAAATTACGGTAAGTAACATAGATAGACTTCAAAAAAGTCACCCATAGAGTGTCTGGACATTTCCATAAACGCCAAGCCACCTTAGCCGATAAAACATTATTATGTAGACAAGTATTACGAAAGCCCAAGCCACCATTAGATTTGGACTCACATAAAAGCTTCCAAGAAACCCAATGTAGCTTTGAATGAGCCTTATCACTACTCCATAGGAATTTAATTGCACTCTTGTGGATCTTATCATGAATAGGCACCGGTAATTTAAAATGGAAGCTGACATAATTTTCCATGGGAAAAATAACAGACTTTAACAAAGTTTCCTGGCCTGAATGAGAAAGCAAATGGCGAGACCACCCTTGGATGCGATGTAACTATTTCTCACCCAAATCGTTAAATAAACCCCTTTTGGATAGCCCAAAATCAACCGGTAAGCCCAAATATTTACTTGGTCCAGTTGTTTATTGTATCTTCGCCACCATTGATATCAACCTTCTAATTTGAAGTGGCGTATTAGGGGTCAAGATGATTATGGATTTTTGAACATTTATCTAGTGCCCGTTGACCTAGCGTTAGGTAGTGAGACAATGTTTGAGATTACAAATTTTTGCCAATTACAACTCATTGAAGAGTAAGGTATCGTCTATAAACGATAAATGAGTAATAGGGGCGGATTGACCATGTACTAGGATACCTTGAATACCACCCTTCTGCTCAGCTTTCATGAGAAGACTGTCCAGGCCTTGCGAACAAAGAATAAAGAAAGTCAGTGATAAAGGATTGCCTCGATGAATTGCTCTTGTTGGCCAGACTTCACCAAGTTTAACACCTTTGATTAAAATCTGATATTTAATGGTTATGACAAACACCATAACTGTCACACCCCAATTCTGGTCGAACCAAAAGTGTGAATGAACCTTCATACAAACCAATGGTACATGCTAAGATTACAGAGGATTGTGCCAACAGTCCAAACCAAACACATTCCACAACACAATCAAAAATAATAAAATAAATAGCACAAGTCTTTATTAATAATGAACTGAGTATCTAATGTGATAAATAAATACTAAACCAGTTATTTCCAAGTAAACCAGAACATAAATATAACAAACTATTACAAATCTCATAAGTCAAATAAGAAAATAAAGAACCTAAGCGTAACCACGGTGGACACACTCGTATAATGAGTCATGCTCGTCCTTCATAGCTTGCATGTCCATAGCCGCCACGTGTCTATACGATGGCACACTGATATTATATTGACAGTAACACTTGCATCATCAGAAACTAAAATAATAGCGTACGCGAGGATCAACTCTCCAACATGAACTCAATGAGAAAACAAAACAATGCAACAAATATATGCATGATGTAACATTCAATTCTTTGAGTCTGGTATAAGTTTATAAATGTGCTATGGTAAGGATAGACGGCCACCGCACCTCCATGCACAAGAGTGTGAGCACACCCAATGGATCACACACCACTGTTGTCTCACATCACTCACTACGAAATAGAGATAGAGCTAGAGTTCTCGGATCACACACCGTCAGAATCCCCCTGATACCCTACCCGTACTAGTACGTAAGTCCCTACTAGCGAAGACTTGCAAATTGGGTTTGTGACTAATCAATCTTAGATGTCATCCAGATATATCCAAGGTCTTACCCTAACATCCCTTAATATGCCCATAGAGATAGAGCTAGAGTCTAGCAGTCAGACTAAAGACCACAGTACCGCTTCCTCCCCCTGATACCCTATGTCATACTAGTTTTGCTAAGTGGCTAAGGTAACAGTGATACAAACATGTCAATGCAAAAAACGGAATAGAGATAGGACTTGAGTCTGGCGGTCAGACTGAACCACAGTACCACGTCCTCTCCCTGATACTCCACCCAATCCAACACATCAACCACACACACAAGCACATGCCTATTCCTAGCATCATCATCATATCAAATAAGAACAATAATAAAATATACATGAACAGATATATAACAAGTATTAGATGACATGTGAGATGCACAAACAATCATACAAGACATGTCATCATATCAGATAGCAGAAAATAAAAAGAAAAGATAGCTTGTTATTAACCAATTAGTTTAGGTCTTGTTCCTTCACATGCGATTGATGTTTGTTCCTCTTCCAAGCTTTGGAATTTACTTTGAACTAGTTGAAAACCTAAACAATTAATGTATTTAAGTTAGGGATTAATTTTCTCAAGTTACAGTAGTTGAAAATCTTGTCTGGTCTCCAAAATATGCTTCATGTCATTGACTAGTCGACTCTGTGGTTGACTCAGTGGTCTCAGTATATGTCGACCACACATTGTGTGGCCGACTCTGTGGTCGCATATACTATTGACCACATAAGCGACCGCACAAACCTTGGTCACTTTACGAGAGTCTGTGGTCAACTCGCTGGTCACACAGTGGTTGACTAATGATGTAACCACACAACCTTCAGGTCATGATTCAAGCTTGGGCTTCGATTCGATCTTTTGGCTCGACAATCAGATCCATCCTACGTTCATTCTACAGTCATTATCCATTATTTAATTCATTCTTTATATCCCTAATCATTATAGTCTTCATTATGAATTTATAACGAACACGTTAGGATTGAAAGTATAGTTTAAATCTGATTTCCTTGCATAAAAAAAAATCCTAAATCCATAATTCTACTATAACCTTGTCTTCTACGGAGTCAAGGTACTTACCGTTGATCCTCGTTGTGGTAGGTTGAATTTCCAACGGTAACTCGTCTGCCTGCAACTCTCTTTCTCCTTCTTTTAAGCTTTCTTTCTCTCCAAGTCTCCTTCTTCTTCTCCTCTCTCTTTCTCTCTTAGTTTTAGGGTTTGAGAATAAGCAAAAGAGTAAAACAGAGTAGAGAGACGTCATTTATATAGAGGAAAAACCTTCATATAGAGTCATCTCTCAATTAAGAGAGAGACTTCCTCAAATTAGGAAAGTTCCCTAAACACGGAGTCAGTCTGGGCTTGACCGGTCAGCTCTGCGGTTACATAATTCGTCGACCACACAAATTCAAATTTGACCAGTTGATCACACAGTCGACTACACAACTAAATTTTACTGGTTTGGCTGTTTTGATTGGTTGCTTCCACACAAACCAAAATAGTCAACCACATAAACTAAATTTGACTTATTGCTTACTTGATGTTGTGGTTTCTTCATACAGTTGGTTCACTTGAGCCGGTTATGATGGGAAAACATTTCACGACAAGAGAATATAAGGTTAGACCGGGTTCGTAGCGTGCGGCTTACAATAACCATATCAAACCACCTTCTAGAGAAACCAAGCTGAAGGAGCATACCTTCAAGAAACGATCATTCTGCATGACCGTATTCCTTCTGCATATCCAATTTTAATGCACAAAATTTCTTTTTACCTTTCCGTTGTTTCATAACATAATGAAACATCTTATGAGCCACAAAAATATTATTAGAAATTGATCTCCCCAAAATAAAAGCCTATCGATGAGAATGACGAATAATAATACCACTAAGCAGTCCCTGTAGACGAGTAGCAAAAGATCTTGGAGATGATTTATATTACAACACCACAAAGACTAATTGGATGCAATTGCTCACAAGTTTCTAGTTGCTGGACCTTTTGAATAAGGCAGATAAAAGTATCATTCAATGGAAAAGCCAAACTCCCTATAGTGAAAAAATCAAATCTGCTTTTACCAGAGTTTAAAATTTTTGGGGAAAAAACCAAGTGGGAGGTCGTTTGGTCCTACTGATTTCAGAAGTCCCATACCAAAAAGAGGACCCTTAATCTCAACGTCACTGGAAGTTGCTCCCAAAATTTCATTCCAAGCTGGTGTAACAACGACTGAGTCCACTACCTGAAGAACAAGAGACAAAAAAGCTTGATCCACACCCTCAAACTGATAGGTGATTGCATGGAAGTAGGAAGAGTTATGAATTATGATCACCATCTTGTAACCAATCCACTCAAGATGTTTGCCACCACATGTCTCCTTCACAAAGAAATGTTAAAAAATAATTGATAGGGTTTCATTGCATAACCCTATGATCTCCACATACATATACCTATAACACAATGAGAGAATTAATCAAATGAGATAAACTGATTCATACATTTTGTAGACGATTGATTTTCGACCATTCACTAGTGACAATCTTTGAGTTGGAGCTTTCCACAGCCTATCCACTAGATTTGTCTTCTCCTCTATTATGAGTGTTAATGGAGAGATCACCATAGTATTTATAATACTATCCCAAAACTTTAATTCATTCCCACAATGAATAGGGAAGGTATATCTCTGGCAGATGACAAACATGGCATATATCTACTTACCAAATAATGTGAGATCCCCACTAAGTTAATTAGGCAAGTAAAATGATATTGACCAATAAGATCTTACAAGGAGAGCCCTCCTCAAAGATACAAATTGGAGCTGTCCATGCTCTATCTTCTATCTCCATAAAAGACTCAAGCCTTTTGATAATCCTTCAGAATCAACAGAAAATGACAAATCCATCCTTAGTCGCCCTCGTAGCCACTCCAGGTTATGGAAATCACACTTAGGTTCCATAAGAAAAATAATATCAGATTGTAAAGGACAGAAATGGTGAGCCAGGGAACGTGTTGTGAGGGGTCTCTCAGTTCCCTACAGTTCCAACTACAGATTTTCATGCTACTTGTGGGGCTGATTGTCTCCAGCCACCACAAGTGTTTGTTGTAACACATGATCTTCCTCATCATTCGTAGGAGATGAAAATTATCAAACTTAGACCCTACCGAGCCTTGAGGACTTTCATAAGAACCTCACAATCGTTTGTATCGAAGTACCGTTCGATAAGGTTCAAGTATTTGACGTTGACCCGAACGACGGGGAACTATACCGTGCTTACGTAAATGAAGGATGAACTCTTCAGATGCTGGTGGTGAATATATACATAGAGGGGCCTGGATCATTATGGGGCTGGTAGAGGACAGATACAATGACCTTGGACATAGTGGGTCAAGGGAGAGGAGGATAATAGAAAGAAAAAAAAAAGGAAAGAGAGGAAAACAATCACGAAGAGGACCAAGAGTCGCAGAGCATAAAAAAAATTGTTTCCTATGTTTGGGATGTAGTAGTAGAAGGGTAAATTACATGTAAGCTATTCAACATTTGGAGAAATATACCCAACATTTTTTTCCCCCAAAAGACTTAGAAAAGGTTTTACTTGTTCAAAAAAAAAAAAAAAAAAAAAAAAAAAAAAAAAAAAAACCCTCATTTGACCAACCATATGAAATTCAGAAATTATGTGATGTATGTCAGTTAACAATTTGTTGATCAAAAACCTATTTGTTGACTTTATTCATGAAATCAATCTAACATCGAAATATATTGAATCAAAGTGGAGCAAGGGCGAGTCAAGTTTTGACTTTTTTGTACAATATTGGTTGAGCCTCCCTCAATCTTGACTAGGTTTTTGAAAATATTAACTCGACTTAGAAAAAAGATCTTTCGTAGTGAGACCAAAGTGACAATAAGGATCACTGCCACTCAAAATAGATCGGAAAACATCCCGATGCACCTTGATCCCTCGACTTAGGCATCTCGTCCAAGTCAAAACCTAGTTTACCAACCATGCATGCTTTATATATAGATCAATAATTATAGCATAAGTAATCAAATAGGTAGAACCAACCTATCAAAACAGTTCTATACATTTCTTGAGAATGGGGGATCCCTTCTGGGTTAGTATATATCTACATCTTATGTCCCACCTTTCATTAATAAAAAAGTTTGAAAATAAACTCTTAATTGGTTTGGTAGCTTTGTTAGACTGTGAGATATGAGAGAGAGAGACTCTGAGGAAGGTGGACTTCCATTCCTTCCTGATTTCATTTTCCCTTAAAATAATGAGAGTTTGGTAAAGACCCAATCCATCTATATATTCAACATCACATTGCATCATATTTGTCACCTTAGAAAGTTAGATTTCTATGTCCATCCAATCCCTCCATGTCAATCACCAAAAATAAATAAAAAAAACGTGGACCACAAGGAATCTCCACGTGATTAACCAATGAGACAATTTCTTGTACCATGAATCATGCAATCACAGAAAAGACTCTTCCAGTCATGATCCAACGATTAAAGTTTACCTAATATTCATACCGTTGTATTGAGATACAGACTGAGTGAACTTCAACCATTGGATCGCGGCTGAAGTCTCTCCAATGAGAGGAGAAGATTCAAATCTTGCAATCACTAGATATGCAAGTAGGGATAGGGAATCTTGTCTGACTGCATGGCTTCTGCACTATTGCAGAGCCAATGGGATTACGGGCATAGATAGACATCCAAAATAAGGGGATAGGATGGTCATTTCACCACCTATGTTTTGTGGAAATGCAATCAAACATGGATTTTTTCGATACAAACATTATTAGTTTGATAAGATGTTACATAACAATGTAAAAGAACATATCTTTTTCTTTTCCCTTTCTTTCTCGTGGGGAGCTCATGTTTTATTGATAGGTCGATAATTTTACTTCCAGGTATTGACTACAGTGTTAGTCGTTGTCAAAACCGATCTAATACCAATTTGGATCAGCTGCGACTCAAATGATGTGCTAACACATGGTTGATACTAAATACAAAGTAATTAAAAATAAGAAAGAATCAAATATCGAATTGAGATCAGCCATGACCAAAACCGAAAGGAGTTAAAAAAAAAAAAAAAAAAAACTCAATTTAAAAAAAAAAATGGCATTAGTATTTCATAATCAATCCAATCTAATCCGTCCAAAGAAGCTCAAAATAACTAGTGGATGTTGTAATTGAAGCTCTATAATTCATTATGATTTTGATGGCTTGCAAGCCCAA